>JAGQDJ010000096.1:0-209762 GCA_022885665.1 Triops longicaudatus | reverse complement strand
TTTGATTTAATGTACAGCAAAAGAGCTTTCGTTCACTGGTACGTTGGAGAAGGTATGGAGGAAGGCGAGTTTTCGGAGGCGAGGGAAGATTTGGCAGCCTTGGAGAAGGACTACGAGGAAGTTGGTGCAGATTCTGTAAATGGCGATGAGGGAGAAGACGAGTTTTAAAGTTGTTATATTCTGTTAACACAGATTTTAAGTTTTGTTGTGAGAATAGTATCAAACGCATTATTGTTTTAATAAATTATTTTGCAAGGGAAACCGTTTTACTTTTTTTTTTACCAGCGATAAAATCCTTACCGTGAGAAAATATTTTTTGGGAGTTCATTCATTTTTCCTCAGATATCATTATTTCTCGTTACCAGTAACAGTGATAGACTTTGGCAAACAAAAAGAGATACGAAGAGATATAGCGAGCCACTATATATATATATATATATATATATATATATATATATATATTTCTTAACTACGTAATTTCTTAACTACGGAGGACTTTTGATAATTATTTTATTTTTATTGCATGACAATTTAAAAATTCCTTAATCTAAAAGAAAATTAAATTCAAGGGAGATTATTGTCCACTGTACTGTAGAATGTAAAAAAACTAAGGGAAAAATCAGTGGCGTCGTGCACTTAAAAAAAAAATTTTTTGGGGGGCGATTTTGCATTTCTCTTAATAAAAGAGTTAATGAGTTATAAACGAGTTTTAAATGATACCTTTTTTTTCAGGATGGCAAAAATTTTGGGGGGGCCCGGGCCCCATATGGCACGACGCCTCTGAAGCTATTCTCTGAAGTCTATTAGTCTAGAATAAAAATTCAAATTTTAATTCCTTAATATGCTTTATTAATTTATTGAGAAAATCACTGCGTTAAATTTTTTACCTGGTAACAATGCAACTGGCCATCTTGGGCTTTGAAAGGTAGTCTCTTCCACGCACTCCAGAACGTATTTTTGCGTTTTCCGGTGGGTAGTTTGTCTAAGTAGCATTCGATGCTTGTGTATTGTTCTCCAGAAGCGTCAAACGGAACAAGTGTCGGAATTTCAATGCTGCCTGAAAAGTAGAATAAAATATTAAAATAAAATACTAGAAACACGAAAATGTGCAGCGTAGGACGAAGCTCAACTTCCAGGGTCCCATTTCTTCGTAATGGCTCTAGGACGTAGTAAATCAGGGTCAATTGTAACCAATTGCTTATGAACAGGTTCCACAGCCTCGTTAGATTGGAAAAGCTTTCCAACATGTGATGTGCTGCGGCTTTTAGGCATCGAATCGTTGGAGTTTTCAGGAGAAAAAACCGGCGAGGCAAACTGTTCTTCCTCGATACTGGTTCGGCTGGAGACACTAGCGCCACTGTCACTACCGGCTTCGCTCAATGGCTCCTTCAAGCTTCAATTGCTCTTGGTATGCGTTGTCATAGCTCTTTTGGTAGCTTATTCGATTTGGGTTGACTCAAATTGATTTCTTAGCACTTTCACGAACGGAAGCAACTTTGTTCGATTGTGAATCGTTTCTCCACCGTATGGAGACTCTTGAGTAGTTATCTAAGAAAAAAGGTATTTAGTTACTATTTCACAAGGCTTGAGATGTACAAGCTTAGGCTTAATTTAGGTTACGGAAATATTGCAAACTTATCGAAGAGAACTTTTGTACACGCACGCGAAAACTTTTGAAGGTTTGCTACTCACATTTAGCACTTTATGGTCAATAATTTCAGATAAGAGTGAGAAACCAAGTTTGAAAAGATTCGTGAAGCTTAGAGAAGCAAGACGGCACACTGCAGTATAACAATAATACATTTAATAATAATAATAATGATAATATTAATAATGATAGTAGTAGTAGTAATAATAGTAACAGTGATATTAATAATGATAAACATCATCACACTAATAATAATAACAAAATTAATAGTAATAGTGGTAATAATATTTATAGTAATAAAAATAATAGTAGTGATATTATTAATAATATCAGTAAGTAATAAGAAAGGCAATAGAGAAAGTAGCTTGAAAAAAAGTAGTAGAAAACTTCGATCATATCTTGATGCCGAATTTTTTTTACCAACCGACCAAATAAGATTTTTTTAATAGTTTACTGTTCTATTAAACTCATTAAGAAGATTCGCAGCTTCTTCGTTTTGAATTTGTAGAATTTCTCGGCCTTATTTGGTAAACTCCACCATCGAACATTAATTGCAAACAGGTTTATTCAAAAATTATGTAATATGTGATAAAATCGTCAACATAGATTGCAAGTTTTTTTTAATACAGTAAAATTTTGCTATAACGTACACGCAAAGGCACGGAAAATTTTCCCACCATAGACAATTGGATTAAAAACTTTTAATTTAATTAGAAATTTAGACATTTACAAAATAGTTAATGTTTCAGAATAACCGGTGTGCGTTACAGCGAAGTATTACTGTATATTTCTACGAAACTTTTAATTAATTTGCAAGGGCGCAGGACTTTTCTTTTAGGTTTTCTGAAACCTCTGACGTCGGAACGCCACCTGTAAAATGAACTTGGTAGCTTCACACAGGTACCTCTCTAGTGGTTATTATTCCGCGATAGGAGTGTTTGTAAACACAGTTAATAGTTTCATACTGTTCATTATCAACAGTAAATATTCTTTAAAAATCATGAGTGGAATACTTTCTCGAGACTTACCTGGATCTGGCTCGATGGACATCGAAGACGAAGCTATGCAAACCGAAATTCAACTCTCGCGTCTAATTGAACACTGTATTTTAGCCGAACGTCGCCAACAAGCAGAAACCGATGATTCTGCTTTGGAAGTTGAATCTGCACCTGACACGTCTGAAAATGTCTCAACGTCTTTGATAGCTACTAACTTACCACGAGCTGTCTTTCAAGATCTTTCTCTTAAAGTATGAACTACCTATTAATTAACAAACAAAATATAACTCACAATTCTTCCTTAGAATGAGTTCGAAACCCTATTCTTGGGCTTTGATAGCACCGCAACGTTCCATTACCTCAAAAGTTTCAGACGTGCCCGCGTCGATTTTACCTCATCTACAGCGGCAGGCTCAGCTCGCATCTATCTACATCAATCAGTCTTTGCTGGATCTCCTATTAATGTCTACTTCGCTCAGGTAGCCTAAAAATTCTCTTCTATTTCATTAGGCCTCCTAACGTAATATTTTTTTTCTTCAGCCTATAGTACTTAAAAGCGCCACGGCCCAGCAGGCCTACTTACAGTTGCCGCCTCCAGTTCGGCAATTCTTAATCTCTCCACCTGCCTCACCTCCGGTTGACTGGGCTCCAGCACCGGAATCCGAACCAGTCATCAATTACGATCTGCTCGCTGCATTATCGAAGCTCGGACCAGGTAATAAATCTATTTACTAATAGACAGTACTGAAATTAAACAGACAGTACGGTACCTGTGCATCTAAGGCAGGGTAGGACGCCTGCAACACTTATCAACAGAAAAACCTTGGGACTAATTTCTGGGACAAATGACGTGCAAATATACACGTCCTCTGTCGCAGATTTCCTAACGGGATTATACGGTTTTAGCAAGTAAACTTGACAGACCTAATAAATAAAAAAAGACCACGTAAGATTCTTTGCTAAGCTCTGCGGGTGTCAGTTGTCAATATAATGCTGATAAAACTTGAAAGCTGGTGTAACGTTAGCGCACTAGTGAATTGTGCTATTAAAAAAATTAGCGAGATTTCATGCTATACCTATCCGAGGTCTCGTGCCCTCCGTCTTCCTCAGCTATGAGCGCTTAGGGTCCTGGCTAGGCGTACTTAGTGCAAAATATATCCGGTCCTAAGGGAACTTTTAACTGGCAAAGGCTAGTTCAAGGTCTTCAGCCGGCCTGGGGCATTCGACGAACTGCGTGACGTTGCTTTCGTGCAGGGCTTCCTTTTAGGTATTGATTTTTTTACTGCCGCATTCTTACGTAATTGAGGTGAGGGTCACCTTGCTTCATTATAGGATGCTTGGCCTTCCTAGTTCAGGCAGGGTACTTGAGGCACCGTGTGCGCCGTCAGCCTCGGTCTCGGCAGACTGAAGTTCGTCGGTTACGACGTCTCCGTCTTTCCTTTTTCCCTCCCTCTCCACTCCTTGTTTTCCTTCTTTTGTGTTTCCCTATGCTGGACTCAAGGTGGAGGCGGCTCTGGACCCGGGACTTGCGTCCCCTGGAACCTGAGTGGAGCCACCACCGACGAGGCCCCGATTTATTGTAATTCTCGTCGGCAGTGGAAGGTCCAGCTAAAGTTTATTTTTGTATAGGTGAAGCCCATGAACTGCATCCTCCTTCTGAAAGCCATCCAAGCATTGTCGTCCACGTCTGCGCTGAGGAAGAAATAGACGACTCACTGAGTGGTCGAGCTAGGATCGTACCTACAAAGTGTCCCGAACGCAAATAAAATCTCCAGAAGATAAATTCTGCCGGAGCCGCAATTCAAACCCTTCTAAGTCATGCAAAATTATTACGATAAAAAAATCCAGCACTGGGCTAAAAATTTAACCTGATTTTTTTTCTCGCCTCGAATACAATGTTGCAAAAAATGGCGTCTCTTCTTTCAGTATTGTTTTTCACGTTAGTTTACATAATAAATGGATAGTGGTACATCAACTGTTCCTTTTCTTTTCGTAAATAGTTATTTTTTTTAGAATTTTCTTTCTCTTGATTTTCAAGGGGGACGAAGACTAAATTTTTTTCGCTTTGCTGCAATTTGCCAACAGGTACCAAACGAATAGATCGTTTCGTCCTGTTTCACAAAAAGGGGAGGGGGGAAGAAATAACAATGTCTAGCCTACCATCACAACTGAAAACCGCCCCCTTTTTTAACATACCACTGAACTGACTTTTTCTTCCAAAAACCCTCTCCTTTACATGCTACACATACAGGTGTCGTCGAGACTTGCAAAATTTTAATCCCCAGGCAAGTTATCAACCTAACTTGAATGGTGTAGTTCTATAAATTCACAACATCGAGATCCACACAAAAATTTCTTGTAAGCTTGACTCTTTTTACCTTTTATATTATTGTTCTTTTTTTAAAGTTAGGTGTCTTCTCTTCGAACCTTCGGGGACTTTCTCACAATTAAGATCACATTTAACAAATCCAAGAGTTACAATGGTAAGGGGGTGGGGTTCTCCAAACAAATTCACACATAATATCGTAGCCTCTTCACAAAATCTTCCGTTCAGCAGAGTTTTTCTTTTTTTTTTCTATTGTTTGACCTAAAAAGGAAGAAGCTACCCCAGCATCACATTGGCCTTCTGAACGACTAAAAAAGTCCAATTCCTTATGTAAATTCAACACAGAAGCGATAAAGGAGGGGCCAAAAAAGAATTCGAACCCGGCTGGTTTTGTACTACCGGCGTGACGACGTTGTTCCTCCTCTTTTTTTAAAAAAAATTCACTACTTAAGGATAAATGAAACAATGAAAGACTTGTCGCAGCCACGTTACTGGCCCTATTTAATAATATAATATCCCTGAAGTCAATTTGTTGGTTCTTGTCCGCACCTGCGTTTGCTGCTTTTAGTTTCACCATGGGTTGACGCAAAGTTTTTCTCGAAAGTTTGCTTCTTAGATTATTTCTTTATAAAAAGGCTTGACCCTGTGTGTTGGTGCCAAGGCGTTTCAATTAAGAGGTTTTACCACGTGAAACAAAGACACTTTTCTTTAGCTGGGATGGACACGAAACTTTTTGCTTTTGAACAAGGGACTCTGCACAAGGGTAATCTTGCTTATTATTAATGTGGGATTCAAATATAAAGAAATGATGCTCGACGCCGTCCAGGGGAGTTTTTCTTTTACGAAGACGCGTGTTTAAAAAGACGGACGAAAAAATTCTTCAGACGACTTTTCTCTCCTAGGTCATGTGTTTCATGACTGCTCTCAGAGAATACAGCAATTCTGCTTGCATTCGAGCCTCTAGCATCATGAGATTGACATGAATCTGTAACGCGACAATGACAAAATTAGTACTGCTGAGTTCCGGCTCATTTAGGCATCAAAGTAAAATTTTACTTTTTCCGAGTGACGAAACTCCTTCAAAACGCTGTCGTAGTCCTTACGTGTTGCACGTTCAGGGTAACATACCACACTTTTAATATAGGCTTTCAGCGAGCGTTCCAGGAGTTGATTCACTTCGCCGTAATCATAGTCATCGTGCCTAGATTAAAAACGATGTTTCATTAGCAACGGACTACACCACGTAACAAGTGGCTTAAGTAATGCAGCTAATAAAAAAATAATTTCAAGTAACCTTTTTGTGCCATGAACCTTAATTGGATGTAAATTTTTGTCCACAGAAATTAGAGCAGCTAAATATGCAAGTGTTGAAGCTGTTGAACTTCAGACTCAAGTACAACAGTGTCTATGATGCACTACTTACGCTACCTTTCCTTGTCTCGCACCAATGAACATATTTTTGTGGAAATAACCCTAATTTTCTCTCTGTGGTACGGGTTATTGAATTCTTTCAAAGAACTGCATAGTACGAAATGAAACTGTGCGAACATCGAAATATTGAAGGTATGAATTGACCGTCATCATGTGAAGTGGAACTTCGGAGATAACGCGGGGCTTCGTAAAATCCGAGCTGTCGTAAATTGCGTACTTTTTTTTATAGAGTCCGCATTTCCTACTCAAAATGCGAACAATGGAATTCTGCTTACATTGTTCGGCTTTAACGCTAAATTTGAGAGGTCATGCAACAGATCAATTCCTCTGGGTAATCTACCGAAGGAAAGAAGCATGTAGAAAGAGCCTTTAGTTTAAGTAGGACAGTACCGTTTTAAAACTAAGCAAGCCTAAAAGTATTATTGTTAATTCACACAAACCAAGAAAGGGCGTCCTACTAATGTGATGGAACACAATTCCAAACAGCTGCGAAATTACAATGTTGCTTTTCAAAATAGTCTTTTCAAATATTTTTGTCGGTTAACTAGAAACTAAATGCAATACAGGTTTAGCCTCTTGACTTGCAAACTTCGAAATATTCTTGTTTGTGCTCTTACGTTCATTAAAAGGTTGCTGGAACTTTATAATTATGTTTACTGTTTAAGCTTTTTTGTAGGGAGGGGGGGGGTTGATCAGGCTCCTTGAGTAAATTTGTTCGATTGTGACTCGTATAACAACATTGATTTATATACTTGTGCGCAGTGGCGCCACGAGGGTGGAGAGCTAATACGTAAAAGCGAGCAGAATGCGACGCAATAACGTGGATTTCTATTTTGTCTAACGGCAGAAGAAACTCGAGGTTGTTTGCGAAGATATTCCCAACGGTGCAAACATTTTCAAAACTTTCCTACTGAATGGTTAAATTTACGCGAGCTTTAATCTATACTCAACATCTCTCGTTATTTTGACCTTACGGAACTTCTCCAACTTCCTCAGCAATTCAGTCTATTCCCTCGCAAGCCTTCTCGAGAACAAGACGCGAAAAAGGAACACACAAATAAAAATAATCAAGCTCTTCTTTCAGACGCTTATGGAGGAGAACTAGAAACCACTACTTTTTCTCATTCCCGCATAACACAGGCATCTACGTTACAAGCCTCTTGAGTAAACTTTAGTCCAATGAAGGACCTCAAAAAGGAGTTTCTTGAAAATTCACTGCCATACATATTCAACAGAGAAGCTGATTCACAACAAACTATGGCTGATTTCAATTTCATCGTACTTAAATATTCAAGTTTTTGGATGCTTGTCAACATAAAGTTCACCCAGTTTGTACCGAAATTTATTGCTTCGAATTACTGTCGTTCAAAATGTTTACCATAGCTCTCTACGGCTGCCGTACGTCTTTATCATAGTTCACGAGAGAACATATTACGCAAAAACTACAGCTAATTAACCAATATTCATTTAATAGAGAGGAAAATTTCGCTAGATCTAAACGAACAGGAGTGATTAATCTCGGTTTTCTACCTGATTCCAAACATGCACTGGATGTAATTCCATATAGCCCTCCTGAATCGCGACGTATCAACATCTCGACGGGAGCCCATGGTGTAGTATGTGAGATGGTACGTGAGCCTGAACTTGTCATCCAAAAGATAACCCACGTCATTGTACAGCCGGTTGACAAGGGAAAAAGCGTGATCGTCCCAGGAGTAATCTTGTATGCGGAAAGTGGGAATGTCCGACACTTCGCCTCGCCGGGCAAAGTCCTGGTACTGGAAGCCAGGATCCTGAATTACACTAGTCCAATGCGAGATTTGCGGCCGGGCTGCAGTCGAAGACACGACAGCCAATTCTGCATTTTGACTTTCTACGTTCTCATATCGTTTGTTTTGTTCTTCAGGCGTGCATTCTTCTTGTCGTTCCGACAACGTCTTCATACGTTGCATCAGTGTGTCGACTCCTACTTCGGCATCCGAGCCAGTCGGTGAGGAAGAGACGCTCCGTGCCGGGGATTTTGGGGACCCATTCACACTCGTAATTCCTTTCGCTGAAAGGACAAAAAGTATGTAAATATATAAGCATATTCACTCACAGTTTTCATAAATTTTATGACGGGTAGACTGGCCAGTAAACTAATAAAATTAACCTAAATTTGCATAGGATGGTTATCTTGTATATAACATTCCTGAATTTACAACAATGAATTTGAAAGAATAATGAAAAGGGACGTGAACCAAGCTTAGTACGTCACAAGCAATTTCAGTGTAGCTTGACAGATACGTGAGAAAAATAAAAAAATGGAAACTAATACCATAAATAACGTTTCTGGGGGAGGAAGATCCGTTTCTCGGGGTGGAAGTTCCATTTCGAGGGGGCGATGTACCGTCTGGTGATGCTTTGGTAGGCGTGTCAGGATCCTTAGGAGGTTCGGCTTCTCCATCACCAATTCCACAGCCAAAGACGAAGGAAGACAAAGCATGGAAATGTGCTAACAGGACCAATGCGTGAACCAGTTCGCCCAGCGACCAACTATCACTGCCTTTGGTTAACCTCTATACATAAAAACCATATCCAAAGAGAAAAAAAATAATACTCATTGACCAAAACGGTATGCGAAGGAACGTGACACATGTAAATCAAGCTGATGTACGCTTTTAGAAACAAGTTTACACCATGCGTATAGAGATAAAAATGTTAACTGATTTTCCTTGTTTACAAAAATTTACAAAAATACATATTAAACAAGACTCGTGTCTAACGACCATGGTATCGAAACCCAACACACTTAGAAATAAAAAAAAATGGTTTTAGATCTAAAAACGTGATGCCCTTATAAGGATTTTACAGCCTTTATATTCATGTATAAAAATCATCGCAGGCGAGTTTACGAAACGTGAATGATACTACGAGCCCAAGTGGGATTATTTAGAAACTGATATAGAAAGGCTACGAAGGGTCGAATTCTTTCTCGTTTTTCTGGCACTGCTTGCTCAACAACGTATCATGTGCACGGTTTTTGTATACAGATAGCAGACCCCTTTTACGCACCATCCTGTTCCTACTGCCTGACCGTAGAGCGAAAATAACTTTTTTCCTTTAGAAGTATTGTGCTCGTCTTTTTAACGAACTTGATCTCGGTTTACGAATTCAATAAATTATACATCTAACTTCAAGTTTCATGCAATTATGTTTTGCACACTTCTCGTATCCTGAAATACACCTATAAAACTGTTTTGAATGTAAAATAAACATATTGGGAGCCATAATTGCTCAAGCGACCTGTTGAACCGCATCCCACATCTAACAGACAAATCCAACTCTTTACATAAGACTTAGCAACTTTGGTCAACTTTGGATATAAAACAGAAGAATTTCAAGAATCGGTTAACACGCTCCTGTACGGAAGTTCTGTAATTCCTTACAATAGGTATAATTTTCTACACATAAATTTTGCTTTTTAATGCCTTTTCTTTAGCTTGATGAATGAAATAGTCAGAATTAGATCCCAAATTGGAAATCTATTTCTGAAAGTAATGTAATATCTTCCGCCTTTTTCTATCTCGACATCTGCATAATAAATGTTTTAGCTGATAGACACTAACATGTACTTTACGATATCCGTTTCAAAGAAAACAGCTGCATAATAGGCTAAGGAATATTTATTCAAGTTTCTGGAACTGAGTCTCCTTACTTTAACAATGCACCTATTTTCAAAGATTCCGCACCAGTTGTAATGTCTTACTCAAGGGTTTGTCTACTAAACAGCTAAAATGCGATAATCAAGGTCAGGAAGTCACAAAAATTTGAAATACACGTGAGGCTAGGATTTCGCTCACGCTGGCCTCGAATTACCATACCCTTCGCGGAACGGATTTTGATCGTAACAGGAGGCTGGCTCTTGTATATCTAATCCAGTTGCCTCCCTTTTTCTCCACGCCAGTTTTTAGATTAGACCCTCTCGAGGCCCAACCAACTCCGAAACCCGAACTTGTTTCCCCAAGTTTGGGGCCAAGCAAAAAAAAAAAAAAAAAAAAAAAAAAAAAAAAAAAAAAAGTAAGAGCCACACACACGACTCCCCTTTTCCCTCCCCCCTCTATTCGTTGTCCAAACTGGATATAACAAGTTTGGAAGACTTCATCTGCGTCTCGCATAGCTTCGCTCCGCACAGATGAGGCCCAGGCTTTTGCGTACGCGTGTTGTATATATGTAACGATGTCCACCTTGTTCACATAGCTATGCTCTAACTTGCTTTTCCATGCCACCAACTAGTTGGGACAAGCCGAACTTTCGAGTACTTTGCCTACCCAAAACCTCTGCACGTTCAAGAGTGGTTTCACTCAACAACTCCCTTGCTACAACTTGAAATTGCTTTTCCTGCTTGGAAAGAACCATATCCTCCGTAATTCAACTTACAACTTCTTAATTGGACGTGTGTAAAAGCCATGTAAAACTTGGGGTGAAACTCTTCCTCAGTTCTCAACCTTAATATACTTTAACTACTATATCAATTCAAGTCTTCATATATTGGCCTTGCTTATAGAAAAATCCATGGAAGAATCGTGTTTAATGTCCGAAGACGATTCCACAATGTATAAACGCAGTCTCTAGAGCAAGGGAAAATGGATTTAAATTGTTTTCGAAATTTCCAACCTACTTCAATATGTTTCTTGTTGATGAGCCAAGGTCGATGGGCTAAGATCTTGTTCACTTCATACAAATCCCGGAGTTTGTTGGGAATCCGATCCAAGCCTTTCAACCATTCTTCATCTCCGCCTTGTGCCAGAAACTCTTGGCTCTGTAATTCCATCAAATACGTGCACTGGTGACGTCCAGCCGCCTAAATGAACCAAAAAAATATCATCATTCAAGTCTTTTGATTTTTTTCAATTTATTTATTCCAAACTGCCTCTCATATTAATCTTTTATGTTTCTTTACACCAAAGTTTTTATTACACGACTTAAATCTTCCTAAGCCAGTAACCGGTTGCCGAAACTGGGGGCCCCGGTCTCGCGTTGCATCTTTTATCCCAACTGCGCAGTTTTAGAGACATAGTGTTCCCCTTCAACGAAAGAAAAAACTTTCTAAACTGGCACAGATATGCAAGTCCTTTTCTTTCCATTGGAACAGAAAATATAAAAAGCTCGAGCAAGTTGTAAATGACAACGATGCTTTAACCGGCAAATAGTGTTAACCTTGACATAGTCTCGTTTCGGCTTTAATCAAATGTTTCGGATTCAATTAAACTTAGCACCAGCTCCCATTACGCCAGGAGAAACCTTTTAACGTGCGAGACGGTGGCCAAGGATCAATGCCATACACGTGGAACAACTCTTGGGAGATTAAATCCCGGACGTTCAACTAAAAGAAATTTTATCTTCTTTTAAAATAGCAGTCAACAACTTTTTATACATTACCGACCGATAACACCGTTCTTAACACGCTAAGCCGGCTCGAGATATGAACTATAAAGTACAAAGGTTGACAGAGTACGAGCGCAATCCAATCTATATTGTTCACTTATCGGTCATATAGACATGTCATCGATAAATCACCACGCATCTTACGGAAAACAACTATAACCTACAGTAACTAATTCTGGTCTTATGTCCTTGATAAATTAACCACACACATGCAAGCTCCACCCCTGGGAAACTGCATACACATGGTGAAATTCTTAACTTGAAAACAAGTTCTCAAAAATTATTAGATAAACAAAATAATAAATAAAAATCCGTAGTGCGCGTGTATCTTACTGCGTGATTTTACACCTTATCAAATTGTACCCTTTTCTTATAAGCACACACTTTTGAGCTTAACATTAAGCTTCCATAATTTTATTGTTTATTACCCACATATCCCTAATCGACATGTAATAAAAAAAGAAAACAGTATAAAACGTCGCTTAAAACAACTCTTTTGGAGAAGAACATTCGATTTTAGTCAAAGAAGACCTGCATTCTTTTCTAAATTAAATTTGCTGTGTAGAAAAATATAAGCTAAAATTTACCATCATTGCGATGTAGTGACGGTAAGGGAAAGGCAAAGGTCCATCCCCGCGTAGGATAAAATTGTGCGTTCTAAGGAATATGTCCAGGTATTGCGGATGGTATGCCATCACTTGTGACACTCGTTCCGGCCGTCCTGGGCATGACATCGGATCAGGCATCAAAGCATGACCAGCCTGAGGAACAGAACACAATTACCATTAGCATTTTCTCGCATACGACGGAATGCGTAACATCGATTAGAAGAAAATACCCTATTCCAAGAAGTTACTTCCTATGTAAAATTGACCCGCATACAAAGTAACTAGGGTGTAATCTTAGTAATTGTTGAATTAACAATGAACTCTACCACCCCGGCACTCAGTAGGAATAGTGCCTTTTCACAACCCCCAGAATATCAGTGTTATAATGGTGGCCATAGGCGACTACCAGTGCCTAAAAAATTGCATATGGAAAACACCCCCGAACCAAAAACCTTGGTACATACCTATTATATTTGTACGTACTCTACTAAAACGCCTGTACTCTATTATGTTATAGGCTCAATCGGCAATGCTTCACAACACAAGACAGCCCGAGGCTCTCATGCCGACAGTTCCGAAAACTTTGGCCAGTACTGAAGTAACAACACGATGTGGACCGATAAAAGGAATTACGCAAACACGATCGGTTCTCGCAGCTTATCCTTTTGTGGTAAGCAAACTTTTTGTTTCCGACGTATGGACATGGGATTAAAATAAGTCGGCACCAGAGAGTATCAAATGCGAAGTTTCGCGAAAACAATCGCGAAATGTTTATGATATTACAACATACGTACGCGAATGTTGTTGTTGTCGTTAAGTGTCCGGGTTAGGAAAGGGAGGCTAAATGCTTACGTAAAATGTGCAGTACGTTTCACTTTTATTTCGAACTCCTTTTCTGGCATCCGCTCAAGGCTTTTATCACTACCAGGAAAGGCAATAAAAAAAAGCGTCGCTTGTTGATCACCAACGACCTTCGAATCAAAAGAGCACATCCGATACCTCCAGAAGCCTAATTAACTCTTTTTTCACTGCAAATATGCATACATGTTTTAGTTAGCTTTCCTTCCTTATATGTCAACTCTTTTTAACACGGAGATATTGTACGCTTTTTTCAGAACTCGGAAACTTGTCCATGTTCGCGTTCTTACATTGTTTGCTACTCTTTAACTACCCCATTCTTTGTTTTACGATTATGCGGGCCGGCAAAATCGAGGATTTACTTGAAAACTTCTGCTATTCCCAACCCAACAATTTGCAAGTCATTACGTTCTTTCATTCTTGGAAAGTCAGTTTGAATAGACTTAACAGTCTTTTGTATGAAAGCCCAAGCAGCTCAAGTTACGTTTTCGGTTTTCACAATTCATCTTCTCCTCCATCACCCATCTCTCCTCCCTCCCCCCCACACACATCTCACTCCACTTTTCTGCTTGCACAAACACGAGTTTTGGTATATACATTTGGAAACCGAATGCTCCAAACGTCCTTGATGGGTGTATCGGACGGATTTGCTTACAACAGGCGACCTAGTTTACCTTGTCCCCGCGCGCTTCTTGTTTCGTTTGCGAGACGGTCAAAATCTGAGCCTGTCCTGGAGTTTTAAAAACTGAAATCAGTTGCCAACTGCTACAACCACTTTCAGTTCCCGAACAGGCCCAGGAAAAGGACGGGCAACTTATGAGCTATAAGTCTGCTGTTCTTTCAGAACCCGAGAACCAACTCGTCCCGACTCGCTAATCTTATGTCTTATACGGAAAGGCCAGACTTGGGCACCTGAACATGCTTCAACATGCTGATGATGCAAAAAAAAAAAAATCCTAATACCTAAGGCTACTCACAATCTCAGGGCCTCTCGGTTGCTTCTTTTTCCTTTTCTCTTTAGGTTCTCGGGACTTCGTTCAAAAAAGCTTGTTACTTGGTCACTGGGTCCATCACCAAACACTTGGCTTACGCCGCACCCAGGTTCATTTACATAAACGTATGATTTTCCAAAGAAATGGCCAACTCCGGAAGTCAAGAGTCCAGCACAAAAATGACCCAACAATTTTCCTGATTATAGCCAAATTACTGCTCCGGGCTTTCCTTGAGTGTTATTAACCAATTCCAACAACCAAAGGCTGATGCAATAATTTTGCTTCGAAGTTTCATGACGCCAACGAAATAATAATTTTCGCCGAAAATAGAGGGAATTTCTTTCCTAGTCCGTGACCAGGAAAGAAATCCCCTATAATTTCTCCGACCAGTGCTAAATGTGAGAGTTAGGAGTGACAAATTTATACTGTGACGCAGAAGTTTCGCCTAATAATGACTACATGAATCACGAATACAGAAAGAATATATATTGGACTAAGTAAAGTTATGACGTAATAGCCTATCGGTTTACGGAGGTAATTTACGATATACTTTGCAAGTGTGTTATGGCGAATAATGTGGAAGTCACGGACGTGCCCGTGCTAGATTCACTTGCTTTATCCGGTTTAACTGTTGAGTTCTTGTGGTATCTAAAAAATTAAGACAGCCACCAAGTGAATTTACCCAGGCTCGTCCCTCTTAGAAGAATGCCCCGCCTTCGTGTTAAGGAGATCCTCGAGAACAAGCACGGAGTATATACTAACTCTATGGTAACCTGCTGGCCGCTCGTTTCCAACTACGGCCACCTTACCCACGGCCAACCAGTGTTGACTCTACTACCAAGACCTAATCAGCATTGATTCTGGCTCTTAAGGACTTCCTTCAACATCCATTTTTCTAGGACATACCTGTATAATGGCAAGTCATCTCTATGCTATGTTTCTAATGTTGTGACAACGACCTCGACGGCTATCATACTACTTCTACTTTCCATTACACCAAGCTGTCTGTAACCAGAAACGGAAATATGTTCCTAAATACGTATACTTCTATTCGTACTGGCTCTTTTTCAATCTATACGCTTGACGTAACCAAAGCACAAGCTGACGCAATGCGCGACCATCTGTACTCTACGTTTATCCCAAGTTCAAGTAACCTCCCCTTTGTAGAAAACAAACGTTTTTGTCCTCCCCCCTGGAAAATCTTGCAGCGTCTGCTCTATGCCCGAGAGAGAAATGACCTCCTACGCCAGGCTTACGCAACGGTGTAACGGTCATTTCCCCATCCTGTTTTCGCCGGACAAGGGATTTTAACCCCACGAGTTTGGATGGGTAGGTCAAATTGTTGGATACCTTACTGGCTTGATCTCAGCTTCTTCAATAAACATATTCGCAGGTTTTCCGTACACTTTGCGATAAGCGTCCACTGACGAAAAACAACTCATTAACGGCGACCACTCACCCTCTGCAACTCAATATGCTTCGCAGTAGCGTCTCCAACTAATCCAACGCTTCTCGAGCTTCTCCCTCGATTACCAAATAGCGCTTATGAGGAAGCCTTTGTAACCTTAATGTAAGTAAACTTTCAAAAATCGATACCAAAAGAACTACAACTTTTACTAACAAAGTATTCCATATATACAAAATCGCACATTAGTTTAAAAATATAGGGTTTATAATGAGTTACCCAGGCTACATTGTGTAGCGTAAACAAGGTTGATTACTTAATGACAGAGTACGACATGTTTCGTTTCATTTAAAAAAATCTGATCTTTGCGCACGAATTGCGTAGTTTTGGAATCATTAAGCCTTATTTACCCTCAAGTATCAGAATAAAACCTTTAAATCTCGCTTAATTAAGCTGCCTTGTGTAATTTTGCCTAAAGAACCGTTTGGGAATGAACAATTCGTGCGGTGTCTGATTAGAGACTTAAGTGATGTGCCTTTTTCCCCGGAAAATACGGAGTCTACGGTATACGGAAGGGGGATTCCCTTTTCCTTGAGCCGAGTCTCGGCAAGTAGACAAGGATATCCTCGGATATAAATACACGAAGCAGATAAAGCTTCGAATTCCTTCTTCCCTGCTCTATTAGGGGAAATACCTTTTGAAACTAGTCGCTGCAGTGGCATTTTCCGAACGGAATGACTCAATCCCATGGAGATGTCTTGACGAAGTCAGGTTGCACGAACACGGGCGACAATGTAGAGTAAGCGGAGCCAATCTCGGGAAAAGCTTCCGAAAAAAGGGGACTGCCCTTTAGTAACAGTATAAAGGAGCTGAGCCAATGACGTGTCGATACTCGAAGTTTTTTAAACACGAACTATAATGGTCTACTTCATCTTAAAATCTTTAGATATTGTTATTTTTATTTACATAAGCACGGTGACTCGACGTGATCACGCGGAAAGGGGTTATCGAATGTTTTGACTCTGATGGTATACTGCAACAAAAATGAAACTAGCGCAACGGCGACGACCTCTTATAACGATGGTTTCAGGCCCAGGACCCCCATCGTTAACCAAACCTCTTCACTGTATACCAGGGAGAAGTAAAGAGAAAAGACAGGGGCATTCACTTCTTGACACCGCTACAGATTTCGCAAGCCCCCGAAGAGACCAAATTAAAACAAAACCCCACGATCGCTCCTCTAGAAACTTCTTTATGGGAGGGATATATTTCTTCTTTCTCTGCCCCGTAACAACATAGAAAATAAACCTCGACAAAAATTCGTTTGCATCACTGTTTCGTTGAATCCAACTAATGTAAGTCATTTATAGTTTGTAGTCCTTCCAAAATGTTACGATGTACACTGCTATGATTAAGTCATTCCGGTTGATAGAGACAAAGTCTCTTTCCGTCAGGCCCCGTTTAAAGGCTATCTTCTAAAAAGGCACACTTACGTTTTAATTTTAAATTATATTGCTTGGTGAATGGGCAAGCACTGTTTTGCTTTAACTTATGTTAAGTCTTACTCTTTAGTTTATAAACACAACATATGCTTTGCCACAATTAGTAGCACAATCGCTTCGAATATGGGAACAGGTTGTGGCCTTGAATTTTTTAAAGTAGGAAATTGGTGCAACTTTTCCTTAAAACTTAAGAAATTTAGCGCTTATAGCAAAACAATTGTTCGGTAAATTGTAGTACAAAGATATACGTGTAATTTACATGAGCTATAAATGGTGATTATGCCCAGGGGTTATCAGAACAACAGGAACAAAGACCTTGACGGTGACTGTTATGACGATAACGCGAATCGGACGTTTTCTCGTTACCCGAAGTCATTAGTGACGATAGGCGAGAAACCTGCGACTACTAGGCTTATTTAGCCTGTAGGACGTTTTGGTCCTACTCGGTCGACTTGTTACTAAGCCAGCTTTTCACCTAAGTTTATCGGGAGTTTTCTATGCTTACCTCCGTATGTCCCATAATCGTCAGCGTTTTGAAGCTGAAAAATCCAAAGAATCGGAGAGTAACACTTTCGAATCACACACAGAATCACGACTGATTTACTTGTCAAACAAAGCGTCCTTTGTTCAATTACACGATTTTAAGCTATTGTGGCATGAGCAATTTTTCGAAAAAGGAGCTCCGTAACCTTCAGTACTTAAACTTTCCAGTTATGGATTTTTGTTGGATAAATTATATACACTTTTTTTTAATTTTGAGACAACTCAAAATATGCCCGGTTTCAACATCTGACAGTTCTTAACCAAACCACTCTTGCTATTCCGGTCGCTTGGGCAAGACTGAACAAGGAAACAAAGACCTTCGCTCAAGAGCAAAGAAGAGCCTTGGAGACTAGTCGCTAGCCATCGTACGACCTGTGGTTCGGCAAACTGCGGTGACGTCACGGTAAGATAAAGAAAACCAGGATCTATACGCCAAAACTTCGACTAAAAATCGTGAATAAAATCCTTCTTCTCTAATTAAGGAAATTTAAATTACTGCAGTTGATAAAAATTCGATACTTAAACCCCATTTAATAAAGAAAGGGGTTTTCTGAACAAAGATGACTTTAATGGAACGGCTGCCGAACCCGGTTTTTATCTTGGCTCTGCAATCGACTGCTTCTACCATTGGCTGTAGCGCCGGCCAATGATAGGGAGTCCCCCGACCGAGGGCTTTTGCTAGGAACTGTGGAACAAAGTGGCCCTGGCAACGACCGAGAGAGCAAGCTTGGAACGAACTTGACGAGCGATGTAAAGAATCGAACACTCGCAACAAAGGCCAAGGCTAGCAATACTGGGTTGTAATGTACTGTGCATTTGCTCCTTCGGCTTAGATTAGTTCCGCGCGATGGCAGACGCAACAGAAGTAACGTGATGTGAGCTTTATTTTAAGTTGCTATATGGAAACTGGGATGTGAGGTTGCGAATAAAAGACTTTGCTATCAAATAACCCAACTTTTCTGTGGGCATAATCGAAGTTTTTCTTCCTCTACTTTTGGGAAAACTCGTTCCATTTCCATTCGCTTCCGACTAGTACCCATAAAAGCGAAATAAATAAAGAAAAGACGATAAGGAGGATAATGAATTTGGAAATTTACAGCTTTGTTTACCCGACAACTTTGAAGGTAGACAAAGCAAGTATCCCCACAGCTTGCAAGCCAAGGGAAAAAAGACAAACTCGTTCGAGTACACGAACAAAAGCAGACGACACTCTTACGAATGCCTTCGGCAGTGTGCAACAAACGTAGAAATTTAAATAAAATAGCAATACGAAGGCGATAAAAAAAGAAACTTGAGAGAAGTTTCAAAAGCAGGTTTTTACTTAGCCAGGGAAGAAAGGAGGAGAAAAGGGGGTACATTCTTTCTCGTCAGGGGGTAAAAATTACTTCATCATCACCTGTAAGAAACCTTAGCTAAGCAGCAATAAAAACTTCCCCCAACGGAAGAAAAAAAAATCTTTCTTTGTCCAGGGTTCTCTGGCAGATAAACCCCAACTTCAACACTGTATACCTGACCTTGAGTGTAAAATTCTGACATATCTCAAGCTGCGAGCTTTCTAGTTCGTAGAGCATTGGTTTGGCTCGGCATCAAGAAGGACATCTAAATCGGTAACATATTTGGCATGGGTCCCCCTTATATCGAAATACCACAATTCTTCTCCCTTGCGACGGGTGCGTTGACTTCCATGCGTAATTTTCAGCCAGGGCTTCGAAAGTTCATTTACGATTCAAATTGTCACTTGACCAGCACGAGGGCTTCGCGTCGTATGCAAAAAGAAACAAGAAGGGTCACACGAGAAGGAAACACCAAGTGGTATAGTTCCCTTTCTTCGCTGGTATAAACTTGCATGCTTTGCTCGATCAATACCTTTACAAAAAACGTCCCGAGTTTAGGGACAATTTCCTTTAGATACATCTCCATCTGCCAGCGTCGGAAAATTGTACCACGTGACGAATGCATAAACAGTAGCTCGTAACTTCTAAACACGGCCTTCTGTGCCCCCGCAACCATGCATTTAGGGTAGGCCCTGTTTTTGCTAGGAATTTAACCCTGGTTATTTCGGGGAATCGTGCAACGGAGTATTTTAATCGAAGTTAAGATGTCGGTAATGCGGGTGTCGTACTTAAAGCATAAGATTTGGGTCATTGTCGCGTATACTCTGTAAGGGGTATTGGGACAAATGTATTAATGATAGGTTTTTATTTTCCACATGTAATAAAAATGAATTATTCAAATGTGAAGTTGTACGATATTGTGTGACTATCCGTTCAACGCACGTTTCTCCGATAAGTTACGCTTTCATTAATTTTATCTCACAGTTTTGGCTACTTAGTGATTAACATAACAGGGCCAACAAAGTACTTTTGTGCAACGAATTCTAATATTTTCACTTTATTTATTTTCTCGTTTGACCTTTATTAATTTCCACTCAAAGTTTGCTCGAAAGTAATGTGTCATGTTTTCCAGGGATCATTTGTTCATACCGTAAATGTATGTATTTTGAAGTTTTTAATTGTTTGTACTGATTGTCTTGCTTCCACATCTGTCCCACTGTCCCACATCTCCTCTGTCGGAGAGATCTGGGATAAAATGTGGTCTTTAGTATTGACACTACTCTAAATATAACGCCAACTATGGGAGAATGATCGGGTCTCTGTGGCAATGATTACAGGACTTGTATTTTTCCATAAGAGTTACCAATTAAAGAAAAATCCAATAACTGAAAATAACCGCATTGGCATAATGAGGCATTTTCTGATGGTTGTACCAGAGCGCAGAAATTTGTATGAGAAGCTTCAACGTTGGGCACAGCAGTAGGGCAACCAACGAAGCCTTTTATTAGCTCACTTTCTTGCTTTCGTGCGGCTACTTTCGTCGATCATTTGCAATGTATGAGCGGTACAGTAGTCTGTAGGGCTTTCGAGCAGGCAAGTACTTGGCTGCTGTGCTTGCACTAGGGAACCGTTGTAGAGATTACTGAGTACACAAAGATTAACACCACGGCAGGTGACGGATTAAGGGAGCTATATAGATAGGGAGTATGCCGTGATGCCTCAAGACTGGGGGAATTTCCCAAGCTGCACTTTATTGAGAAATATGTCATTTGACACAGTTTTCCAAGGATAGTACACATGATACACAAAAGCCTCTATCCTATGACGAGCACCAAGAATTTTGTCCTCATATACGCGCGTTCGGGCAGTGATAACGAAGCCGGTACAGCGTTGATGATTATGTCTTGATGTAGGTCAGAGCTTGTCACCAGTTGTATTTTTTCAAACCAAATGCATCGTATGTAATAGAGCAAAAAGTTCCGGTAGCTAGAATTTAACACGTAAAAAGGCTAAGGATTGTGTCTTCATCGTAAAGTCAGGTTTATAATTTTAACCAAGTGTTAAATACGTTAAAAAGTTTTACAGAAGTGACAGGGGCCATTTGTTAACACACAGTGAATGCTAACTATTTTCCCATTCGTCTTTTGGTGAATTTTAGCATCACCTTTCATTCTCTTGTGTTCTTTATTGACTTAAATCCAGCTGTCATTGTTCTTTATCGCGCAGAACAAACATTCAAAAGATTAATCTACAATGTGTTCGTTTTCTGCCTCAGTGTCTAAGACCTTCAGAATTTTTCGTTTCGCTTTTTGGACATGCTCTTCTGCTGTCTTTCGTACATATTTTATAGTGAAAGCTCGGTAATCGTTACGACATTATTTCTATTACATTCTGTCAAGTTCGTGCCGCTAGATCCAAACCCTTATCTATGGAGGTCTCGTTGGGGTAGATTGTCTAGCATGTGGGTAGACCGGTGCTGTGCGGCAGAAAGCCGGTGCCTTGCTTAGCAATGAACCAAACCCCTTAACTTTATTTCCTTTTAAGGAGTTTCCTGTTATTAATAGTTTTACGCATTTCATGTTACCTAGGTCAGTTAATCTCACTGGATATAGAGTGAAGAGTTCACAACAGAATGTGTTACCCGCAGCTCACACGGAATAAAACACTTCGTCAGCTTTTCTATTTGTTAAGCTTTTTTCACCGATGATCTACCGGCAAGGCCGTACCCAGGGTTGGTTATGGGGTTGACGCCCCGCGAAATTTTTATTTTGTAATGGGGAAAATGGGAGAAATCGCAAATGTCCAAAATATTACACATGGAAATCCTACTCAAAATCTCTGAAACCCCTCGTTTTACTAAAACAGTGTTTGTGTTCCGCGTTTCTTTTCCTCTTATCTATACTGTGCTCAAGCTACCGAATTACTTATCGCTATTTTGCTTTTGAGTATTTGCCATATTTGCTCACCAAGATTACAAATTTGCTGTTCATTATACAACTCAACCGTAAATGTTCTCCTCATTTCGCCGTCAACTTCCTTTTTCATACTCCTTTTTAAGCGGCTAACAAACTTTCATTTACGAATGACAAACCTGCCCGGGGCGCAGAGAAGACATTTGCTTTTTTTTTCATAACTTTCGTGAGAAATCTTTACCATTTCATGGAAAGGGGCAAAAGATGCCAACTTTTGACAAAGCCCAGTTAAAAGCGTTGCTTTTTCCTTTACCTACACTCAAATACCCTTCCAAGTTCTAAGGAAGAAAAAAAAAGACTCCAATAAAAAGTCATGAGGCCCCAGCCTTCGTGCCTTAGACATGTGAGTTTTCAGCAATTGGGAGAAGTTCCCCTTTAAAACCGGAAAAGTTATTCAAATAATAAGCTACCTTGAGTTTTGCAAATGAGACTTGCATAATTCATTTAGCGTAGTCAAGTTAAAGCTCAAGCATCTCGAACCAAAAGCTACTGGTTACCACAAGTAGGAAGGAATGAAAGAGCGATGCACATTACACCCAGTGAACTTGTTATCTTTCTTATTCACTGCTTCTCATTGTTTACAAGGCTTTCTTGTCGCTAATGCACACTTACCGAACTTCGGCACCAATACTGCTTTGTTGAACACGAGCCCAGTAAACATATCCGAAAGACAGTGCTGAAAACTAAAAAGCCAATCCAACCTTTTTACTCTTTCTCATCTGCTAATGCACATTTAATGCTCACACCACGTATCTTGTGATATGACAGTGGAAAGAACCTTGTCTCGAGAGTTATTCGATCACCTCAAGGCCCTTCGCAGCTTCTTATGGCTGTCTGATCGACTAGAGTGCTTCCAACCCAAAATATTTCGCAGACAAGCAATAAGCCCTTGCTAGAGGGCAAGATTATTGTGTGCTTTCACGCCAGAGAACTTTGCAGCACACTTTTATCCAGAACCTAACGTCTTTGTGTGTACTTCAGTTACTCAGAAACGAAGAAACTGCTTTTTTTTTCTCCTTTCCATTGACAATTTCGCTCCAACATAAGGAATTTAATGTATTCCCTGGCCGACGGAGATTTTGGCATTGCCGGCCAACAGTGAATCTGTACAAACCTTACACGAATATTGCATTCCGACCGTTGGGCAAACTTTTGTCGTAATCTTGTGAAAGAATGTCGCATAACGCAGGGCCTCAACAAGCCTCAACAAGTCGCAACAAACGCAAGCTGGCCGCGAGCGATTATCTGTTGTCAAGATTGTGGTTTTAAGAGCAATCTAGGGAATTTCTTTCGTCTCTTTGGGTAAATGTGTCAATCTATAAGCAAGCCAAAGAGATCGGATGAGGGTCTTTTCTTCCTTTTTTTTGTCGCCTCCATTTGCATCTGGTTAACAAACCACAGCGTCACCTCAACAGTACCAGCTTGCCAAGTCAAAGTGTTGGCAAGGGAAACTAGTTCATCCTCTAGGCCCCTATTGCTTTTATTCAGGTAGAAACTGGAAATCGTGGATCACGGGAAGGAGGTGGAGGGTCGCAAGATATGCTTACGTGTACCTCCGCACGTGAGCACTCTTCCCAATCACGTTTCATGATGAACCCTTAATTCGCAATAGCTATAGGTTCACCCTCTCCTGTTTTCACCCTTTGTCATTTTTTCTTTCAGTACCTGAAAAAATAAATAAATAAAGGCAAAAAATAAGCTTTACTGTCAAAGGAAATGATGTCCTCGTTAGCGACACATCAAATTGTGAAACTTTCGCGTTGGGGGAACACCTCTTCGTTTGCTGCCAGGCAATACTAAGGAAAAAGCGTTTCCGATCAGAAAAATTGTGGTTGGGCATGCTATGCTACATATCCTGCTGACTCATTTTGACGTCATCGCGAAACCAGAACTTTGACAACCACAAAAACTTTACCCTAGGAACACTTTCTTAATTAGATGACAAAGTAACACAATAAAATGAGTCCCCGGACGGAAAATTGCATACACACATGCTGACATAGATAAGGAAATCCTTTACCTTCCTTGGGAAAACACCAAAGAGTCTCTGTTGCTAGGCCGGTCTTTCCTCTCACACAGGTGCCTCCGTAGTGGTCAAATAGCTTGGAAAAACGCCAGAGAAACATCTCGTACCCCATCTAATACCAAAAGGGAAACTAGCAAATTGCTTGTAATCACATAAATTACAGCAATCGTGGTCAAATCCTCTGAGATCGTAACCACAGTAACGCAAGAATTGAAACACGCTCTGAAGTATTTGTAGCACTTACTCTTCTCGGCGTACAATGTTAAAGATTCTACTTTCGCGACCAATATCTGTCTGAAAAACAAATGCACAACGTCCGGACTTGTGAATTGCCATTACACGCGGAACAAGAATAGCATTACTTTGTAAAGCTATAGGGATCGTTGGGCGGCAACAATACTCTGCCTGGCTCAACACCAGTTCGTACTGGTACTTACCTGTGAAAATGCATATCTGGAAAATAGAAACAAACAAGACGTAACCTAACACATGTTACAAGAGCTCGGGCAGAAGGTAAAAGACGTTATTACGTCAGGTCTTACTGCACAGTCGTTACGAGATCTCCTTCAGCGTAACTGCCCACTGACATCGCATTTCAAGACTACCGTATCATTATTACTTCTCTCTTACTGGCTACTTCGTGTCCAAATTACATCATAAACACAAACTACCATTTCGCTTCACTCTTTAAGCTAGCTCATAAACACATCCAGGACGCGTTAATGGGGGGATTTTCAAGTTCTGAAGAGCGTAACCTGTTAAAAAAAATGTATCATACGAGGAAGTTTACATACGGGAAACGCGATAATGAAGGTCAAGGGCAGCCACCATGCAGTTTGGTTATATATGGTAAAGTGCCTGCAAGCTCCAAGGACAAGTGGAGTCCTAAAATAAAAAGTGTACCAAAGGCCATTTGACCTGTTTAGCATACAGGAAGGCTCATTATACACTTTCAAAACGGCGGTTAGCCTTCTAAAAGAAGGTTACAAAAAACCTAAACAAAGCATAAGGCTAGTAGACCTATCATAAATCCTTCCAAAGAGATAATACCAACGGGTCCCTAGCCTCCTTGAGAGTTCGCTTATGTTAGTTCTCGAAGTTAGAAAGGGTGCTGTAAAAAAGAATGACCATAATATCTCCCTTATTATTCTAACAAAGTAAAAATTATAGCGGGTGTGTTCCTCTTGAAAGCATGCTAGTCCAGACACATCGGTGTGACAAACTCTTAAGTGTTTCAATTTGTGGATAAAATAGGTAGACACATTTGGACACTGTTTTTATCAAGACGATACATAATTTACATTTTGGCTTCTTGCCATATCAGTTGTGTTGCCAACATGCCCGAGGTAAAATATAAAAGAAACATATCTTTAAAGAAAGAAGTGCAAAGAGGTACTCGACATTATCAGTACTCGACAATCTCGCATTGCTGATTTATTTTAGGTCTTACTTTTGCAAACAAAATCACTTAGTCGAACTTCACACCCAAATAACCTCATAAAATGACGTGTTCTGGTATTGTCTCACAACCTTTGTTCTGAAGAGAACACTTTGCTACTTGCCAACTGCCTGACATGTAGCACGGCAGACATTGGATTGCGTCAAGACCAAAGTTTAGCATGACGTAAGGGGAAATAGTCTCTCATATCGCCTTTGGTTTCGCTTTTCTCAGCTATAAAAACCTTTGGAACACGGGCATAGCTCGATTACAGAATTACAGGTCCTATTGCTATGCCAAGGGTCCCTTATTTTATGTTTATTCGTTTCAAAAAATTTATACTAATAATTGCAAATAATTGTCTTTTTTTTAAGTCAATGGTTCATTCTGCACTGTTGCTCATTGATTTGAGTTTCACAGAATTAAGTGATAGGAATGGACACAGAAGGCTTAATTAAATTAAGGAAAAAAGCTGAAATCTAAATTCACTTTTATAGACGGCGCAGTTAAACTGCATTTTAACTGGGTCCCGAGCCAAATATGCTTCCCAGCTTTTATGTTTTCGTCTCATCTTAAAGCCGCGGTTTCAAGCATCAATTTTTGCGGCAAGGCATCGCCTTTACACCTTTCCGCTAGCAGCTTGCCACAAACAATGACGTGTGTAGTAACCGAATTCAAACTTGCTGCAGCTTAGTAGAATTCGAGACCCATTCTTCCCTTGTCATGCAGGCAGGAGTTGCCGCAAGTTGAAATACAACTAGTCCAAAATTTTACACGAAAATGCTCATTATGTGGTTTAATGAAAATAATCTCAATTATTCTTTTTTAACATTGTATTTAGCATCGTTGAGATATTACTTGTTCTATGACTGAAGTTATTTCGGCATAACCTTACCTTTCTACCCAGGAAACAAAGCAATTTAACACGTAACGCGCTGCGTTTCGGTCGTAGCTTTGATGAGGTTTCCTCTGTACCTCTGTACTTTCTAACTCGGTACCCTAAAATAGTCTATTTATAAGCAAAATACGTAAATAAAGTGTTCATTACAACGAGATTCTTCTGTGGTCCTGTTGTTAAGGCGTGTTTCACTACCTTTTGTTCGTAACATAGGACTTGACGAAACGGAAAAAAAGAAAACCCTCCACAAAGGTCTTAAGTGATCTTTACTAATCTGCTGTTTGCACGATTTTTCAGTGATCTTTACTAATACTAAGAAATGTTCATCAAGTGGGAGTTTGTTGAGCGACACTTCCTTTGTTGCAAAAGTGGACTAGTATTTTCACACACTTGTATTTGACTTTTCAACGTATTGGTCTCACGAGAACGAAAAGAATTTCCTTTGTGGCATGAAAAAAGTGGGGATATGGGGAAAGCATTAAAAAACACTTTGAAATATTCCGAGACCCTTTACCGGTTTATCTCGCTTAATGCCTCTCATAAATTTCTCTCACGTCACTTTCATTTTCCTGTTACCAAAGTATTTCCAATTCCGACAATAATAATAATAAAAAAAATACTTCGTATTTCCCAAATCTAGTGCCTCGCTAGTAAAAATCTTCGCACCTCCAACAGGGGCTCGAAAAAGGGAGTTAATTTTCGTTAGTGGGGGATTTTATTACCCGTAAGAGTTAATGTGTAGCCTATATAAAACCAGGAGAAGAGTAACCTTTAGGGGAAAAAGGTGGGATCGCAAGGGGAAAATGACAAATGGACGTCATCACGCACCCTTTACAACCGTATTATACAATACTACTGTGAAGTAAACGTCAAGAATCTTTGGAACTACTTCTTTGTCCACGTCTCTATTTCAAAGTCTTCTTCGCACACAAAGAAAGAAACACGGAGAATGGACGGGAAAATGTGCGACAGATAAATGTAACCATGCAAAAAGATAGGGGAAAAAAGGTTCTATAGAATCCTCATTAACTCCACTTTTCTTTCCTTTTTTTAACTCCTGGCCCTAAACTTGGCAACCAGGAACCCATTTTTACTCAACTTGACAACATTGATTCTTGGATGTTAAACCACAACCTCATTTTTTACACTCATTCTTTCTATCCCAACCTTGTGCCAACTATGTTTCTTTCACCTTGTGTCTGAAGTTGCCGGGACGATTGTGCACGCTTGGGAGGGGAAAAAATCCGGCGCCAGCAAATCTATGTAAAGTTGCAAAGGCATAACCAAAAAGCATGGTTAATTAGTTAGGCGAAAGTTACAACTCTCGCTTGAGAAAAACAAAGAACACGTGTTCGGGCTGGTTTGCATCATTTGCATAAGAAGGAGCTCCCCTTTCTCAGAATTCATCTCAATTTACTTTCGTGCCCCAGTAACTGTATAAAAAGTACTAACGAAAATGAGAGCAGAAATGTTTTAGGAGAGCTCGGGAAGAAACCTCAATGCGCTTCAATTCTATGCGTCTCCTTTGATGGAACGAAAAAGGGAGCCAAACCAAAACAGAAATCAGTTGGTCGGGGGAACGAAAAGAAAATGCAAACGAGCCCCGTCTTGGCCAGGGTGGATTTTCGGGGTCAAAACGCACGGTTCAACTTACGCTAACTGGATGCTGATGACAGGCTTCTGAATAGCACGTAATTGTTTTGTGTAATCGAACCACTAGGCAATCACGGTTAACGTTTGCACTCCCTTCGCGTGGCATCGATAGAGACTTACTGCTGAAGGTTTTTTAGAGTTTTTGTTTGATTACCTTTTGGTACTTCATTTTTAATCCAACTTATCACGTCTTTTAAATACATCGAGCGATAAGGGCATCAAATTTTAATATGCATAAACTTATCGTCGAGACTTTCTAATGAAATGTAGACCAGTTTACACGAAATTGCTCAAATTGTATTATTCTGCGACTTGACAATAGGAGCGTTCCGTGTACTGGAGCCTTTCACTGTCGCACTATGCCAACTTTGCCACAATTGCCCCAAGTACCCGATGTTGCGAGGGAGCAGTTCTACATACAGCTTAAATAATGTGGGTTTATCCATGAAAAGAACGAAATGTACCAAGGAATGATGCCATTCACACCAAATGGCATAGGAGAAGCGTGAATGCTCATACCAAAGTATGAGTACTGCACCGTACTCGTCGGCAAACGACCCGAGCAAACAGCTCTATTCTGTACATACGGCAGTTGGCAACAATGAGTGTTCACATCGCGGGAGCTGTTTTGGGTTATGAACTATACGCAAGGGGGTCGCTTAGAAACGCCGTTCACTCACCCAAGTGTCAGTGGTTAGAATGTGGGGTTTTCTTCATTTTATATCTTACTAGTATTATAGACCGCAATAGTAAGCTGAAACATGACAACAGGAAGATGGTCCACTGCACGCGTGCAAAACCCTGCAATGTTTGAGCTTGTCAATAGGTTCCTTTGTCTCCCAAATGGCAAAGCCGACTTTACCAACCTGAATAAGCTAGCTATTTACTTCTATAGGCTTCGTGAAAAGATTACCAAGACATAATTTTATTGACGCTGATAAGCATTAATAAAAAAGACATGAAATGTCTTATACCGCAATAATGCAAAACCGGGATACGGTTTCGTATGCTATACGTCGCTATCGCAATTGAATAAAGACGCGTGGCCGCACCTACCGTTTCCTAGAGTTGGATTTTATTTTAAAATATTTGACTTCGAAAATAAAAGGAGTGGCATTTCAACAACGTCTAGCCAGTTTGGCTATTCTTATCTTCACACATCAGTACGCTACATATTGTAGGAGCACCCAAGCAATCCGACGACCTACCCCAACCTCCGAGAGTTCATATATGCATGAAGCAACATAATTATATCCTGAAATAGGCTGTGCTGAAGCAAATACAAAGCGGAAACTATAAAAGCTTTTTTTTTTTAATCTACACTCACGCAATCAGATTCCCATTGACACCCCGAACTGACAAAGCGAAGTATGTGGAATGGAAAGAAACTCCCTTTCAGCGGCACGGAACAAGAACGCAAGAACGAATACACATTTAAACACATACGGTCATCTAGCGGAAGTAAGGAAAACAACCAGCGCTCTGTCTACATTGCTTATGCTAATTAGCCCCATATTGTTAGGTAATTCCATTAAATGTCAAGTATACGTTGGACAAAGAAAAAAAAAGACGAGAAACATTTTGCGTATTTAAATTTTATAAAGCAAGATTCTATGTTGGAAACATGCAATCACAATTTGATTGAGAGTTAAGTTTTGGTTTGAAACCGAAATTTTACCTAGGATTCCCTCTTTTTTTTTTTTTTTTTTAAGGAATGAGATTTAGAGGAAAGCCGGTTCACTTATAAGGGGAGGCAAAGTAAAAAAATATAACTTTTGAATAACAGGTACCTTGAGATGCTAAACAATAATGTACAAAGCAAATTTCGAGATATATCTGCAAAAAAGGCTTAGTTTAAAAAGAACAAACACTAAATAAGAAATGAATTAAAATCGAATTTCGAAATTTTTCTTTCAAACGTTGGCCATATTATTTTATTGTCATACATTTTCTATGAGTCAACTTATACGAAATATTTTAACGTAAAGAAATGAAGTAGAAAGGTGTTTTCAAGTAAAATAGAGGACGTGGAAAAACACGTTAAAAGATTTATACTAACTCTCCGAAATAATGTTACACGAGGCACTGAAAATGAGTGATGCTGCATTGCGATTGTACCAGACGCATTTTGACAAATAAAATGTTACATTTGACACTCACGTTACATTTGACACCCATGTTACATTTAATTTACCTTCTACATGAACGGGCTTCTGGTTTTCATTCTGGTATGCTCTTACTTTTCGTTACTCTAAATACGACGACTTAACGGAGAGCCATAACAAAACCATTCGCAAAGTGGTAATGGAAAAAGTGGAAAATGTTGCATTTGACCTGACTCACCCTTACGTTAATAACACTGCCGCAGATGTTTCAAGTGCGACGGAAATACAACCGCACATAGACAATGACATGAATTAAGCTAAATCACTCTTCAAAACTAGGTGATAAGTAAACAGCGTTGACGTTTGATTTATGGTCTTTTCGAGTTAGGTCGCATTTTCGTTTAACGAAACCTACATCCTAATTCAAGGTTGTATTGTCTTAACGAAGCTTGAAAAGAAACTTCTTTTTCTGACATCCTTTAACCTCAGACTATAGGGTTCAAATCAATTAGGCACACAGCCAGAACATATTCGAATATGCAACGTAGACAAGCTCGAGTCAAGCGAAACATAAGTGAAGGGAAACAGCACCCCAGGAATGGGCCATGTGCTTTTGGAGGACCTGATGATGGCAAATTAGTGGGTGTGCATTGGATTTTCAGACCTCTGTGTTCTTGTGACAGAAGGTACAATACACAGTTTACAAAAAATAACCCAATCCCTTGTGGCTTTTTCGACTCAAAAACTTTTCGCACAAAGACACAATGGCAAACGAATAACACGCCCCTTAATTTTAGAGAAGCTTGCACATGAAATGATCCGCTGCAAATGCGGAATCGTGTTCACTCTTTCTCAATTTGGACCACAGCCGCCCAAAGGTTTCTTTTGTTCGATAAGAAGTATCAAAAACATTAAACACTGCCATAGAGCAGCAACAATCGCCTCCAGCTACTGTAACAGGCAAAGCTGGGTTCTTCAGAGTTTTGCATGACCAGCAATTGCCTTACAACAAAATTACCCTTTACAATCCTAATTTTTCAGGGAAAAAAACGAGAAAAAAGATTACTTTTGAGCGAAAGATTTATTTTCAGTAATGATCCATGCAATTAACAAAAATGGGAGCCAAACGCACGCTGCTATCACTGATATGCCACTAAGTCGCAAACAGTTGTTCCATTACGAACAACTGAGATCTTACCTCAACTATGTGTTAATTGTAGGTGGAACTTTATTGCACATTGACACGTAAACTGGTTCCGGGAAGAGAACTGAAAAACTGTGCGGCGAGCTAGCGTTACATGCATTGTAGCGTAAAAGCATTAAGGCTAAAAATGGAAACCTGTACAAACAGCAGGATGTCCGACGTATAACGAGGATTTAGCAAAAAAAAAAAAAAAACTGCGCTCATTATACAAATCATAAAACTAGAATTCCCGAGTAGCAAGCTTAGATATGGTGACAGCACGACTACACGACTGCTTGCAAACTGGCTGCTGGAGCATAACTAACGAGTTTTCGCTCGTAAACTAGAAGACTATTAAGTACCGAAAGCTTAAAGCTAAGGAGATGAAAAACGTGATAGCTTGACTTACATAGGAATAAGGCAGTGTTTATGCGACCAAACTTAGAGCTTATAGCACTAATCCCTGGCCGCCAAAATTTCAGATCTCTTTCCGCGGCGTTTTCCAGCGTAGGCATTGTATTTATGGGATCTAGAATTTTAGGGGAATTCCAATATTCGGGTAAGACTGACTGAAATGGGATAATGCTCTTTGGCTGAAGTCGGCAACACTGATTGAACATATTAATTTACCCACTTCTACTTGTCGGTCTATTTACGCAATTTTAATTCAATTATCAATTCTGAGCGGATTTTGAGCCCTTCAAAATCACCATATTTCCATCGTATTTTCTTTAGCATAAGTGTTGCTTTGCTTAATACAGATCGATCGAGAAAAGTGACGCTGCTAAAAAGAAAAAACATAACAGACTAGATAAAAACAAACGTCCTTTTGAGACATATTGGCAAGCTGAAAATCGCCATCTTCCATATGGATACTTATTCTAGCACTTGCACTTCGTTACAAGCTCTACATTGCCGGAAGACGTTCCAGAGTGCGGTATACCTATATAGCGTTGTTTATAAGTAAAGCAGACGTAGCTGCAGGAACATAGAACGGTTAAATGCTTCTGAAGTGAGACATGATCTAAAAAATTGAAATAATTAAATAATAATAATAATAAAAGTCAGCGTAGACTTTCGCCTATTGCTGATGCCGTATACTCAATTCAACTTATTTATGCAAAAAAGTGAAATGTGATGGACGGTAATGTTTTGGCATTACCACCGCACACTCTTGTAAGTGAGACTATATGTAACAAAGAAAAGATTTGTAACAGAGTTTGACTAATCTGAATTGTACTCATAAGCTTGGAAAGCTAATATTTCGTTAAAGCTGTAGTAATAACGCAGTCTAGGAGAGAATATGAAGGTTCTTAACCCTTCATATGCGCACTATGAGACGAACTACCCCACAAAAACATGACCGACTTTCATTGTGACTAATGGGATCGTTAACCGTAACCAAGGTTCTACATTTAAGACTTGTCTAGGTTTACGAACGATCCTGGTGTGTTCTTTATTCCTTACTGTGTCATATTTCTAGTTCACATAACCCGAAAGCCTGACTATAGTACATACTAAACAGGCCAGTAATTCTGACACATCCGTTCACGTATTCACTTTATAATTACAATCGAACCTTTGTAACGACCGCAAGTTTTTACAAGGAGGAAACGATAATAAGACGTGATCTGAGTATTAAAATTAGCACGGAATTACAAACATATTTTTTTTACTTCTTTCATCGGCGTGAGCTAGTTTCTTTCATCGGCGTGTACTAAAAACATAATAGAATGAAATAATTAATAGAAATAAGCTGTATACCCAGTAGAAGATAATATTGGCTTTCTTGTGAATCCTGTCATATCCATTTATTGGTTCAGTAGGAATTATTTAATAGCATCGTGGGAAAGCTGATATTCTTGACATTTTAAACAGGTATTGAGTTTATTTAATCCATAGAAAATGAACTGCTATCAATAGACGTCGCACTACAATTTACGTAGATTGTATCGCCTTCGGAGTACGTGGTGCATTCCTCGTACGTACTTTCCAGCACTGCCTTCGCTTCCGAACTTCGACTCAAGTCGTTCAATCCTTCTTGTTCAGGAACGGCTTGATGTGATTCTACATCTTTATCATCTTGTTCTGGGTCGTTCACGTCTTGCATTTCGATTACACTACCCTAAAACAAAGCTATATGCGTTTGATCGCACGTTGTATCATCGTTTACTTCTTTCTCGAATGCAGCATTGGAATGATAGGAAGTGCGAATTGTCGCGTTTTGATTACTCGAGATGTTCTCGGATTCTGCCTTGCTCCTTGGACCGAAAAAATTACGTGGCCAACAATGGCAATAATCTCCACCAATCAGAAAAATAAAACCTGAGAAAACAACGTCATGTAGCCTTTTCCCCCCCTAAAGTAAAAAAATCTTGTTATTTAAACTTACAGAAAAGGAGGAACACTACAATAAACACAACTACTGATATCATTGTCTTTAATGTCCAGCTCAGCTGCACAAACACTCCGACTCCTCTGCAGTGTTAGTTTACTGTCTCCAGGATTCGCACGACTGATTTCAGTACGTATCTTCACTGAGGTTCACATACACACAAGAGCGCGAATAGCTATTCTGAAGCTATGTCCTTACGCTACATTTCCTGAGTTGCGGGCAAAAGTTTTCCAGGAAATCTCCATTGGTTTCCGGTTTTTCAATCTCGGTTCTATCTAGCTGCCCAATCAACGAAGTTTTATTACTAGACGACATGTTAAGCATCTTATAAACAAAGCCAACCTTTCAGCACCCAGCTTTCGCTTGGGTCCTAATCGTACTTGTTCAACTACTCGAAACTAAATCACAAAGGATTCATCTTTGCGACGACAAAAACTTCAACAAGAAAGTGGTAAAAATTGGAAAAAAAAATTTATTTTTCACTGTACATGTGTAAATGAAGAAGCATTATGTAGGCCGCAAAGGAAATACACGCCAAGTGACACTAGTTTCGTCGTGAACGTAATCTTCATTCACATGGGTTATAGCCTGGCTGTATCTGGGTGGCAATTCTTCCAATAAGGCATTTTCGGTTTCCCGTTCTCTAATCTCAACGTAACTAGGCTGTTTTTAATAAAGGCAAGTGTCATTCGAGGAAGATAAGGAAGTCATTTAAGGAGTGTTTACTTTTCGAAAAAGAGTATGCAAAGAATAACGTGGTGGTGGCGATGTTCGTTGCGTTTCCGAGAACTCGTCTCCGACAACGCGCGCTTCTTTGCACAGACATGGAGAGCAAAACCGAACACACATTAATACCCACACAACTGAGAATGGAGTGTCTGTTATACGTTATAGTTCGATTAAGTGTGCTACTTACATATACTAATGCACACAAGACTAACTAGGTATAGGGTTTCTGACGTAGTAAGCATTTCGATTATAAACACAAACTGTGCACAAATGTTTGTGGTATGGAAGTTTACGTTGAAGAGGGTTAATGACAAGTTTGTTCTTCTACCACTTAAAACGTGCTCCAATAAAACCAAGAATACAACTAACGTACGTGAGCTTCTTATTCGTTAGGCTTACTGTTTACTTCTTTGAAAACTCAGGAAGCTACAAGTGGTTTCCTGTTAAACGAAAATCGGGGTTCCATGAAGTTTCGACACATCGGAAAAGATACGGAGTCATCAACTCTTATTTGAAATGCCAAAAGTTCAAAACCAACTAATGTATTTTTAGGTTATATATGACGCTAGTGTCACTCGATACGATTTCTCCCTTATAGTGAAAAGTTTGACGCTGCTGACTTACTGGGATTACATAAAGCATGCATAGTTATTAATGGAGTTAAGTTCATAGTTCAATGGTTATATCTGTCGCAATTTACACAATGGGTTTCCTGTTGCGACCAGTAAACGCATTTTCACCCTCTTGCTTCTCTCTATCGCTGTAAGCTGGGCATTTTCTCATTAAAATGAGTTACAACGCGTTAGAAGATAAATAAAGTATAATATAGTATGCACTCTTTTCACTCCAATAAAACTGCGATATGATTTTCCAGTTACACTGTCATAGTGTCGATGCATCGATACTATTCTACAAAAGATAGATCATATTTACTTCAACAATAAACGGTTATACAAAACCAAGAACAATACTTACTAAAGATTCTTACGTTGAAATGAACGGCGGTTTAACGATAAAACCGTAAATAAATAGAAACGCTTTAATAGGAACTTCTTTAATTATTCAACATTGACAAGTAATGCAGAGTAGGGGGAAGACTAAGTTGATTTGAGATTTCAATTTCCGCCAATGTTTTCTCTCTTATACGAGCCTTTTTAGGACGGACTTAAATAGAGGAGAAAACTGGACAGAAATATCTGTGTGTTGTGATATAATTAGCTTTATTGGTAAATTTGTGCTGAAAATTCATTACGCTCGTTGAACATAAGCATGCATTAGTTAAAGTTCAAAGAACAGATTTTCTTTTTCTCAAGTGCCATTACTAAGGGTTACGTAAGCCCTCTTTCGCCGTGCGACAGTGTTCTCCAAACCATGTACTTGTGTAAGGTCCGATACTTTTGCCTGGAATGAATTCAAACACGTGATTTCATAGCAGTGCGCCACGGCACATTATTGAAACGTCACGAGCGCCGCGACAGCCGAAAGCTTCATAATCAGTGGTGTACAGAGTTTACTTAAAAAACTGCCGACATGTTAACTCTCTCAATTTAAAAAGCTTTCGACGGAGCCAAGAACAGAACTAATGTGTATGCCTGCACCGCATTCATTACACATACTTCGTGCGATCAGAAAGTCAAAAGTGAACTCCAAAGTACTTAATACCAATTTGCACTGGATTCCCGAATAAGACAAAATAAAGATGCTGAATACAAAAGATGGACAGTCTGCCAGAATAAATAAGCGGCGGGTGCTCTGTTTAGTGAGTTGTGTAAGCGTGCACTCCTTAGCTCACCGAAGAAAAATTTTGTTTCATCATTTCAATTTTTCATTACCCCAATGTCATTTTTTTAATGTGCGCAAAGGCGGCATAAATACGTAAGGGCACAAGTATAATTTTTAAATGTACCTCATACTAATCACCCTCCTATCTAAGGAGGATAGGACGTTTTTACCTTCATTTAGAAAGCATTTATTTTATAATATTAATAGAAGAGAAAGCTCGAATGTCCACAAAATTGCATATTACCTTCGCCATTACGAACAACATATTGCCAACCGAAACTTAGCTATAGATTTGTCTTTATTCAATTCCGTATCACTAAACCGTTTCAACAATCGATAGGCGAATATTTGTAAGTAAATTAGCTAAAATACGTCCTGTACTTTCCATAAGTCGTATGGTAATATAATAAGTCGTAATGTAGCTGAAGCGAAACAGATGGAGTTTGGACAAGAATTCCTAAAAAGCGCCTTCAATACTTTACAAGAGATCAAAGATTTCATGAAAAGTGAGCGAGGACTCGAGCAGAGCATTTTCAAATTCAAGCGAGCTCGGTCAGGCACTGCTCGCATTTCTGCTAAGATTTTTATTTCCTACTTAAGGCATGTCAAGTCGTTCGACATTTATTACGGAAATTGCATCTAACTTCTTCGGCATTTGATTGTTTCCGATGGACCCACATCCCGTTCTTTACCCAAAATTTACCTACACCTTACAACGTTCTTTAAAAACGGGAGTAAGACACCTTACAGACTATTGCCAGCGGTAAGCTTGGGAAAAACGTTTTTGCTTTGGTAGTATTGCATCTGAAGTTTCCTATACTCGTTTTAGTTGGTTAGGCTAACATGCTCCAGCACGCCATCTAAGAAGGGAATACGGTATCATACAAGCTCATTCGTTGTTGACATAGTGTTTGGAGTTCCACGAAGTGTTTGTTATTATGGCCCCGCCGGTTTTAGCTCCTCTGCCTCCGGTTTTAAAACCAATACAGCATTACTTAAAAACGGCGAGCGAACACGATGTTCGCGACTCAATTGTTGCTTACTGGTGTAAGTTAGACTGTTATGTAAATACGTTATTATCTCTTCGACCTCGGTTATCAATACCCGTTTCATCTAGGTCGTCTGTATGCATTACAGCAAGGCTTGAAATTGGACAAGAAATCCAAAGAAAGCTTAGCCGTACTTTTGGTTCTGATGGATTGGCTTGAACAAGAGAAAAAAGCTTTGCAACCCAATGAAGCCATTTCCAGCGAGATGGTTGCCCAAGCCCATCTGGAAAATTATGCCGTCAAGTTATTCCAGTGGGCAGATTCCGAGGACAGAGCCTCGCACTTTAACAAGTAATTCGTAAAAAAATTATATCTTAAAATTTACTTGTAAAAGGGAAAAGAAACTAATCGCGTAAAGTGGCACACAACTACAATATAGACAGCATCGCCTTGCAATAAGTCTAGGTTGAAGAGTCGAATTAGGTTTACGGAATCTTCTTATATGACAAGTCTCCTTTATCAAAGGATTACTCATGAAATTAGAAATTTATAAAAAAAGTCCACGAGTTTGCACGTTCCGCTGCGGGTGGCGTATTATCAAACGCTAACCTGATTCGACGCCCCGTACAGTGTTGCCTAGCAACACCTCGTATGCTGCTTGTTACTTATCTTGAAACTGTTAGTCTCTAAAACCACAATTCTGCTGCTTTTTTATTATACGGAAAAATGAAAATCAGGCAAACTAGTGCACTAGGTTTGATTTTTTTAACACTTTTAAGTACGAAGAGAAACGAAATCGGTCAGACACTTTTTATAACATCATTTTGTATTACGATATTAACATGTGCCTCTATCCAGAGTTTCCATTTGACTTCATTCAACCTCTAATGTTAGTTACAGGAAGAGACCTAGAAGGAAAAATGTATTTATCTTTTATTTTTAAAAACTACTGAAAGTTGTATATACCGCGGCCTTATAAATAGTATTTTACCGACCATTGATATAATCGAAGGTTCATAATCGTAACAGTCTAATCAGATTAAGGTTTATTATTACGTAGGAAGTTGTTAACATTCGTCGTAAATCAAGGCACCAATGCGATGCGGACTACTTTCTTCCTAACTGAATGATTGAGGGCTTTGTCTTATTTAATTTATTAGGACGAATACAAAAATATAGTTGTTGGTATGTAGGAATGTGGTCAAAGCGTTTTATACAGCTGGGATGTTGATGGACGTGTTGACAACGTTTGGAGAATTGTCCGAAGACATTGCTCACCACCGCAAGTACGCCAAATGGAAAGCAGCCTACATACACAATTGTTTGAAAAATGGTGAAACGCCCATTCCGGGCCCTCAAAATGACATGGAAGACGAATTTGCTGCAATGAATCTTAACAATTCAACTCCTAACGTAAACCCAACTCCCTTTCTTCCTCCTCAACAACAGCCTCAACCCCAAGATTTTGGTTTCCACACTCCCAATGCTTACCCTCCTCAATCTCCGTCTACCAACTTTCAACAACCTTCACACCCTTACAACCCTCCGCCTCCTCCCCAACAACACTACAACCCACCCGCCCAACCAGACACGTGCAGCCACGTGACGCCTTCCACTACTTCGCTTACTGCAGAGCAGTTAACCCGGGCTGGGAAGCTTTGCAAATTCGCTGGCAGCGCTCTAACTTACGAAGACGTTCCAACGGCGATCGAAAATTTAGAAAAAGCTTTGCGGTTGTTGAAAACAGGTAGCGAGAATTAATTTACCAAGGAAATCACTCTCTTTTTATTCTTTTCTTGTACGATAAAAATTTTACGATAGAATAGTGAAACTGTTCTGTGTGTTTCGCTTTGCCCACCTTTTGTTATAGCGTAAGTTGAAGAGTTTTAAAGTGATTACAATGTACTATCTCAATAAACTTAATATGAAACGGAAATAATTGTACTCACTTATGAACCGCTACCCCATGTGAGACGTTCCACGTGGTCTGTTTTGCGCTTGGATGGTTTAATGAATCCCAAGAGTTGCAAAGTTGAGACGCAACGCATGAAACGCGCTCTAACAAGGTTTTCATTAACACAAAAATATATATATTTATAAAATGCGGCGTACTGTAAAACGGGATCGACGTGGCGAGCATCTTCAGTGCGATCAGGCTGCAACACGGCACTGAAAGCCTGGAGAAAAATCGAAAAGAAACGAAATTGAGCAATCCAAAAATGACTTAACTTTTCATAATCAGCACAACACGGAGGATAATTTTTAGTTACCTGTAACCAGTCGTAGAGATTCACAAGTTTGCCACACTCCAAATGCAGTTTGTAGGCAATGGCCAAATCTGGCATTGTAGCCAATACTGAAGTCCGGTCTTGAGTTTTGCAACAATAGCACTATTAAAAATAATATGCATTACGAAACGGCTATAAATGACCGAAAGTTTGTTGTGTGAATATTTTACCTGAAGATATGAATGAGGATCTACTAAGGCTTTCTGCAGTGCCGCGCGTGGAGCAGGCGTGATGTAGTTTTTCACCGCGGCAATGTTATCCATAAAGAAAACTTCGTAAAACGGCAAACTTGAGACATGCGAAAAGCTTTGAAAATATTCCCTGAGAATGTCTAAGATTTCCTTTTGGCCAATTTCGAACGCCGATGTGGGCTTTTTGCTCTTCGCTGCCAATAAAAGTTGCTAGGTACGGACAGAAGATAAAACGGTAAACAAAAGTTGGAACAAATTCGCCAGTAAGAGCTAACTGTAAGAATACTGAAATAAAACTAAGTAAATATAAAAATTAATACATTCAAATTAAACTAAATTTAAATAAGTGTTTATTCTAAATTCAAATAGAGACCGGGATTGTGGATACTTTTCCCACTTCTTAATAAAGTTAAGTACGCTTGCATCTTAGTTAACAACTTACTTCGCGAAGCTGAAACCTGTCTAATTTTTCTTTTTTGTTGAATACAATGGGACTGGGGGCAGGTTGGCTAATGACCGTGTCAAACTTTTCGATCGCAGCCGATAAACGCGACAGCATTTTTTGCGTCCCAGGCTCTATTTTTACATCTGCAGATACGACCGGTTTAGTTTTAAGCAAGGTAGTACAGATCAAACAAAAAGCAACTAGAAAAAAGAGAAAAGAACAACAAAATAAAAACGAATGCTTTTACTTCGAAGTTCTTGGAACAAAGTCCGCATCCTGTCTTCTATTTCAGATCGTGAACACATCTTCAACAACTGTAGCAGACTATTACAATCTTCGGAGCCATATAACGGTTCGGATAAAATTGCGCAATAAATCTCCCTAAACTAAAATATACAAAATAGTCACAACATTGACAGTAAAGCACTCCATTAATTCTTTTAAAACCTGTTTTCCGAAAGGAGCGCCCGGCAAACCGACGCACAACTTATGGACAACCAAAGCTACCGATTTCAGTTGCTTGAAATAGCAGTAGAAATTCTCAGTTTTTTTAATCAAGAACTCCTAAAAATAGGAACCACGAAATTCTGGTAAAATAATCAGAGAGTTTTACTTTTTTTTATCAGAAGTTTACTTTAAATTTTTTGTCGTCAGTGAGTAACGGGGCTTCGCTAGCATTGGTTTCTATGTACCGGCGGAAAGAATTCAAATTCCGAAATAATTCCAAATGTTCTTTCGCTAGAATGCTAATACGTGCCGGTAATTCAGCTTTGGAACAACACAATATTGATTGCGGTGAGCTGCAGAAATGTTCAAATATGCAAACCTAGACACGCAAACCAAAAACAAAATACAAAATAATAATAATAATAATAATAATAATAATAATAATAATAATAAATAATAAAAACATTATATAACGTGAAGAGTAATCAATAGTTACTTTCAAATTGCAAGTAAATGTGTCCACCGACAGATCGTGGTACAAAAAGACGTCTAAAAGTAAGCGGAGAACTTTCGGTCCTAGTTTGACTTTTGACTCCGGCTCGATAATAATATTTTCCAGAATTCGGTTAAGTAAATGGACAGACGGCGGCGCAATAAAGGCTTGGCAAGAAAGACTAGAGGATACGGAGCAATGCAATGATCTTTGAATCAAAGAAGGTGAGGTGGCAATCCCGAAAATTAAGACCCAAGGCACTTTCAGGCGATAGGACCTACAATTAAAACGAAATAGTAATAATTTTTCGTTTAAATTTTTGTTCGTCGAAGAAATACTTTAGAATGAGAATAAAGTCTTGCAGAGCTTTAGGATTCAGGACTTCGAAGTCTTGGAGGATAACCACAACAGGTTTCCTATCATCCAAATCTTCATACCACCTTACCAACGAAGGAAGCACTTGTCGCCTACGCTGCAATTTAGATCCCGAGTCTAAATTTTCTATCGCACCCTCGTCTTCCTCGTCTTCCCAGTCTCCAGAACTGTCCTTTACGATTTGGACTACTGTCTGTGATATGAGTTGCTTGATAGTAGGGCAATCTTTAGCTCGTAAACACGCTACGTGAGGAGTGCAATTGCTTTTAATTTCAGATTTCAACAACGCTAAAAGCGCTTGATGATCGGACACATTTACGCCCATAGTTAGGTACGCTGTAGGAATACTTTCCTCTTCCGGACGACTCGCTTGCACGTACTGTACAACTTGTCCCAACAAGTCTGCGTGGCTTTGTTCTTGCAAAGTCTTCACAATGGTAAGGACAAAAACAAGCTGTAATATGAATCATCAAGGAAATAACGTGCATTTTACTTTAATTTCCCTTTCAAACTCTTCAACGGTGTTATTATAAGCTTCATAACGTAAATTGGCGTGATTTTCAGGCCCTTCAAAGGAGGCAGAGACGAGAATTTTCAAATCGTCAGTTGATTTCGTTGCGGATGCTTTCCTTTTCCGACTCGTTTGTGAGCCTTGAAAGAGGAAACAACCCTAAAAACAGAGACTTTCAACTGAATAAAGCGTTCGTTTATTGACGGTTACCTTCGAAAATGAACTCGTGGCCATTCTGATACACAACACTTAATCTATGTTGCTATGGCGCGAAGAGAATTCTGGGTCTCCCGCGACTAATTATTTTTAATATAGCTACATAGGAGTCATCTATGGGCTTCACGGCGTGACTTTTCACAACGAAGTAAAAAGTGAACCGAGAAACGTGGCACGACACAAGTTTCGCGTATTAAGACCTTGAGTGGCACCTCCCCAAGCGAACGAAAACATTCGGGTCCAAGGGTTTTGACCGTAAACTAATTTTGGACAGGTCTTTCAAGCAACATGGTTATCAAGCTGTATATTTCAAGTGTTTCCGGCAATAAAGAGGTAAGTGTCGTAAACTTATTTTACTTATTTCGTACCAGTTTGTTACAGAATAGAGGATAAAATAAGTTGAGACGAAAAACTGCAGAACAAGAACGTAAAGTATGGGGGCCTAGAAGACAAAAATGTTCTAGTGACACATACCGATACGGAGTCATGCTGTTGCATAGTTTCCGGGTTGGCAAGTAACGCTGTTTGTCTTCAATTTCGCAGCTTTTTTCTCTGCATTTCGGTGTAATGTGTTCCAAACCGAAAACTCATGCGAATTTTTGTTTTTTTCGCTCTTTGGGGTGATAGGTGAAGAAACGGCAAATGAAAGCAGCCTTAATTTTGCAAAGCAAAGGCGTTGAGTTCCAGACAATCGATATATCAGATCCTGGCCGTGTCGACGACCGAAAGTTTATGCAAGAAAACGCCAAAGCTAAACCTAACGCCCGAAATCCGATTGCCCCGCAATTTTTTAATGAAGGAGAATATTGTGGTGTAAGCTTTGCTTGATCCTCCTGTGAAAGGAAAGGAAATGCAACGTTTGTGTCTTTAGGATTATGATGGATTCGATGAGGCCAACGAAACAGACACACTAGAAGAATTTCTCAAACTGCCACGCGGAACATTGCCTCAGGTTCCCGTCATTAACCACGACATTAATGGCCTAAACAGCCGAGAAGTGTCCCTAGAGCCAGAGCCTGACTACGTATTGGCCAAAAACGTTATGCCAAGGTATGGAATTGATAAACACTGCGACGAAAAAAATCGATGTTAAGGTGAGAATTTTTTCGTTTGGATGTAACGAAGACTTGCCGCACAAACATCGCAAGAAGCTCAAGTAAGTAAAGACAACGAAGAAGAGGAAAAAGACGAAAATGACGAAAAAGCGAGATTAAAGGATGAGGACAATGGCAACGGCTGGGGCGAAGAAGGCGGGAAAGGTACGTGGCGCGACTTGGGTGGTGGAACCGACGACCAAGTTCAAGAATCGGATGCTCAACAAGTTAACCAAAGTTTAACATTCAATCAACCCGGTTTTGACAACGACAGCCACACTGGTGATGACTATGCGGCACAAGGTCAAGAAGACCACGAGGAGGAAGAAGAGGAGGAGGAAGAGGAAGCACAAGAAGATGAAGAGGAAGAAACCGGTAACTATTGAGGGTTCACTTAACCACGTTTTATTTATTTTCCTGCTTTAATTTTCTTACACTGTGGGCGCTAACATGGCTTTCGGTAACGGTGCTGGGGTTTTTGGTTCTTTTGACTTACGTTAAATATTTTACGTTCGCTTTGCGGTGCCGGGGCGCAAAAAAAGGCATGGAAGAAATGTCAACTACGGTGGCCACGTCGGAACAGTTCCTCGAGTTTTCCTACAAACAAGTGCAAGGTGTGCTTTAACTATATTCAGTTCCGCTTGCTGCACGCTTTTATTGACTTCACTTATTTGCCTTTGAAAATTAACTTCGTAAACATGCGAAAATTGCTTTTTATATTACATGCACTATTTCAAGGGTTAAATGGTTTCAATTAATTGAAAACTTTTCGTATTTACATTTATTGAAAAGAGACTGGGAAAGAATTTCCCCTGGTTCATTATATTGAGAGGAGCTTTTTAGTTTTTAATTAAAATCTAAAACTAATATGGTTTATGTGTCTAATTTATAGGTGACGAGTAAGGAATGAATTTACGTGATAGCGGCCGATTGGACTTAGTTTACGCGAATAACAAAACATCTGGTTTGCCACCTTGCTCCCGTTTTTACTTCTATTTCTTGCGAAACAAATGTGAGCTTCCTTATTACTGTTATGGAAACTTAATAGAATTGGTTTATGTTGCCTTGTGTAAGAAAGTATATGTGTGTGCTCTTGAAAACAACACTGATTGATGCCCTCCATCTTAACTTAAAATGAAATTTGCCTCTTAACTTGTTACTCTACTCCTGTACTCTATTTTGATTCTTTCTTCTGCGCAATATTGTGGCGTTCCCCCATTTTTTCATGTTTTTGATTGCTCCCCTTGGAAGATGTTGCGGTTTGTACAGAAGAACAAATTATCCATACCAAAGTCAATACAATGAGTTTGTCTCAAAATACTTTCAGATTTTTTTTCTTAACGTAATTTCTTTTTGATAATATTACAGCATTATCGTTTTCCTTATGTTAATAGTCTTTCATTTTGAATCGAGAGAGAAGGAAAAAGGTGTAAAAAGTCCTGAAAGGAATTTGAGGGCATTCAGTCGTCTTACAAGCATTGTACTGCTCGTAGGTTAAACGTATAAATCAGTTATTTGATAAAATATAAGACGTCAACTATTTTTCGCCCTATATTATATTTAGATATTTTTCTACTGTATTCATCTGTTAATTGAATTATACTTGTCCCTCACATGGTGTAAAAGTTGGTTAGTTTATATGTATTAATTTTAAATACAAAGCTTAGTATGAATCAAGCCCAGGTGGAAATTTTAAATACACATTTCCAAAAATTTTCTCGGTGACAAAGTCTTTAGTTGCCCTGACCATACTTGGCATGGATATGTCCAAACGTACACTGGGCGTTAACACCAGCATTGTCAGCAGTTTCGCCAAGTTTCTATTAGACGCTCTCATTCACTGTCCAATTTATGTTCACCACGTCAATCTGGATCGATGTCAACTGTTCATTGTATGCTAACGTGGACTTCGTCAGACGCACGTTTTACTCTAATTTTGAAGCACGAACCCATCAGAATAAACAGTCCGTTCAAACGGGATCATGACCGGAATTCAAAAAGGGATATATTTCTTTGATCATATTTTTACGAGCATATTATAACTGAAAGCTACAAATTTTTTAAAACGTAGTTTTATTCAACCCTTCTCTCTTATGACGTTCAAATGAAGACGTCAATTTGCGACGCCTGACGCCTCAAAAATTTCACGAACAACCTTCCGCTTTTTGAGCGCTACAAGAGAACACAGCCGAATCGGTATCTCTCCGAAAGACATGAAATGCTTGGTTCCCAAAATCACACACTACGTATATCTGGATTTTTTTCTCGCCTGGTCATAATTAAGTAGACATATGCATTCATGAGATAGTTTCTCAGATTCATTAATGACAAAGAGTCGAGGCCCATCCTTTGTCCTTTCTAAACAGTAGCTAAGACGTGCCAGACCTTGACATTGCTTCAATAAATAAATTTACTAACTGATGTTGACTAACGCATGACACCGCAATGTCATACGTATTTTTCCATTAGTAGAATGAAAATCAATTCAGGAATATGTTCATTTTTGTGTCAATTCATAAATGAGTTTTACGTAGTCTGAGCGAATGTTCGAATAGTACGTGTATGGCGTTTACATAATACAAATGTTCCTTTACGGAACGAAAGGGAGTTTTTCCAAAAATAATCTCAAACTAAAGCAACTGTAAGGGTTCAACAACCAGACACACTTCTCTGCTCTATCACCCCACCTAAAATGGCCAGAGATTACACAGAAATTACTTAGTAAAGTATAATTAAACAATCTAAGAAAAGGCAGCAAGGACATTCGATTACACAATGGCGCATTATCGATATTAATCAGTTTAACTGTTCACATCCCCATGTGAAAAATAAAACCCCAAATTGCTGCCCATACGGTTGCTTCCATACAGTCACTTTTCGTGAGCTGGACCTGAACCTTGACAATCGTCTGTCTTGGTCGACGTTAAGATTGGCTGAGTGATACATTGCCTACTTTGGCAAGAGTACAGAAACCATTTGCGTAAGCCATGAACCCAATAAAAGCTTCGATCCACGTCATTGGCAGACGTCGCAGACATTACTCGAAGAAAAGAGAATATCTTGGCAAGACGAAATACTAAATCTGCAAGTTTATGCTCACTCTAGTTTTACGAAGTAAAACTAACGGTTGTGTAAGCTTTCTATGTCGAACGAAGCGTACAAATACATTTAAAGTGTAGGATTGTTCATTATAGACAGTCAAACCGCCAGAGGAATTTCCTGTTGACAAAAAGAGGCGTCATAAAATAGATACATACATAATAAAGGAAAGGAAAAGGGCTGCAGTGGCTTTGAAGTTTTGGAGCCATTTTATTGACTATTTCATAGCTTTCCGTGACACATCTCTTTAAGGGCCATATAGACAAACGTGGAAATGGTCTATTGTCAAAATTACCATAGGGTAAAAGTGCAAGCGATCCTGAATGGAGTGACTCATCCCGTAAATGGGTCTCTCGTGTTCTGAGACAGGAAAACGGAGCTAGTCAAGGGCTGTGATGACAAAAAAAAGTATAACATTGCCAGGTATGTGTGTACGTACTGTAGCTATGTACCGCCTGGACTAAATAAACTACGTCACATTCCGGGGATGTGGACTCTCTAGTGGTATATAGTTTATTGCAACCTAGTTTAAACGCATACTAGTAAGAAATATATCGCGTGGGGTTCGGTTAACTCATGGCCATGACATACGTGAAGGTGAGACATACTTTGCTGTTCTTCACTTCTTCAAGCCATTACTTGATTTAAAATAAGCTTTAAAATAAGCCGTATGGTGCCCTAAAGCGTGTCAATTAATATTTTTAGGGTGTCTTCATTGTCCTTTTGACGGTTGCTTATATCAGTCTAGCCATGCCATTCAGCACGTGGAATCGTACTTACTGGAATCGTAGGTTATTTTTCCATTCTTCATGCCTAATCATTATTTATTATTTAAGATCGTCATTGTTTTTCTAATTAGGGTTAACTAATTAATGCTAACGTTGAAACATTTTTTGTTACAGAACCAAGCTGCTCAAATAACGACACCTGTGAGGACAAATTATCATTCTGTGGTTTCACAGTCTTTGGGGGCAAAAGGTGTTACCCCAAAATTTGTGTGGGAGTCTGCAATGCAAATGAAGTGTGCAAATCCGATATGTGTATTTTCGGTGTGTGCCACCCGTGTTTTATGTAAAATAATTTTGGTTCAAAATCTACTGTTTCTTGTAACAGCTATGCAACAAAAATATTAATTGCAACAGTTGGAAATAAATACAGAGTATGGAATACTCTGGATAACCTAAGGTCTCAATTGGCTATTTATACACCAGACATTTGTTAATACGACAGATTGTTTGTTCCGAACCTTACGCCATAACTTTGTCCGCTGAGAACAATTCCGTTAATAATAAGACACACGACCTATGTGATTATGGGGCATGCACAGGAGCAGGAGACAGCGCGATTTTGATAAAACACATGTGTTACGTTATCATTGGCGATCTGTCGATGTGTATAATCGCGCTCGTCTCAATGCATTGTTTGCATTAAGGTTAAATCGCTGTCGCTTGGCGCTACTTTGTTTAAATTGTATTAGGACTTTTACCTACTACATTAATGTCGACTGCGATTGAATTACAGCCTTGCAACAGCAAATTCAACATAAGAAGCCATTAAGGAGGTAAGGGAGTTGTCCTTTTCAATCACAAAGCTAAGCTTTCCGAATTATGGCCCGCTGTCGACGGTCTACTCGTCAAGGCTATTTAAAGCAACACCCGGCCATGAAACCCTTTATCCGTCAAAATCACGGTCTGTAATACTGAAGCACTCCCAACTCCGTTTATGTAAATGGAAGACGTCTGAGTCAAAGCGAGAACAATATGAGTTGACAAATTCTAATAGCTGAGCAAGCTTGTTTTGACACGAGAGCGACTGTTTTGAGAATACAGTATCTGGTATCCGGTATCAAGGGGATGTTTTGGCAAACACTTTGAAGCCTCAAGAGAGAAGCCAGTGATCAGAAAAGAGTTAACAAAACCTGGGAATCAAATCTCATCAGTGAGCACTAGTTAACCGCAGGGCCGGATTAAGTCTTTACGGGCCCCTAGGCTGACGTATCCGCGGCCCCCCGCTGACGTATCCGCGCTGAGAAAGAGTAGTTTTTTGACGGGCCCTGCCACACCACGGGCCCCTAGGCTGCAGCCTACTTAGCCTCTATTATAATCCGGCCCTGGTTAACCGAGGAAAATAACATCACTTGTTATGGTCTTCTCAATGGGGACGCGTCTCGACAACTTGCTTGAACTTCTCTTGCTTCATAACAGAAGCTGAAAGGAAAGATAGTAAAAGACTTCGTGTTCAACATGTTAAATATCTAGAAACTAACCGGTGGTCGCTCTGTCAACAGAGTTTTGTTTTTCCTGTATCATGTTAACGCACAAGTAGGCTATATTACTGTTTCCAACATTCTCATATCCGTTACCATGAAATAAATAGTTATAGAAATAAGTATATTTGGTTAATCAGGAGTCTGTTCTCAAAATATGGGTAATTTTCATAGGTTACTATTTTCCATGAACTTCGATGCAAAGTCTGGAGTGCATCGTTGCCTAGTGAGGAAGAAGTTTTGACTAATGTACTACCATTATCTACTTCATGTATTTGGAATTTTATGAAATAATATACCACGAAATCATAAAAAATAACGGTATATAGTCAAACCTTCGATGTTCATACGAATAGAAATTTTGTTCAAAGAGCTCCGCTATCCAGTACGAAAACGCAAAAGTAACGACGGTTACCCAGCATTTTTTTTTTAGAATTTAAGTAAATTTAAAGTCTATTTAAAAGCATTTTAATATTTTGGGCAAGTCATGCAGGCTAAAATAAATAATGAAAAATAACCGTTATTTCGGCCGTGATGCAAGGTGACCCTGACGAGTACGATCTGGGTGTGGTCAGTGCAGGGAAAACCCTGAATTCACAGCCGTTTTAAAAGGATATGTCATCTTTGTATACGGAAATTAATTTTTTTTTTTTGTATTCGGCAAACTGGATGGTGTGGGGTCTTCCCTAGCAAAGTGTGAGTTCGGTATACGATTCTAAATAAGCGAGTTTTTGTTGAAGCTTGTTTAAAAACGCACCGTACTAAAGACTCCGAGGCCAGTCTCGTCATAGCTTTACCATGGAGAACTTGTTACGTCCTGCGCTTTTATGCTTAGTTGTGGCCGTTCTAGCTCAAGCAGCCACTCTTAATACTAAAGTGCGTAATGTCGTGTATTGTCCGTAAACGGTAATGACTTACGTTTATGTTGTGTTCGAAGGGCAGTAAGAATGCATTGAGCGTTGGTCCCCTACAAGTAGAGAGTGACGTGCGGGGTGCCTTCACAATTGCGAATAATAATGGAGAGCGAGCGGAAGAAGGGAAATACCAGTTGAATCTACCCTTGGCAACAGTTTTTGAAACGTAGGCTAAATTACTTGCAGCAGTAGTATTAAGCAATTTCAATTTCAGGGTTCTAGATGGAGATGGTGATGACACAACAATCAGTTTGCCGAAACAACTCGCTCAAGAGGTTTACGATGCCCTGAAAGCGAACGAACAATCAGCCACTCTTTTTACATCAATGTAATGTATTAATTACAATAATTGCAATGCAGTGAGCATAAGCGTGTGACGTTTTCATGACAATAGAACATCGGATATGCTTAATTATGGGATGTCGATTACGTTGCAACCGGAAGAGGAGGCTATCGTAAACTTAATCGTGAACGAAGATTACACTTCGGATACAAAAACACACAAACTGGAGGTAAATGTAAGAATACGAGCTAAATTAACAAACAAAAACGTTAGTGTTAATATTAGGATACGGATGAGGTTTCGGACTGCTCGGAGGAATCTAAAGTTATTAAGAAATTATTATCCAACTTTACAACTCCAGAAACGCTCGAATTTCACAACAATGATTTTTTGAGAGATTTCGAAGGCCTTGATAAGGAAGAAGCCCTAATTGCTTTTGCGTTAGAGGTAAATTACGAGAGTTACAAAACGGGCTAGAATGCTGTTTGCAGTACTAGACGTGAAGTTGAATTTTCTTAAAAAATGAACTTCTCCTTTGGTTAGAAAAAATTTCCAACCCATAAAACTTCCGTCGTTTCTTATAAGAACAACAACGCAACTCGTGCTGCTTTGGCCAATTTGTCAGAAAGACTTGAGTGTGACAATGAATGCATTTACAAGTGGTATATTGACCAAGATTTTCCGCCTAAAAGGGATTTGTCAACACCGGTACAAAAGTCTAAAAATAATAATTTCATAGTTAGTCTGTTTTCTGCATAGGTCGCCGTTCCTGAGTTCCGAAATACAATTATCCAGAAAAAATTCATGGGAGTGTATCACACGTCGCTTCTTGGAAGTGTAGCTGGGGTTTACCAGTACCAATTTAGTAATCCTTCCGACAACTACGAAGAAGCTTTATTTTACGTCGATGGCCCTGCCTTGCTGGTTAACTGCACTGTGTACGGAAGTAGTTCTCACAGTTTTTCTGTTTAACTTTGATTATAATTAAAGCTTATTTTACTTTACAGAGAACTGGACAAAGGTAGATACGCGAGATACAATGTCGTCACTAGAAAACGAGGCCAGATTGAATACAATAACATAAAACTCGCGAGTAACCAAACAGTCATTTACTTGGCAAATGTGTAAGAATATGACCAAACGGCGTGTATATAGATTCATGGAGTAAGACACAGAGTAACGTTAGCATATTTATAGGCTGCGAAAGGACAATGTTGTTAGGCAGCAATGTGCCGTCTTCATGGAGCCTCGCAGTAGTATTCTAGTCAACTTAAAATTCTTCAATAAAAACGCTAAGGTAATAACCATTTTTCAATAATACAGAGTATTATTAACACATACAGTGAAACAGTAATAGCAAGTAAAAAAAAATAATAATAAGTAACATCCGTACCGCAGGAAAGCGAAGCACAACAGGTAGATCTATTCCACAACTCAGATGTACTGTCCCTGGGCTACGGTTCGGATCCGAAGAGCACAACTGAAAGGTTACAGTGTCCTGATTCCGAAGAAAATGACGACAGAGTAGACGACTTTACTTTTTATCCTTACTCTGTAAGTCTAAGCAGAGACTGTATCCAAATTTCGTTCTTTCACAAAAAAATATTTTGTGCAGATTCACCGCAGTACGAGAAAATCGTCTCTCTTGATTACCAGTGAACCATTCCCCGAGGCCAAGGATCAACTTCTCGAGACCGAGTTTATAGTGTCCTTCTTCACGTTTGAGGGACTTTGTCCATGAGTGTCACGAGAATTACTCGAGCTGCAAGAGAATTACCCGATACATTATTCTTTAATACCACTGATATTTATTGAACATTATTCAGCAACTTCATAAAGAAATAAAACGAAAATGCAAGTAATTTACCACCGATTTTTGATGGACGGGAAACTTGTAGCAAAACTAATTTTTTTTATAGATTTTCTATAAAAACGCATCACTGCTCGGCTTATTATTGCCTCATTAAGAATCAAATTTATGAAAATGGTTTAAAGTTTTACTTAAATACGCGCAATCTATACCCGCAATAGTGTTACGTTAAGCTTTTGCAGTCGAAGTGTGGTAACTGAACAATAAAATTCCGGTCAAAAGTACCGATTCTACGGCGAATATGGAGAAAAACACATACATCTTCTAAGCATAGTTTTCGAGTTACTTACAGGCACAAAAACACTCCCCACTTTGCACAAAAAGTTTCGAGTTTATTAGTCTACTATCACCACGATTGGATACAAAACCTTAGGCTCACTATTTGTATCAATACGTTGTTAAGAGTTACTTTGTTAAATTACGTCACATCACTAACTAGTAGAATGTTGTGAAAATCATCAATAGTACCTGGTAGAAAAAATGTGTTTAACAAACGTTATTAAACTTTGCTGGCATGGGCTTACAAAACTTTCATCGAAATATCGTACCTCGTAATCTTCTTTATGTGTGCGCACTGCACATTTACTTTTTACGACACGCTAAAGGTGCTTGGATGCTCAGTGTAAGTAAAAGTGAAACCATCATCACACAGAACATAACGAATTGTTGTGTATCATCTCAGCCTGGCCTATGCTAGTTTAGCAGGGAAAGTTGTGAAATGGTAGATTTTCTAAAGAAAGTTTGTAAACAAGGAAGTTAAAAATCAAACCCTTATCTCTGCAGCAAACAACAGTTGGTGAACAACGAGGAAGTTGCCCTTTTCCTAGTCATTCCGCTAGTAACAGTTGGGCAGGTGCCATCTGCACAAAACACTGATCTCAGCTGTACAGAGCTGCATTGTTAGTTTTTCTCTGGATGAATGACCACCGACGTTTAAAATGGCAAAAAGCTATTCATTACAGCCCTTCATAAGCGACTGAAGAAGCTTTCTCTTTTGTCACGTTTCTTCCTTATTAAACAAAAAATGCTAAATGGATAAGATCGAAAATTCAAGTGTCTCATCTTATGATAAAGAGACCAATTTCCGACTTGCTAGCGGAACTAGAGGCCTTATTTTTCGTTAATTGTATTGTTCGCTACATTTTTCCCCGTGACGCATATATTGCACAGTGAAGGGACGGGACAGTTTGGGCACTTTTCTGTTCTACATTTTTCACTTCATGTGAAGATAAAACGCTTGTCCAAAGTTATACTATTTTGACGATTGGTGTCCTGGCTATTAAATGAGATATTCAATCAAGAATACAAAATCTAAGACCAAACGACGGTGAAAATTAGAGGCTTTTCCAGCTGTACAAAATGAGAGTCTGGGTGCAGTTTGGACTTACGGGGTGGGACAAGATGGCCGTGTGTTTGTTATAAGAAAGCAGACAGATCTATTTCGCAAGAAAAGTACATGGTAGAAAGGCCGTACTCAGGGGAAGGGGTTAGAGGGATGAAACCTTCCTCAAAATTGTTTATTTTATAATGGCGAAGATAGGAAGTTCATCAAATGTTATTGAGACTTTCGCAGGCCTTACAGGTTTTCAACGCACGATTTGGGCGTTATAGCTCTTGTTTTTATGTCAATTTTTAAATGGGGCTACTAAAAAATTACACATCCCGGGGAGATTTCTGTGTTTGATGTGTTTCTTGTCTAGAATAGCCATTAAAATGTATGTTGTACTTTTGCAGCAATCAATTATATCATTCACAATTATAAGAAATTCAATAAACAAATATTGCACCCTACATCTACCATGGAAATGCCGCAAAATGCGAGACGAAGCGTTAAGACTATATCTTTTGACAATTAATGTTTAAAAAATATCTTTTAAGTCTTTGGCAATCTTATTTTTAATGCTCATTAAAGACAATTTTATATCGACAAACTATTTGACGCTGGAATAAGAGTGAGCTAGAGTCCACCGTAATCTTGCAGGCCAATTCACGGTCAGACTGTGCAGTCAACAATGCTCTTCCTGTGTACAAAAGAACTTCCAAGAAAGACGTTAATGCACTCTGTTTATCCATGAATCACGTATACTGGGAAGTAAGACAAACTTCTCCCAATAGAAAAAAATCGCTAACGGTAACCCTCTACTAGATCAAGACCATTTCTCCGCTCCATTTAACAACTGCAACTTCAGAAAGTCGCTGAAATCAACCAATAAAGCAAACCTTAATCGATTATTCTTGGTTAAATGGCTGTAACATGCCGGAAATGCACTATTTTCCCGGAATGTTTATTTTTTTTTTAAATCATTTGGCTAATGGAAATTGGCATATAGCACAACTTTCTTCCTGTTTCACGACAAATATAACGTAGGTCAATAATTTAAAACTCAATAAGTGAAATTACACAATAATCCAAGGTATAGGGTGCCATTCCCATCGTAAAGTTATTTTCCATGTTCAATCACCGAAGGTGCTGAAAGCAGCACGACGAAACTTTTGTTACTCGATGAACTCTTGGCTGCTCATGCTTTTCTTCCCTATTCCCAATGCTACCTTACTCTTTTGTTGCATCACCAGAGGCCGAACATTTGTTTCTGCAAGCGAAGCATCGGTTAAGCCTTTGGCTAGCCCAACTCTCTCTTTTCCTCCTCTTTTCTCAATACCTCTAGGTGTTACCGTTTCTCAACCATTAAAATTTTGTGGCGATTTTCCAGGCCAATAACAAGAACGAAACGAGCCTCTCTAACTGAACGAAACACGGTTCCAGCGAAAAAGGAAACGGCAAGAAGAAGGAAACGGTAGAGAAACTTGGACATTCAACAAAAACTTTCTTGCTATATAAGACGAACGTCTTGGAAGGGATAACCATCAGTTCCTCAGCTGCCTTCCTCCAGTAGTACAGTACAGACCGCCAAAACCCATAAGTATCGTCACTCTCCAAGCAAACAACTAGAAAACTAACGCCATCAACATGGCATCTCGACTGGTATAAATCTTATATACATTACATTAAAGAGGTTTTTAAAGAACGTGTTCATACCTTTAGGTGTTGCGAAGCACCGTGGTGTTAGCCGTAGTTGGCCTCGTGATTGCTGGCGGTAAAGGCGGTAAAGGAGGCGGGGGAGGAGGTAAATCTTCAACGTCACAACATACAGGAGACCCAATATGACTGAACGTGCTTTATAGGATACGGAGGAGGCCACGGTGGTTATGGAGGCGGTGGCTACGGAGGAGGCCACGGTGGTTATGGAGGAGGTGGCTACGGTGGTGGTGGTCACGGAGGTGGCGGCTGCGGAGGATATGGCGGCGGTGGCGGCTACGGAGGTGGTGGCCATGGAGGCGGCGGATATGGCGGTGGTGGCCACGGAGGTGGCGGATACGGCGGCGGTGGCCACGGAGGCGGTGGCTATGGAGGCGGTGGCAAAGCAGCTACTGGCTATGGAGGTAGTGGCCACGGAGGTGGCGGATACGGCGGCAGTGGCCACGGAGGTGGCGGATACGGAGGTGGTGGCAAAGCAGCTGCTGGCTATGGAGGTGGTGGTCACGGAGGTTATGGCGGAGGCGATGGAGGACATGGCGGTGGCGGCTATGGCAAGGGTAAGTAATGGATTTTAAGAAAATAAAGGGTATACACGCATTGTTGGACTTTTGCAAATTAGGCGGTGATGCTGGTGGTCACGGAGGTGGCGGCTACGGAAAAGGTATGTTTATTACTTGACAATTTCTTTAAAGGCGATTAACTATAATTTTTAATTGTCATTACAGGTGGTGATGCCGGTGGACATGGAGGCGGCGGATATGGCAAAGGTGACGTCTAAGAAGACAAGTGCCTTTGTAGAGTTTCCGAAATTTACATTTCATTAATTTAGGTGGTGACGCTGCTGGTGGACACGGAGGTGGTGGCTATGGAGGCGGTGGCTATGGAAAAGGTGGGAAATGAAAGCGAGATATTTTCAATGGATTATAACTGTTATGATTTACATAGGTGGTGACGCTGCTGGTGGACACGGAGGTGGTGGCTACGGAGGCGGTGGCTACGGAAAAGGTAGGAACCAAAAGTAAGCTAGTTTTTAACGAATTTTAATGTGTATGACTAATTTAGGTGGTGATGCTGGCGGTCATGGAGGTGGTGGCTACGGAGGCGGCGGTCACGGAAAGGGTAAAAATTCTTAAAGGGTGATTTTGAGCCACTAAAGGGAAATATTGATAAACTTAGGTGGTGACGCTGGTGGACACGGAGGTGGCGGCTACGGCAAAGGTAGATAGATTTAAAAATTCCTGTAATAGAAAAATTAATTAATATTCTTGAATTATTTTAGGCGGATATTAAGCATCTACTTTCGAAGTGCAAGCTGATCTGTAAATCATTTGATTTTGCTGGCTTAAAATCAATCTCACTGTTCAAAGTTTACTTTTCCAGAACTTATCAAGATTCGAAAGAAATACAACATTTTCCTTTAAACCGAACACGTATCCCTTCCTTTAGAGCCAAAAATCTATAATAAGATAAGCTTTTCAACTGAACTTTGATCTCGTACACCTCCGTGTGAATGGGAACACCTGCCTGAGTCAAGCCAGTAGCGATCTTCCGTGAGAAGCAGCATGTTACCTCGCTAGTCAATTTCCGCGAGGATCACGTTTCCAAGACACAGGACTTCGACAGTTTATGTAACCGGTATATTAACAAACGGCTACCTAAAAGCCCGATAAGCTTTTTGTGTATAAATACTTCTCTCGGATGTGACTTTGGCATCACAACATTCGTCAACTCAATTCACCATGCTCTCGAAAGTACTCGTCTCCCTCTTCTTCGCAGGTACTATCTTTTTACTTTAAAGTATAGTACAATACCCAATTGTAGCTATGTTTCCACTTGAGCTCAAGTTCAAATAATTCAAATAATTGGCGCGTTGCAATTCACAAATTTGGTTGAAAACGCAAGTGGAAATCTGACTTAAAAGCAATTCTAAGCTGTGCTAACGCTCATGTTTTGCAATACTTCACAGGCATGGCTGCTGCCCTCTGCCCACCAGGATACTCCAACGTCAATGGCAAGTGCTATTCTGTACCCGGATTGCCTGAGCGTTACACTTGGTGGGAAGTAGCTGACATCTGCAGTCTCGCGTACTCTGACGTTTTTGTTGTCAAAACTGCCGAAGAATGGACTGATCTCAACAATTTCTTGATTGGTTTGGGTACGTTTTAAGCACTAGTACTGTCCAACATGACATACACGTAATCCTTTCTTATAGGTTACTACGACACTTACTGGGCTGGAGTGACCGCTCAGGGCCATCCTGGTCAATGGGTGAACCGTGCTAATGGTTTGGAGTTGGACCAAACTGCTATTTCCTGGAAGGCAGGCTATCCTTCTGGTGACGCTAACAACTTGTGCTTGGCTATTGAGTACCAGCCGGAATTGGGAGTGTACCAATGGTTAGATCAACCTTGCTCTACTGAAAATTTGATTGTGTGCCAACCCAAGGTTTGCTTGTTTTAAATGTTACTGCTCGTTGAATACATAGATTTACTTTCTCTTCAAAAACGTTGGCCCATGTTTTCTTTCGTTTTTTTTCACACTTTAGATAATTAATAAATTTTGCTCTAAGATAAAGGACACTAGGGAATCTCTTCGTAAAGACGTGCTTCTCTTGAAAATAGATAAATTACATTGACATTTCTGAGCTTGCTCAAACGACGACCCCGGTAATGGGAAATGTAGTGTGGAAAATTTATGTTTGAATGTATAAGATGCCCTAAGCTTTACAGTTGGCCCGTGTTTTGGTTAATCTTGTTAAAAATGATATTAATAAAAGTTAATGATTTTCCGCATTTTCACTCGTAATTCAAGTTTAAACTATTACTCAGCCAAGTCTGTTACAACTTACATAAAAATAAGCAGTCTATTTAACAGTTTTCACATGCCAAAACTGTCTCCTTTTTGGATCGTAGTGCGAACTGAAAATTACGTTTAAGGTTTCGTATCTATTAGAATTTTTAAATAACTTAAAACTTCCTACGTTTTAAAGGTGGGCGCAGCATTTTTTTCTTCTGCTATTTAAATTTAATTTGCACCAAGTGTAGGGATGGGCAAAGCAATCGTTGCCGTACAAATAGTCCAAAAAAATCGTAGCCCTTGTTTGCTTGCGAATTTATCGACGCATTTAAAGACCAACAGACAAATATGAATGAAACAACAGGAAAGAGAACAGAAGAGGTACAAATATGAGAAACTTACATCACTCGCCTACGATTTTACCGCCGTTATAGCAAATAGCCACCAATTCCAGTCCACGTCACCAACGTTGTTTAACTCGCAACAGGTGCATGCAAGTTGCAGCGCAGGAAATGCCGGTTTAGGTCAGTATACCATATAAAAGCTGTGGATTAAGTTTCATTTGAAGGGCTTGCATCGTTCGAAATATTTTGCTTTACAATATATTTTTAAAATACACTTTTTAAAAATTTAAATATAATTTAATATAATTGTAATTTATGTCTTCAGTGTGAAGCATTTAAGTAGAGTATTATCTGAATGTGAAAGTGTACATCTGTTATTAGAGATGCGTATTTGTAAATTAACACGCCATACCAGAAAACACAAGTGCCTATATCTGATTTTGAAAACTCTCCTCGTTTGGTATATAATATGGTTAACTGGCAATTATATGCATCGTGCCTTTCAATTTCTTTGGTTGACTGGAGATTCCTCTGATCGTTCAACAAATCGAATTCGAGATATTCAACTTATCCGTGATGAAGAACCGAAAGCGGTACTGTAGAAAGTGAAGATTAATGTGAAATTACGTGCTTAGTTTTAGGATTACAACTGGCTGACAGAAATGGCATCAGCCATGGAAGTACTACGGGTGTATAGCTTGCCCGATCGCACAAGTCATTACAAAATTGCAAGTTACATTGCACCTGCTTTGTCGTACAGTAATTACATTCCAAAGCGTGAAGAGCACAGTACTCATTACATGGACTTAACACTTGCAACGCAATGTTCCAGTAACAATCTTCACTATCTTCCTGCCCTGGCAAAACGCTTTAAAGTAACTTGATGTCTTAAGTATAGCACACTAGAATCTCGTCATGGCGAACCCTTCGTAAACAGGAAATACCATTCGGTATCCGAACTTCGGACACTTTTTCTACTCATTTACACACTGGGGCATCAAAATCCGTCTAGTACGGCCGATTTCCCTTCTAAAAGTGTTCGCTATAATAAGATTCTACTGTACAGAAATATTAGAAAATATAAAAATAATATTTTAAAATCTTGAAATAAATTTTTTTCTGCTCAAGCATAATATCACGTATTTTAGTCTTATTTTTTTTACATCGTAGTTCCTGAAACAATTTCGTACTGCTTTGCTGTGCGATTAAAAAGACAATTTAAATAGTTTACTGAAATTATTTGTGTCATTAGGGACCAGTATCTGTTGCAGTCTTCTACGTAGGTCCAGACTTAACCGAAGCTATCCAGGAGATAATTAGCCTGCGGCATTGTTACATCGACGTCAGGCGCTACGTATCGTTTCACATGGTTTACACTGCGAACCATCTCATTAATAAGCAAGACACATGGACCCTGTTGCCTTGTTCGCACTTCAACGATCCGGCAAAAAATCTGTCCCGGAAATCTGTTCAGAATTATGTGTTGAAAATCCCTTACCCAAACAACTTACTACGCAACGTAGCATTTAAAGCCATCTTTACTGAGTTTGTCTTACTAACGGATGTGGATATGCTCCCTTCAAAGCGATTAAGAACGGATTTTGTCGAACTGGCACTTCCCAGGTTCGCGCAAAGCGACACGTGCGATAAAGTCGCTTACGTTTTACCTGTTTTCGAAATGGATACAAGTCAGTACCCACCGGCTAATAAAGTCGAGTTGCTAGATATGCTGAATGCAGAAGAAGCACAAGTTTTCTACGAAAAATTGTGTTTTGAATGTCACGTAAGCTTTTTCATTATTGCTCTAAGTTAACCCGATCAGTACAGCTAAATATGCATAATAATGCGTAAAGGCCTCACGATACATGGAATGGACTGAGCAGCCCTACGCAAACAAACTTCAAATTGTGTCCGAAGAGTTTTGGGAACCACCTTGGGAGCCTTTTTCTATTGTTCGTAAAGACGCTCCTTTGTATGACGAGCGGTTTCGGCAGTATGGTGACAATCGCGTTAGCCAGGTATTTATTCTCCTTCATGAGTATTCAACCACTGTAGTATTACTATAAATCTTTAGAACTGTGAAATGCATATGTCAGGTTACACTTATGTGATCCTCAGTGACGCATTCCTGATTCACTTGGGCTTAAAGAAAGAAAGTGACTTCCACGCAACGAGACACAGTGAAATGGAGGAGAACGATCTTCTATACGAACAATTTAGACAAGAATTAATTAAAAAATACCCAAATACTTGGAGGCGTTGTGTATAAGAAGTTAATAAACAAAGTATGCTCAGAGTACATATTCGACAAAAATCGTGCTTATAAGCCTATAAGAAAGAGGAACCTTTGAATACCTTATACGAGAACACTTCGGGGCACAATCAACTTGAATTTTCCGGTTTTAATCTATGTAAGTCAAAAGACGTCAGCTGCAATTTATAAGCACTTTGTCAAGCAACTTCTATGAACACATCACAGGGAGACTCATCTCTATTACTGTCGTTGAGAATACTTTGCAAGCTCTGAATTCAAATAACTGTGCTTTTTTTTTCTTGACTGACCGCGTAGGCTTTTGCCTATTACGGTAAAAAACTGTTATATGCAGTCAAGAGCAGTGCAAAATAACTTAAATAACAAACATACGCACCAAAATAACTATGCTTTGCTTAGTGCTGAGTTTTGGAGGCATCAAAATAATTGCATATGAGCAAGTACTCCTAACTATTTCTACAGACGAAAACAACTGTAAATTGGGTCTAAAACGTCAGGCGAAACTACATTATGCGAAGCTGCATACGCACAGGTTGGACCTGTTTCTAGTTTATCAAACAAACACGTACTAGTGTTATTCTAGGGGTTTACGAACGAGAATGAGTATATAGCGGCACTGAGTGCGATAAAGAGTGCTTTATCTGATTTTTGCAGAACAGCCTGGGAGCAAGACATACGCGTTATGGTGACGCTATGTGAAACAGAAGTAATAAACTGCACGGCATGCGTACAATTCTTTTCTGAAGTCAAACAAGCGATGGTATATGGAAACATCTCTGTTAACCGTATGTTGCAGATGAACAATTAGGACTTCACTGTCGGAGGTTTGGAAGTTCAGTGCGTAGAATATTTTTGTCTTTAGTCATTACAGTTTCAAATTATAATTGGCTAAAAATAACTATTTGACAAGAAAATCAGAAAAGGTGCATTAAACATATACAGTTTCATTCCTGGTCTGGTTCAGATTGCGTACACAGTCTAAGCAATTTCCGTCATTTGTTGAAGTAGTCCGTAATCGTGTTTCAACAGTAGATAATAAAACGCCCATTCTTGTTCAGTCTTGGTAATTGCGAATTTATTCGGAACTTATCATAGCTTTAAAAGTGACTTTTATAGTGGGGGTTTGGGGCTCATTGGGGCGTTTATTACATTGGTTTGCCTTACTTAAGAGGCTTGTTGTAAAGCATAAATTGATCTTTTCAACATAGCTATGAGGTTGTGTTCTGATCGTATGCACACGATTCGTACTCAAGTGCTGATGTTCATACTTTTAAAGCAAGTTATAAAGATAATCGCAATGTTTCTACGCAAAATGACTTAATGTTCCTGAAAACTAAAAAGCTGTGCGACCTGTCCCCCACATTTTCGAAGTCAAACGACTAATCTAACATAATTTACGACTGCGAAACTCCTTACGCGAATCTCCCTTTACATCCTTCCGTCCAATCAAAATGACAGACTTCAAGCTGACGAGTACGGTTTTCAAAACTTGCCATTTGTTTCACATGTACTACAGACGAAAACCATGGTCTAGATGATTACGCTTGACATGTCCATCTCGTTCCGTATTTGTATGTTCGCGCGGTTTACTAGAAATACTACATTTGAGTTGCGTGGTAAAGTCAGCGAGAAATATTACAACATAATTCAACGAGCAGGATTCTAGGTTATTTCATGTTATGGGTAACTTACGAATGGTTTGAGCTAACTCTCTGTCTTTTATGAGGAAACTCCAAAAATCGTTCGGATGGTGGATATAAGAAGTGTAAACGAAGCCGATAACTTAATATCCCTACCCTTGGGCATGCAATACAAGAATTTTTAAAAAATTTGTAAAATGTCATCTCAACAAATGTATTACATCTCATAAAATGTATATCGTTCGTAACTGCCTTATCGTCAACCAACACAATGCAATCAGATCTCTCAACTCCAGGTTAAAAGAAACAATTCAACAAAGTTCTTAAAAATTCTTAATTATGGCAACTTTTTTGCACAGATAATTCCAGCTTTATCTCACTAGGTTTCACAACGCCGAATTCTCGTCTGATGAACGACATCGAGTTCTCCTATACTCTTGGATAGCTCTCCATATACGCAACTCCACTCCTCCCCTACAAAACATTCATATTGAAATGTGAAACGCACACAATTTGTATATGATTTATTATTTTTGAGTTGATGTACCTCAGATTTATTCGCCGTAAGTCTTCTCGGTTCATCGTCGTCAACATGTCTTCCAACCGGTATTCTTCATTGGTAAACTAAAACATCAATGACACGAAATGACAATGACATAAAAAAATGGTAATGTTAATTTACTTTTCTAATGGTCTGCTCGTCAACCCCCAACAGCTGCAGCCATTCTACCAAAGATTCGTCCACACGACCACTTTCTTGGCTCTCCACAGGTTCACTTTTCACACTTTGAAAAACAACAAAGTATGCATTTATCGAATTAAAAGGCCTTATTAAAAATTAAAAGGAACTAAAAGCCAGCATTATAGCATGTATACGGGCGAGTAGAACGAAGGCTTACGCGGATGAAAGGGTCTCCAAGTGCTGCTCAAGCCACTGTCGTTGCAACTTTTGCTCTTCCAAGGCAGTTTTAAGTATCTCTTGATAACAACGCTGACTTTCTACCAATTCTTGTAACATTCTACGAAACAAATAAAGTGAAAAGTTGTCAAAACAACTACTTTCTGGGTTGTCATACCTCATGTTATCCCTTTTCAATAAAACCAACTGGTCAATAACTTCCTTCCGGACACGAGCGTCTTGCAAATTCTGCAAAATTTTCGCAGACTTTGCAGAGTTAATTGTTGAAACTCCCGACGTCGAACCTTCTTCATGAGCCTCTTCAGGAAGTCCACCCTCTGCTGCTCCTCGCTCTTCGCCTTGTGCCTCGCCGCCAGCCAAATTCGCTCCCAATTCTGAAAGAAAATTTGTGCTTTCAGTAAACCTTCATCAAATAAAATCTTCACATTAATCTTCGCAAGCTTAATAGGCTTCATTACGGCAACCCATACATAATAATCATCCGTTCACGGCTTCTCAAACCACCGTAAATTTTAAGAACTCACCTGGACTTAACACTGTTATCCCAGCTTGGACAGCACTGCGAACCAAGTTATCCAACGCAAACATCCAATGTGGTTTAATACTATGTGACCTCAGCACGACATTAACCTAGAAAAATTTAAAATAATGTCAAATTACTTGAATTCTTACACGCATTATAGAGTCAAAGCTCTTTAGTCGCGAGTCCCGTGTAAAATTTTACTTACGAATTTGATAATATTTTGTAAAAACTTTTCCCCTAATGGAACGAATTTTGATCCTGACAATAAAAACTGATGAGGGAGTTACTGAAATCAGCTGAATTATAATGTTTTAAAGGAAGTGAATCTGGAACGAAAAGACCTAATACTTGAAGCAGACACATTAGCTTCGTAATAACTGAGTTTCCCTTTGTGCATAGCACACTTAAATGAAATTCTGTAATTTTATCTCTACTTTTCAGAGTTTTAGAACGTATCCCCCGCGAATAAGGAGCTTTAAATTTGCAAAAAAAAGTACATCAATGTAATAGCATTGAGCGTGATTCCCAGCATTTTTTTTTATTTTGACTGTCGGTGAGAAAAGAAGCGCAAACGTAGGAAGTGCTTACCGCATCCTGAAAGAGATATAGGGCTAGCTGAATGTGGTTAATCGCCGCTCCATCAAAATCCAAGGCTTCCCTCAACGTACTAACCGCGTCTTCCAACACGGCAATATTTTGTTCTGGGATGTAATCTCGAAGCCCTTTCATCAGCGTAAGTAGATGGCTCATGGTTAAACAGGTTTGGCCAACTTCACGCTGCATATTGCGGTGCCACACTTCGCAGATCTTGTGCTGATCCTGGGCCAAAACCCGTGTCAAAGTCTGACGGCGTTGCGAATCTTTTTTCAGCAGGTAAAAACCGTCTTCCGCGTCAGCTTCGGGGCCTTTCGTGCCATCCACTTCGGGCGACAAGGGTGACAGAAAACCACCATTTGAGTGCCGACGTAGCAAACCTGATTCTTCCATTTCGGTCGTCGACGTCAACGTGCTATGCAGAAACAATTCATCAAATCATATTTCATTTCCTATCCAAAGCGTCTCTGACTTTGTTACCTTCTATCCTTCATCGCTGCATGTAACGGTAAACAAATAAATATCACAATATAAGACACCAAAGCTTAAAAACATATTCATGCATATCGAAAAAACTCGCAACACGACTTACACAGAAATAAAAAGAAAAAGTATTCGGACGAGTGTAAAATAGAATAAGCTATCAATAAACTCGATTTCGATAAAAACAAGGGGTGTAAAAGTTTACCTCGAAAAAGACAAGGCAGACGGCATGGTAATAGGTGATAACGTCGGGGGGACTCCAGCGTTCACATGAGTATGCAAAGGACTGGATTTAGTCACACAACCACTATTCAAACCCCCAAACAGTTTCAAATTAGTAGATGACAACTCAAACATCAGCGCAATCAAGGAAGCCAAGTTTGCGGTTAAACGTTTATGAGTGACAACTCACTTCTCGTCTGTTGATGGAGGAGGTTTTACATGAGCATGACTTGTTCGAATGGTCGGTCTTTCTCCTGGTACCGAAATACTGCGACCGTATTCCTGCTGCGCGGACAGACGGGTCACCTTCTTCTTCCTAAAATAAACCAAATAAAACATGATATAAAAACCGCAAAGAAACTAGCTGATTCAGTTACAGAAAATGATAAACGGCGTCAATAAAAATCTGATGACCTTTGTTAATTAAAAAAAAAATCAGACCATGTACTAACACTCGTAATAATTTTTAAACGAAATCTAGGTTTTAAAATCTAACATTATACTACAATTAATCATCAGTTTACGACCTTACTAAATGGCTCCAAAGACGTTTTCCCGTTTTGGAGCCTAAGAATGTTTATGATAATTTAGCTGTTACTACGCAAGACAGAAATTTACAGATTACGATGCTAAGTATTTATAAGAAAATTAAGACTTAAGAACCTCGACATAATCATTGATAAGCGTTTTCCACAAGGATGAAAAAATGTGGTTTCCAACTCCAAAGGCACGTTTTCTGACTCATGGGACGCAAGATACTCCCCAATATCGAGGGAGGTAAATCTATTCGAAACACGCTTCTTCGATTGTATGAACTTCTCGTACTGCATTGGATGCTTGTTCTACAAAATGTGAATTATATTTATCAAGAAGGCAACAATTAATGAACTTAAGACAAACGTTACTCTAAGATGCTTTATCAAGTTGCTCGTTGCGATATGCGAAGCCGCATATGGCTTTTTACACATATTGCAGGAAACTTTGTAATGTTTGTGACTATAGGAATAGCCACTAAGCAATTTAAAAAACGCATAGATTCCTCCACGTGTCACGGACTCCGCTGCAGTGTTATCTACACTTTCCATCGTGAAAGACTTGTCGAGTGAAGCAAATTCAAGCAACCAGACAGCATTTATAAGCACTTGGACGAGAATTGTTTACCTAAATCTGGAGTTGAATAAAAGGTAAAAGTTCAAATTCTGTCCCCATGGAATCTTTTATTTCGTTTTAATATTGCGCAATGCTGAAACTTTTGAGCTCAAGTAGGGTTACGGCTACCCACAAAATACACGAAAAAGGAAGTATCAACCCGGATCAGAAGGTTTTCTCCTCACTTTTACCGTATCAGACATTTCTTAGTAAAGACAAAACTAAATACTTTATACAACACCCAGCTAAAAATACATAGCTTACTCATAAATGTAGATGATTGTACTCTGGCAGTCACCGGAGTGCACACCCTTAATTAAGGTGTGCACTCCGGTGACCACACCCTCAATTAAACACAAAATAATTAGCCATTTGGCTTAAAGGGCAAAAGTTCAACTTATTCATTTAAGCATAGCTTACTCAACAAACTACCTCCGAATGATTGAACTTAAAATTCCGGCAGTGGGAAGATTTCTCGCTCAAACGGATTTGAACGTAAACGAGCGACACCCTCACGTCGAAGGGTATCAGACGAAAGCCAACGACGAGCTCTCAATTAACGTACAGAAAGGAAGTTCAGACTTACTCGGCCAGGAAAGGATCTTCCAGTAACTCAGCTGCTGTAGCCCGTTTAGTCGGATCAGGCTCGAAGCAGCGAAGTATGAAGTTTTTCGCCTTATCGGACAATTCTGAAGGTATCTCAGGGTGCATCTTGTAGTAGCCAACCTGTACAAATTTACTTATTATATTAGAATGCGCATTTTACGTTGCAATATACAACTCAAAAAGTGTGCTCAATTTCGAAAAACAGATCGGAATGAAACCTGAGTTAAAAAAAAAAATCAAATTAAAATATACGACACGCCTACGCGAGTGAAGTCCCGTGCGGCACTTTCATAAATTTTTAAAAAACGCTGCTACGGTACGTATATACTTTTCTACCTAGGGAGTGCAGATTTCTGAACAAAGACTACTGTTTGCTTGCTTTAAGTTACGAACCAATGAACACTACAACTACACTGTTGCCCGTATAGACGACGAAATTTACTTGAAATACAAAAATGCATTTACTTTAAACATGGCAGCTTCCGGTGAGCCAAGCTCAATAAAAGGAGGCTTTCCAGTCGCCATTTCAACTATTGTACAACCCAAGGACCAGATATCAGCCTACAAACACAGCAATGCATTACAAATTACAGCATTTATGTGTTTAACTAGATCACGTTCGGAAAACGTACCGGAGCTCCGTAGCCACGCTGTCCTTTGTCAATGACTTCGGGCGCCATGTACTGCAAAGTACCAGTAAAGGTTTCGGTACTCAAGCAGATTCCAGAGAGGCGCTTCGAGGTTCCAAAGTCAGAAATCTTGACTACTCCGCTGTACGTGTTAACCAGCACATTATCGCCTTTTATATCGCGATGGACAATCTTCTGATCGTGTAAGTATTTTAGCCCTTCCAAAATTTGTTTGGTGTAATACGCGATCGTGGCCTCGTTCTCCTTCAGAGGACCCCACTTCGAACGCAACAATTCGGACAAGCTCCCTAACAACAGGCATTAATCACAATGTGTAAATAAAAGTAATTACATAACCGATACGAGTACGAAAACGGGACACAGAGGGGACATAAGCGGTTTACGACCTGAGTATTGACACAATAAGCTTTACCTCCAGGTACTTGCTCCATAAAGATCTTAAAATACCCGTCTTCCGACACCGAACCTAAATACTGCACGATATTTCGATGCCTCAATTGCGAATGTAGACGGATTTCCTCATGCAACGGTTGTACTTCTCTAGAAAAAAAAAGTAGAAGGAAAAGAAAGAGGTTTTGCTATTGTGGTACCCAATATCTTTTTCAGGAACTTCCTTAACAGCTATCCGGACTTGGGTATCAAGGTCGCGTGCCGCGTAAACCACGCCGTAAGTGCCTTTTCCTAGGATTATGCGCCGATTCTGGTCTTCCATTTCATATTCGTACTGAATAAGAAAATACAAAATTACCGATGATACAAAATACAAAATGAGAATCTAGGCGTAATTACTTGAATAGGTCCGGCAGTTTCATCCGCATCCAAGTCGGTAAACCCTCCATTTTTCTGGTCTGCTGTGAGTTGCAACACCAAGTCATAAAATCGCTGTCTCCAGGACACAGAGGGGAAAAACATTTGAAAATCATCCGAGTTTTGATGTACGTACAAAAATAAACACCGGTCGTCTCGCTTATACGCACTAGAGTACAAAGAGATACGGTAACTTTCGATTAGAAAAGAAAATGAAGAAAACGAAAATATACCTGACACTCTTAATCATGCCAGCAGTAAAAAGCCAGTTATGAACGCGTCGGCAGTTACAGTTAGTCGTCATGGTTTTCAAACATCGCAAACAAACATTCCATATTTCCATTGACTTCTCTTCCGCTCCCAAATTGACATTCACGTAGCTCGGCATAAACTCCTTTGTAGGCTCCAAGATTAAGATCGGGAAGCGAATCACATCATTCACTTCAGGTTTCGTGGCTTCAATAAAATATTCCAACCAAAAATTGAAAATTTGCTCCTCGGGTGACACTTCCGCATCCTCACTCTTCTTGCGGAAGCGGTTGATCAACGTAATATTTCCGATCGTAGACTTTAAGTGCCTGATAAAAATTCCACCAATTAACTTGACATTAATTTACCTAGCATAAATTCACTTATGCACAAAGTACAGTTTGAGACAAGAAATCCTCAAAATGAAAGAAAAACTATCACGCCCGTCAAACAAACAATTACCGTAATCAACTTCTGATGTATAATTTCTTAGCCAAAGTAAAAATAAGTAATTAAAATAAAACAATCCAAGAAAATAAATCAAAAAAAGTTACCAATTGGGTGGCTTAAGTTTAAACATGCATTCTGCAGCTTGAATGGCTTTTCCATAATCTTCCGCTAGAACGCAAATTTCAAAGAACGTCGCCACATCCCAGTAATCTTGCAAAGACGACAGACTTCCTTTGCGGCCAATTAAATTATTTAAAACCATCCCTATGAAAACCACATCAAGCAGAAGATTTTATTAGTGTCACAAACTAGAATTGAGCTTTTCGTCTTTTTAACATTTTCACGTCATTTCTGCAGAAACTTCTTTCAACAAACATGAAGTCCATGCTTTTACTTTTGGAGATATGTCTTTCTTCATTCGATTTTGTTTCAATACATTTCCCTTTACTATTTGTTTGATTTTTGCTCCCAGTTTTATTGTATTTTATTTTTGGTATATTTCAGCAAATTCTCACTCAGCTCTTTTTACCTATGTGTTGAAGTTCCTCAGATTTGGAGAACTCATTGCCAGCTATAACCAGCAACGTCGCCAAATTGATGCCAGCATACTCGTTTGGCTGAACTTCAAATCCTTTGCGGTACCAATGAATGGCATTTTGGAGCGAGTCTTTGTCACAGTGTTCAGATTCTACAAACTTGTCTTTGTAGATCCGACCGCACAGACACAAGATATCCGGCACGTGGTTTTCCTTTTTTTCCAAAGCTTTTTTCATCACTTCCAATGCTCTTTCTCTGTCTCCTTCTTTATTTCTCCTAAAAAGAGCAATATTGATTACAGTAGGTATCCAAAAATTCCATGCACAATGGGGTCAACTGGAAAATTGCGTTTTTCTTAAAAAAAAAAGCAGAAAAGCGTCTTCGGCATGTTTAGGCGTGCCTTTTATTGACGTCTTAGTAACTCAATTGTCACCAAAATTTCCACTTTTCGTTTAAAGAAACGCGTGAAATTCAAGGCGAAGAACTCGGCAAGTAAATTACTGAAGTTAAAATAAACCGAGAGATAATATTACTTAATATTTTAATGCTTCCCTTTTTCTGTGGAGCAGCTGAGGCGATTTTCATGTGAACGTTAAAACTTTATACTCGAATAATTTCTTTAAATACGGACGCGATTTAATATATGGGACATGTTATAAATGTTGATTAAGAAAGTAATTTCCTACACTTGTGGACATTTAATTTCAAATGAAGACCTACATATACTCATTTAGAGGCAGGAAATACACGTTAGATTTTCTAGTCCCCAAGCATCTAACGTAACTTCATTTAAATAAAAGAAGCTTATTCTCAATACTGAAGCTTTTCGAATTATATATTTCTTAAAAAAAATTATTACCAATTAAACACGCTGACTTCACTCAATTTTGGTTAGAATCGTGATTAATATAGAAGTTTTACCTGTTTAGCGCAAAAGCGTACAAGTAGCGAATGGCAGGTGTGGCAGTGTAATGGCGACGGTTTGGCACGGTCTTTAAATCATCGACGAGTTGAACCATGGCGTCATAGTCCTAACCATAATTAAAATTAGAACTTAAACTTTGCCTAGTTCGCAATATTGCTCAAAGGTCTTACTTGAATTTCTCTGAATGAAATTAGCATATTTAGCACCACATCGCCTGACAGGATGTTCGGATCATCTAAACGACGTCTCATATTATGCAAAGCGCGCACCAGTTCATCTCCCGTGTAAGTTTCCCTTGCTTTGCGTAGATCGGACAAAAACTTCTCCTTCATGTGAGCCCTATTAAAACACATGAATAATTTACACGCTACTTGAGTTAATTAACAATCTAAAAATTTCCACAAAATATGAATTTCTACTTCGTTATTCGTTACTCACTTGGATTGCACTTCTACGTCTTGCAAAATACGCTTCAGGCGAGCAGATAAAGGGAGCTTGCTGTCAGGCGCTTCTTCGTTCACTCGCAAAGCTGCCGGATCAGTCACTACACAAGTTCCGCATTCCAGCACGCGATAAGAAATAAAAGTATAATTACTGCAGGATCGCTGCGAAAACAAAACACAAAAAAGTTGGTCAATATACGTCAAAAAAGAACTAACGGAATAAAATAACAGACCAAAATTTTAACTGTAGCTACAACTTACTTTGAGCATCAACGTCATGTCTGAGTCTTTGTCATTGTACAATAAGATGTTCTCTTTCATCCCAAAACTTTCGCGTACTCCCAAATGGTAGAAGAGAGCACTTTGTTGGACCTGGATAGACAAATCCACCAGAGCAACATCCGCATTGTAAAAAGTGTCCAAGATGTTGGTTTCGCCAAAATCCAATTTCTCAAACTAAGAAACAGGAACAATCATCGATCATTTTCGTTACGTGTCTCTAATTTTATACATCTTATTGCAGATTCCGCGAAACGCTCACTAACTTAGAACAAATTTACGGCTTTCTCGTTTCTAAAAGCTATTGATATATAGAGGTATTTTCGTATGCTGGCTAGTTAAAAATTCATACAAGTAACTTGAACATTCCCTATTATTCATGCAGATAAAGTTCCTTTCGAAAAGTATACAATCAACAGGAACCACTGCATTAATTTTACTTTTTGTTTATTTGTTATTATTTGAAAAAAGTCAAGAAGCGAAATGAAGTAACTAGTAAGGCGTAAAGTACTTGGACGTGGTGGCAATTGGCGCTGACAACGCTGCAGGCCAATTTAACATCTTCAAATGCCTTTTTGCGTGGATGAAGCTGCTCTGGACGATGCAAATCTATGACACAAGCTGCGTCCATCCTGGGCGTGATACGTCCGGGGTGGTTCGAGGCCACTGTGATGTGACCTGAATTATCGCTACGGCTACCAATGCTATCTGTCATCCTATATTAAACAATTTCAAAGATGAATAATATGTAGTGGGAAAATGTCCCAGATGCTCTCATTACAGCTCAAAAAGGCAAATAAAAAATCGCACATCCTAAAGCGGTCAAGCTAAATTTAGCACGTAAAAAAATAAAGATATAATTGATTCGCGGAGAGTTTACCTTTACTAAAAAACATGCATAAAGTCAGAGGAATACTCCTTTGCTTTTCTCAAACGGTTCTAGAACAATAATCTCCCATGATAGACACTACTAATGTTGTTATTTAGCTTCCTACTTAAAGCGGGAGATGGACAAATCCGTGAGGAGTAACAGATTTTGCAGCATCCCGCAAGTAGCTGCCGCCATCTACGCGAAGAGACGCCAAGAAAAGTCTTTAAAAAAACATAGTGTTTTTAATTACATAAATTCCACGCTTGCAAGCCACAAAATTACATGTGCTGTAATTCGAATGTAACAGACACAGCAAATTATTTACTTTGCGAATATTCTCAAATTTATAAAAACTAACCATTTTCTATTTCTCAATCTTAAGAAAAAAAAAATACTTGTAGAAGACGAGTGGAGCATCGAGCTCACACTTGATTGCAAGCATAATAAAACTTAAAAATGTAGTTCGACAGGTTATGTTTCCCAATCGTATTTCTCGACGTCTACACATTCGGTACTCTTCAATTTTAAATCAGGCCAGCAATTGCTTAAGTCCCTATTCTATGATCTATTCGATTCATTTTCCAACTTTGTAAGTAAAATTTTGAAATGCAAACTTAATTATCACTGTACTAAGTCATGTATATTGTTTCTGCTAAAAATTCTATCTTATAGTAAAACAAACGCATCGAAACGATAATGTTTGCTTACTAACCCATTGAAATATGGACTTTTGTTTGACAGCACTCTCATTGACTAGTTAAAACTTTTTTTCAAAATTTTGAAACTTTCATCACCTTATTCCCTCATTATCTGTAGTCTTATTCATCAACTGCAAAAGTATTACAAGTACAGCATACGTAAAACTTGATTGCATTTAATTCAAGTTTAGAATGATAGTTCACATAACTGGGTACGCATATAGCCGAAGTTTGCATAGTCGAATGTTCACTCTTTAGTTGCCACTCTTGGCCACCTGCGCGCGCTGTGGCGATGATTGCGTATCGTTGACGTCAGCCGCATATTCGTAACCATTGTTGTCCTAAACTTGACCAGCGAAAGTCTTGTTTCTTCTCTCTTCTAATTGCGTAAACGCCCTTCATCTTGTAAAAATGTCCAAATTTACGAGTTTACTGTTTGTGGCCTGCTGTATATTTGGCAGCAGCCTCATTACGAGAAGTTTCGGTCAAGAATCAACGACAATTATCTCACGAGGTAAACACAACAATTATTTAGTTTTCCATCCGCCATAATGAACCATTTCTTATTGTTATCAGTAGATCGTTGCGCCAATTTTTCCGAACAGACCTGCGTCACTTGCGTTAATAACGGTTGCGTGTATGGAAAGGTGAACGAACAATTTGTCTGCCAAAGCGACAGCTCTATAATACTCCCTCATCATTTGGTTGCAAATACTACAGAAAGCTGTAAGATTTTGAAAGCATTTCTTTGTTCATAATTAAACAGTTTAAGCAAGAAAAATCAACTTTACAGGTGAAGAACATTTTCCAGCATCAAATGCTACAACCCCTTCTTCAAATACTACAACGACAGATACCACAACCCCGACTACCACCGGTTCTAGCACCACAACCGTGGTGCCCACTACTCCTCCAGAAACGACAACGCCCACACCTACGACGGCTCCTACAACGGCGCCTGCGAATATCACAACCGAATCTCCCACCTCTTCCACTACCAGCTCTACAACCCCTATTACCTCTCCTTCGGCCCCTACTACACCTACCACTCCTTCGATCCCGACTAGCTCCACTGTACCTTCTACAACCACCTTAATTCCGTCCACGACAGCTTCTACTACCACCACCACCGCAGCTCCTCATCCAGAGCGGCATTTCGATGCAGCTAGCTTCTTTGGTAAGTTTTAGTTAGTAACTTTGACAGCTAAGTACGTTAAAACCTTATAATTACCTGCTCTATAGCTATTAGATTGCCAGTCATTCAAGGCAAGGACACCGGCAGTAGCAAGAAATTATAAGCTTAATTGATTCCGTAACTTTGCTATGTAGCGTAAAATGTGTGCTTGTAAATCTCGTTTGTATAATTTAGTACTGCTGGGTTTCTATTGTTTTGAAAGTAGGAGAATTTAGCAAACTTTGACGGCAAACGCCAGAGAACTGTGTTTTCTAGAGTGAATTAAACTAGAACAGTCTAGAAATTCAGTGTTGTTTCATTTGGTTCACTAGCACTATCATCATTTGAATAAAAGCTAAAGGGTACCGTTGGGTGACTCTTAATTAAACTGTGTTCATGTAAAAAGATTTGACCGCGTTGGTTTTAATTGTTCCATAACCAGACTCGACGGTTACAACGAGTTCGTAAAATCGTGTTAAGTGAGCAAGGAGTGGTGTATGGCGCGTTATGGGCGTTATCTTAAGTTATCTTTATAAAGAGGTTTGTTAGATGAGTTAATGTAATAATAAAAATTTTTATTTTTAGGCGGCTTCGTATTACTTCTCGGGTTGTTGGCCATTGGTTACCTGGGTCTGAAATTCTACAGATCGCGTACTGAACGTAACTACCACACGCTGTAAGTTTAGTCTAATCCGTACTTAACTTTGCTACAAACTTCAAGGCATTCCATTTGGTTACTAGTACTAAAGATTTTTTTCATTAGTGTGATATATCAAAACAAGATTGTTATTAGCGTACGGCTGAAAATCCTCGTTTGTTATAACTCCCTTTCCCATTTTCCTTTTTCTTTAGGGAAATCTAACGTGTGCAGTAAAAATTTTTAATATCCAAAAGTCCAGATGAGGACTGTCTAAAAAGGTGACCGTGCTAAAGCCTAACACTAATGTATACACCGATAAGAACTTCTCTTTAAAGCACAGGTCTCTCACAAATATGCATGAGTCGTAATATGCTATGGACAGTAAACTTTTTACTAGCTAACTACTAAAACACACATACACGCTCTCACTCATACCTACAAACACAAGCTTCACTACACAATTTCATGAGGATCAACTTTCTCCTTAAACGAACCAAATTTGTAGTTTTCTCTTACAAATATAAATAATAACAATTTTACGCGACTTTTCATATGGACAAGGGCGTAACGTAAAAGTCAAGGGTACTAATTGCTTGCTATTAATGCAATCACTTTTTTTATTTTTCCCAGGCCCTAATCCTATTCTGTCTTGCTGCTTTTGTTTTCTTTTCCTGCTGACTGACGGGATTGTTTTCTTGTTTCGGTACAATTTTTCTTTTCGTTGGTTTTTTCTTCCACTGGCGCATTTAGCTTGCACGGGGATGGAGGAAACAGGTACGTGGATTTCAATCCTAGCGTCTAAATTGGTGGTGTCTTTCTAGATTAAATATTTTATGTTGAAACGTATAACAAAGCGTATGTATTCCTTGGCCTGTTGATGTATTACGATTGTGAAAAACGGGAAGAACGAACAAGGGTTTCAACACAGAGGGACAATCATAATTAGCATGTGGTATCTTACAAGCCTTATCAGCTCACGTGGTAAATTTTCTAGCATTCGAGAATTGTACTGAAACAGTCAAGGATTTAGTCCATTTGTCCGGGTGTTTATTCTTGTAACACGTGAAAGATGAAAATTTTGTAAACGTAAGATGACGTGGCCATAATCATAGTTCATGTTCGTGGCTGTGATATTCCTTGTGTGTAGATCAACTATTAGGATCGACTGTTGTTTATCCCCCTTTTTTGTGGAGAAATTTTTTTTTTTCCAAACCCAAATACACACATCAGTCCTTGTCCCTTGTCTTGAAAAGTTATAACTTTTGGCTTTTTGGTAAATATGCGAAAACTTGTCAATCACCTCCCTATAAAAAGACAGAATAAGAAAAATGGTTGTGTTACTGGATGTAATAAAAGGGCAACTTAATCCACTTTTCGACTCTTGCCTTGTTTTTGTTTTCTTTTTTCGTTATGGGTGTGTGTGGTGGTAGGGTATCAAAAATCTCCCGACGATCGATCACACGATTTATGCGCGTTTTAGGGTAACCGGGAGTACAAAGATGGATGGCTTTCATGTCATGTGAAAGAACAGATGATGGCCAGAATAATGGAGAGGTACTAGAAAATGATTCCTTGTCTGTTTCATTTTCGGGGTCGTGTCGTAAAGTCCCGACGAGTTGGCTATATAACTGGCTTGCCAGAAATGCTACCAGTCTCAATTGGGAATAATCGTACAATGATGGGCGGTTTCAGCTGCAATGGTAAGGGCAGTTACGTCCATATAATTTAGAACTGCCCGTAGGTATGAGCTTCTGTAAAAGAAATGGTGTGATGCTCCCCAAACCTCCAAGAAAAATGGCTGTGTATTGTTGTAACGTTTTATTCCATGAATTCGCCTACAGTTATGGTAGAACTTCAACTTTGATGGCCAGCTTTCCTTCCTTCTAATAAAAGCATTTAATTTTTTCGTATTACCATGTTAAAGCTTTACTTAGTTTCTGTGTTACTTTGAGACGCACAAGTATAGCTTTATTACCCCCATCATACAAGCGTTTAATGGGCGGATCGTCCGGACCAGAATTGTGGGCTGTTTTAATAAAGTAATGCGAATGTGCTGTGATAAAAATCGAAAGACGTGGTGTGAAAACTAAGAAAAGGCAATCGTACATTGCGTACACTGACATGCGTCTTATCCAGATTTTCGTCATAAATATTGAAATTACAACACCTAGCTTATATTTCCGCGACCCGCTTTGATGGCCGAGCAATTCGATAAAGAGAATTTGGATTCCTTTCTGTGAAAGCGTCTCCAGAAGTATGTCTGGTTTCATGCCGAAAAGCACAGACTGAGAGAGAAGCAGTAAATTTACTAATAAAAAATGTATACGGGAGTTATAACTCTATTTTCTAGCACTGGATGACGAGAATGGTCTACTTACGCGATACATTACATTCCCGGCGATGGTTTTCTGCGTGGCGCGCTTGGAATTTGAATTTGAAACGTAGGGGGATGGACTTTATGTAACAGACTAGTTCATAGGATGGCCGAAAAGCTTTGCAACCAATTAGATGATTCGTAACAGCATGTGGCCCCAAGTCCCCCCCCCCNNNCCCCCCCCCCCCCCCCAAAAAAAAAAAAATACGTTCAGTGGCTCTGCCAATGCTTTTCCTCTAACAAGTGCGTGAATTATTAGAACACTGTTTTAACACAGCTGTCTTTTTTTTTAGTGACAATAAGACCCCTTTTGTATCCGCATTTGTGTTTTTCGTTCTAAAATACACAAGTAAATATACACGAATGCAGTATGAATGGTACAGTAGTGAAAAAATTGTCTCGAAAGATTTTGGCAAAAAATGTATAGAAAAGTTCAGCCTTGAGTTGTTCTTTTGTTGTGACTATAGAATTCTATGTGGTTGTGGTTTTATTTCTGCAGTTTATTTCAAGAGTTAATTCTAGTGGTAGGACATTGTTATAAACGTTGTTCTGAAATTTTACTATTGCGGCATCTTCCTTTTCTGTAATGGCTCTCTATAGTTTCAAAGTGATCTCTCGATAGTAATGCCTGGCAATTTCGGCCCTGAGGCGGTAATGCGTTTCGCGTTCTGTGTGCATCAGCATTCGTATAATTTATTAGTAATTAACACCAAATAACCAAGAAACTAAAGGCGACCAAATTATGAACGCAATTTTCTCAGTTTGTGAAACACTTGTCGTCGGACATTACTGCCGTGACCTAGTATCCCACAGGAGGGAAACAAGAACTTAGTGCTGAGTCAACTAGAAAAGGAAACATCTTGCGCTGCTTTGTGTCATCGCACCCAACGGTCCATGCATCCAGTACCTCGCTACGTGCCAGCGTCGTTGACGAACTCCGCGATGACAATATAAGGTCAAATTATGGCTCCCTGTCCAGAATTCCAAGCAACCCCCTTTACCCCCTACGGTCGCATCCACCACTGAATTCCCTACACTTCTTTATTACCTCTACTAACCCATAACGATCCAATGAACCGAGCAATCGTAGCAGCTACCTCCGGGATTCCTTCGCAGGAGACAATCAAGCCTCATCTTGCCGATCCTCGTCGCCACCCTTCCTCTCCGTTCACTGAATGGAATGCAAGGTAAGCAATCCTTTTTTGCGTTTTGAACTCCACAGAGATCACTTGGCCAGAGTCGTTCAAGTCTAGTCATCCTATAATTCTTTCACAAATTGCGTGGTTCTACTTCACTCCTCCCCCAAGGGTAAATCTTCCCCAACTCCTTTTCCTGTTCACTCTGAGTGATATGTCCTCGATCGCTTACGCTCAGGCACAGAGTTGCGTAAACAGTAATTTTTTAGCAGTCTTTCACCTATGTTACTCATAAATTCAAACCCTGTGCTACAAGTTACTATGTGTTCAACTTGGGGACTTTTATGGGTAGCCATCTTTTCTTAGTTAAGTGGTACTTATCAGGATTTGAGCAAAATTAAGGTAACATCAGGAAGGAGAAAATATATGACAACAAAGTGATGTCGATTGGTCCTAACCGGACACCAGTGTGAACAGGAATAAGAAGCAGGTTAGGCTCTAGCAAGGCTGAATTCAAGTGCAGGGCCCAGGGTAAATCTAGGGAGTATTGTCGTTGGGTGTTGTTTCCGGTGTGTTAACCGTGCTATAACACAAGCTGAAGAGAATTGCGCTCAATACATGGAAGCTCGTATTTGTTACAAACCAAAATTCTTCGAGTGTTGGTAAGAGAGGGGGTGATAGGTCGTCGGGATCATTATGCGATGCTGACTTAGGGCCGGGTCCCGGGATAAGCATGATAAGTGTGTCGCTTTTCTTACACGGGACAAGCGAAAATGATGAATGGGCTCTTATGGCTGGTTAGTCAAGCGTCACCCCATGCGGCCACTACCGGTTCCAACACCCTCGCTTTTCTTTTTTTGATTTTTCACGTCTCTTTTCTCCCGATGAACTCGACGCCTCGCATTTCTACTCAACTTCCTCTTCAGATCGCGGCACCAGCACTTTGTGCAACGAGTTTTTCTCGTTGGCTGACTTTTCCAAGTCGAGAGATGACAACAGTGTATGATAAAAGAGCAGGAGACGAGTCACAAACGAAAGAAACTCCATACCCTACTTGGAGCCATCACCCGCCGCCTAACCTCCCTTTTCTTCCTTTTCTTTCCGTGTAATCTGGCTTCAGAATGAAAAATCCTTCCAGAGAAGATGAAGAAAGCAAAGTAAGAAAAAAAAAATTGAGGAAGCTCTTTAAGAAAAATTAAAATTTCTGCCAACGTTTTAAAACTGGGGGAAAAGGTTGAGCCTTTCTCTCGAAGATTATAGATAGCTAAATCGCAAGGAAAGAAACAAAATCAAAAGAAAAAATGTCAAGGACCTCCCTTCAGCAAGTCACAAAGTTTGGTTGAGCTGAGGAAAAGTCTCCTGAATTAGTTTTCCGGCTCAGCGAATTCCGCTTCTTACGTTCCGTCTTTGCGTCCCACTTTCCGGTCAGTTAACAATCTTGTGTCGTGAATCCAATCAGATTTTACGTTTTTACATTGTTTTTCTTTTTTCTTTTTTTTTGTCTTTAAAAGATAGCGATTAAGGGGTTTCCATAAAAGCTAATTCTTTTCTTTTCTGGGTTGTTTGTGGGGCGAAATGAGATTTAAGGGCGTTCAGGAAAAATTTGCATACGTCACCCCGCAATTGGCAACATTGTGGGTTTCGGGGATAAAAGCCAGCGGAAGAGAGGGAGAAACGAGAGAAAAGAGAGCTACTTGGCTATGCATGAGTTGCAGGATCAGTAATGCTTTCCTTGCTGTAGGAGTCGCCATTTTGTCGGGTTCCTTTAGTCGCGTTTTCTATTGCTGCTTTTTTCTGGTTTAGTTTTTATTTCTGAAAGAGGGAGGCTGAGGGAGGAGGCGTAAGGGGGGTAAGTCGTTTTCATGGTTTCTGTAGCAACTAATGGCTGGCTCTTTAGCCGGTTTGCTGTGACGATATTCCAGCCCCCTACCCCGCCCTATTTCTTGATTTTTCCTGTTGCCAGTATAACTACTTACGGTGGTATGGGATGGCAAAGTCGGCAGAAATGCATTTCCTCCCTCCTGGCGCTGCTGCTTGGGGGTTGCGGGGTGGTTTGTTCGTTCCCTTTTTTATTTATTTCTACCCCCTCCAGCAGCTCCGCTCGACTGTCTAAATGGAATGGGCTGTCATAAAGCTTTTATGTGGTATCATATAGCACATCCCAAGAATTATTTTGTATTTTTTTATTTGTTTTATTTTTTAGATTTTTTTTGTAGCTACTGGTAAGTGAGAGGAACCAAAATGTAGGATCGATTCTTAATCGTGGATGCTCATGAATTACGAAGCTTTCTTATTGTAATTGGGATGTCAAATGTCATGTGAAGAAGTATTCTGAAATCTCTCTGTAACAAAGTCTTCTTGTAGCGAACTGTCGGCTAATATGGGGAGCTATTTCGTGCTTGTGATTTGCGAAAACATTCATCGAAAGCATCCTATCTAAGAACTTTCGTATAAACCGAAGTTTTTTTTATTACCTTTGAAGTTCGTTATTGAGCAGTTAAAAAAATTAAAATCGCGTATCTTAGTTTGTGTTAGCCAAACCATTTTATCTCAGGTTATTGTCCTAGATACAACGAACTACTTACGGACGAAATTTAATGTGCGTAAAAAAGGTTACGTGAGAAAACTGATTTTCGTCTCTTTTTAAATAAGGAAAAGATCTTAATGTTTTCCTTCTCACGTTTACTTGTAAGCACCCAAAAATGTGCAAAATAGTTTTTGTAGAAAGGAACAGTCCATAGAAAGATCAGCCACAATGACTGTGAAGTAAAAAAAAATTAAATCGGGCAAACTGGTCCAGTAGATCTGATTTTTTAAATATTTTTAAGTAGAACTAAAAATTAAATTGGTCATGTAGTTTCTGTGATATCGTGCCTGCAATTTCAAGATATATCTTATTAATATGTCTGTATTGTGTTCTACAGTTATTCAGAGTTTCCATTTGGATTAGTTTGCCCTTCGCTGTTAGTCACTACCCTTCACGTAGGAAGCGGTGTACATTTATCTTTTACTTTAAAGAGTCCTGGAAGTCGAGTCTAACTGCATAGCCTTATGACAATTAATACGGTAATGTGTTCCAGCAGTGATTTTGGCTTCATGAAGAATTTTAAGAAGCTTGTGGTGCTGTATTTCGTCTTTTCTTTTTGTATTGTACAATATTTTGCTGTCTTTTGTTAAGGGTACGGTGTACCTAAGGCTCTTACGAGCGAATAACACAGAAGACGGCGCAGCCGTTTCAAGAAAAGAGTTCTATATTTCAAAATACCGTTCCGACAGTAATGAAGGAGAGCAAAAAATCTAGTGCTCATCGAAGAGATTTTTTCAATTTATTGATTTAAAAATTTGCAAAATAGGTCTAAATTTTAGTTGTTTTTCTCGAAAAAATAATTCTAAGAATTGGGCTTCGATGTACACCAGATTATTTTGTAAGTGAATTTGGAAAGAAAATAGAATAAAAATCTGACAATTAGTTTTCAGGTTATGATCCGCGTAGTTTTGCCAATATCCATTCTCGTAACGTAAAAACACGAGGTGGCGTCGGCAAGCAATGGGAAAATATATTGTGCTTACAATGCCATCTATAGGGTCCCCTCTGTGGTCCCCAGCTCAGTTACACCGTCCCCTTAAACTTTAGGAATAGCTATTCAGGTCCAACACTTTTTTCCCATTAACCGTAATCTTTGGTGTGTCACTTGGCAAGTACACGTAGAAGTTGGCTATACAAAGGTGGACATAACAGATTTGGCTGTAACGACAAAATTGTGATCCTGTACGTATGAAGCCTTAAAGCTACAAATCATAAGCTACTGGAAAGAAATCTCTGTCAGTAAATTGAATTCCCCAACATCCACATGAAGAGGCGAACTTTGTGCGTTAAAAAGGTACTTTCAACGTAGATTCTAAGGGAATATTGTAAGTCGGGACGTGTCAAGACTCGTTGAAGCTGATTATGGAATATGATTATACCACACTTTAGGGGGTCATAAAATAAAAAATTCAGTGTTCAGTTCGGCGTGAAGCAATTTATAGTAAAGGAGAAAATTGCTCGTCAGCCACTTTCCATCTCCCCGGGATGTCATCACAATTTTTAAAATGACTTCAACAAAATTAATGAATCTCTATGACTGAAGAGGTTTTAAAACTATAAGCCACGTGTCGGAACATATGAATCTCCTTTTATGCTACACAAATTTTAAACAAGTTGAATTAGGCAATCTATGAGTACCTTTAGAAGTTCGTACAATGTGAAAGCTGCGTCTTTTAATTAAAAAACTTAATGAACTCCAATTTTTGCTTTTGCTGTTTCTTACATGTTTGCTTCTAGACGAAATTGAAAGTTAAAATACACGAAGATTAGTTTCTCCAGTTTTTCTCTTAAGTCTGTAACGAAACAGTATATTGAAACGCAAGGAGACTGTTATTCATTTCTTGATTATATATCTATTTTTTATATTGAGTACTACTAATCTTTCGTGCAAATAAGCGTTACTCAGTAGACATCATTTGAATAACTCCTGAAGTATCTCAGTCAGAGAACCCATATCAAACATGAATATAAATCGACAATCCGAATCAGAAACAGCGGCACAATAGTCTATTGTTTGTTTGAATGTGTAGTCATAAAAACCTGTTTCCTTCACTATTCTCTATTAATATTTCATTCGTAGAGGTGATTTGGTGTTCCCGTTGAATACCAAAATAAGGATATTCCCTTGAAACAGCCACGATAACACCGTAGTAACTTCCGAAACTCAGGATCAGTATACAAGTCAGGCTGTAACATCCACGTTCATCTTGAATACTTGACGGCAAGCTTGGGACACAGAAAAAAAAAGACTTGCGACATATTCCGGTATATATTAGGAGACAAATAGAGCTCGTCAGGTGAGAATTCCCGTGTGGGCAAGCCTTTGAATGAGAAGTCTAGTGGAAAAGTTGTCGGGGAAGGCGGTTACAGAAAGTTAAGGAGACTAACACGGAGGGATTTCTGGATGCTAGTGGAGCTTTCGTTGAAAAGAAATAAACTTGTCTCCTTTTCCCCACATTTTTGTTCTTTTTCTTTTACCCTGCCTTAAATCCAAATCATTAATTCCCCAATTGTAACAAGCTTTTCATCTCAGAAGGAAATTCGAGTGAGAAAAACCCCTTGAATTTTTCTCTTACGTTTCTAATTCAAGTTGCTCATTCTTTCGCTAAATCTCTTATCGCATTGCCAGCAACGCTTACTTAATTCCCGGTTTTCCTCACTTGGCTTTTTTTTTCTCGGTGTATCTTTTCTTTTTCCAGCTAGATAAGACTCGTTCTGCCCCCATGTATGCCTTTTCTCTTGTTCTTTAGGAAATCAACACTATTCAGGACAAAACTTGTGGTGAGATTATTTATCGGAACTGTCCTATGTTGCGGTGTTAATTTACGATTTCTCCAATTTTTTATGGCTATGAATTGACGTCCGGTGTTTTTAGCCGTACAAATTCGACTTATAATTCACTAGTGCTATTTTGTTCACTGTTTAGTTATTAATTCAATGGTGCTATTTAACCTGAGCAACAGAAATTTTGTGGAAGAGTTTGTCCATATTATGGCTGATTGATACGAGACTGAATACTAGGGTTTCTACCGTATTACGGTACGTCATCTCCATATCGGAAATGTCCTCATTTTGGAAGTACTGGTAAGCGACTAACCATTAATCAATGATGCATTTTGGAAAGAGGGCCAGAATTGTGGTACTGTATAAGGAGTTGGTTGTTTGTTCCAGCGAAGACCGTTAGCCTATGATCAAAGCCAGAGACCCCGGTTTACAATAGTTTCCAGTTACTCTGTACTCGGCAGAACGGATCTTTGTCGCATGTTGAGACGGCAACTGTGCATTGTTGCGGCATGAGGGAGGATAGAAAAAAGTAAGCTGGATGAAAATCCTAGGGTGTGTTATAATTTCCCCAAGCAAGAATAAAAGGGGAGAAACTCTTATCAAGAATCATTCGGCTGGCTTCACCCTCCACATACAAACCGCTAAGCCTACAGAATTGCATGAATCTAGTCGTCTTTTTTGAAGGGGGAGGGGGGAAAACAGGAGGGGCGGGGTGTGTTAAGAAGAAAAAGGCTATCACAAAGGTCTCAAAAAAAGTACTGGGAAAGGATGGAGGGGTAACTCCTTGTCATCCATAAAGTTTGAGGAGTATAGTTATCCCCGGTACTAGTCGAGAAAACGAGCTCCATGACGAAGCTAAGCTTGTTGAAGGAGGCCGGGTGGGGAGTATTGGTCGAAGCGAATCGAAGTCCGAAAGTTGCGAAGATCCCCTGAAAAGCTAAAACGAATCAAAGACAGGAACGGGAAGGAGAAAAAAAAAAGTTTTTAAAGAAAAAGAAAGGAAGATGTTGTGCAGAAGGGGATTTGGGACGCGATCTTTGTCAGTTGATTGGATGGTGGTGGCAGCTTGGGGCTTTTCGGGGGAGAAAACGAAGAAGTGAAGGGTGTTTTAGCTCCTTGGAAAGAAAACTATCCCCATTGGCGCCAAATCTGTTGCTCTTTTTGAGAGAAAACCCTATCTATGGTATCAAGTTAACGAGATCATTTCGGGATGCGGCCAGTACCAGGGTGGTATATAGCATCTCGGGATCCCTTTCCTTAGGAAAACTTTAGATTACCCCATCCGATCCGGAAGCTGCCCAGGGAGACCCCCAGAAGGCGTTTACGGTATAGCGAACCAATGATTCGGGAATACGTTACTAGTGTTACTAGTACTGGCACACACAGAAGAGAAGAAAAAGCTACAGGGTCCATCAAGTTTTAGGGTCCGTTGCTTCGGTTAGCATTGGAAACTTTTTTGTCTTGTCTGTCTGCCGGAAGAAAAATTTGCTGACATTGCTGGAACTTTCGCTTCCGCTGTCAACTGAGGGCTGGGCAGTCCACTGGACTGATGTCCTTCCCCTGAGTCCGTTAAATCAACATAGAATCAAATTAGTATTCCGTTAAAGCTTTTGTTTGAAAATTGTGCAAACCGTTTCATTGTCAACAGGACCGTTCCAAAAAGCGTTAATCCTTTAATCCTGAATGTGATTTATTTTCCGCCTTGTGTTGTATGCAGCGCCACCTTGACATACGTCTCGTCGACTATAACTGCTGTCCGAGAAATTGGAGTCCGATGCGAGGTGCGGTCAAAGGTAACGTTTGATCTGACTTTTATGAAACTAGATAATGCTGGTGGTAACGAAGGGTTTGCGTGAACTTGGTTACCTTGTTTTTCGTTTAGATGATTCATGACTGTTAAGGCCAATGCAAAGGCGTCGGACTTACAGATCCTCGGATTATGGTTATAGTCCACGTGGCGTACATCGAGTGACGCTGCAATAAACAACACGACGCTTGATTGAAAAGTAAATCACTTATGTATTTAAGAGACCAATTATTTTCCATAAAGTTACGGTTGAAAATTTAAAGGTTTGGATTTCAACTTCGGTTAAATGGTCTTTATGGGTTGAGGTCTGGGTTAAAAAGCCATTAGCTTGCACGCTACCCCAGTTTAATAAATTGTAGGTGTGCTTAACACGTTAACCATGCTTGCATATATTGGTTTACGTTGATACTCTATCCCATAATGACAAGGGAGAGGAGATTTGTAATAATAGCTGGTGTGGAGTCTAAAATTGTGCGAAAAGAGAAAGACTTTGCATTAGCACAACCAATTCTAATCTTTGTACGAATTGCATGCTTTTATATGAACCAGTAAAAGACGTAGCCTACCCCGTCGTTAAAAGGTTTAAAACATAGGTGAAGACAAAGGACAGTCATAACAAATATAAATTGTACTCATTAACCAGTGTAAAATTACGTAAGAAACGTAGCTTTAAAACTTGGGTATACTTAATTCTAACGCACAAACCACTACCAGGGTTAGGATGGTAAAAGGAACCTGAGATTGGCGGTCTTACATTGACACAGCAACATTAGGTATGCTCACCACTCTTTCCATTCGAACGAAATTTCAGTATAACATGCAATCTGCGTTTCCACAGCCGTTTAAACACTTGTTAACGAGCGAAATAGAACGTACTATTTACTTTTGCTCTTCCACAAGATGTTTAGAATTCTACATATCCCAATGCAGCCTAAGTTATTTAAATACTTACAACCGAGCAGAGTAATAGGGTAGTCAGAAGACAAGGTATAATGCTTATGACCAGAGAAAAAAGGGGAAAACTTGCGGACGATAAGAAGAATGCTGCTCAGTAGCTTGCTAAAGTTTTGCTACAGTAAAGTTTTCTTACGGTTTGAGTGTGGGCTTCAAAGAGTTTTTTCTTTTTTAAAAAAAAGCCTTTTGAAAGCTTGCAAACTGAGTGTAAACTTTTGACTTTTGAATGAAACTAAAAGTAGGATCAATATTGGAATAAAAAAAATCGTATCAATGCGACACTGGTATTTTTTAAAAACAGAAACTTTAAAAGTGGACTAATTGTTTTGCCAAATTTTTTTACACATTTTGAATGTTTGCTATAAAAATTAATCCTGTCACCTATGGTAATTAAGCTCTACCGTGGGCTTAAATTGCAGTAGAAACCCAGTCTAACTATGGTGGAAGCTAAGAGAGAAAACACATATGGGATGTTTCTGCATTAAAGGGCGTTCAGACTGAGAGGATAAAAACTTCGGTCTCGTTTATCGGTTTCTACTTTTTGTGCAGAGAAGCATTTGCGCCCTCGCCTCATTTCCAGACGAAACGAGTTGCACAGAATCTAAGGACAGAAGGTCAGCAAATGAGGAAAAGCTTCAGTTTTTTCGGGACGAAAACGCCGACTGGACATATAAGCTTTCGACGGCAGGGCCAGAGACTTTGTGTTGGGTGACGACTTGAACACATGGCTTCATTTTCCAAGTTGGGGAGTTTGAGCCTGGGACTCGGCACACACACGCAATTTCTGATACGACTTGTTTCGAGAGTATTTGGGCTGCAGTTGGGGAGCAGCTCGTCACACATAAAAGCTTTATGACAGCCTATTCCATTTAGACAAGCAGAAGCTGAGGACAAGAAACGAAGGAAAAAGAGACAAGAGTCGGTTTTGGTTTTTTTTCTTACTCTCCTATTCGCTTTTTGGATAGAGAAAAAAAATGGCAAGCTTTCTTGGAAAACTTTCCTTTTCCTACCGTTCTCCCAACCGGCGAGTCATTACTTTTCTTTGGGCTGAGGAGGAAAAACGGCCACCGAAAAAGATGGGACAGTCCTGACAGGAAAAATATGAAAAAAAGGGGAGACCAGACCCAGAAGTCGATTTCGAGCAAGATTTCATTTGCAGTAAGTTTTTTGCCTGCCTGGTTGGATGTGTATAAGCAGATCGTATGGGCCCGGTATTGGCAAGGCTTTGGCAGACGCCGTTTTCATGTTTTTCCTAAAGTACGTGGCAGCAAAGTAGTAAGAAATGAAGCATGGGTAGGAATGGCGCACTTCAGGGTGTCTGGCCGTTTTTCAATCTTTTTCATCAAATATATGTAAATATAAGATAGGCCAGATGATCGAAAAATGCAATCTCTGAATTTGCAACTCTGAAGAGGACAGTAAGCAAAGCTTACACAGTTTTGGCGAACATCCTGTTCGTGAGAATTCTTAAAATTGTGCCGCGAACTCCTTTTTTATATTCATTATCAACGTGAGCAAATCCTCTTTGCTGACCAATATGTAAGTACAGAAGGTTAGTATACACCTGATTCACTTTTACAAAATAACCAATAGAGCTTTACTTTTAGAGATTAACGTAAAGGTCTCTTTTGAGCATAGATTACTGACACACTCATTACTGAAGTTACCACTGGTGAAAATAATTTTTGATTGGTTAAGATAATTTCGGCACTGAATTGGGATTTATCCTTGGCTAAAATTCTGAAAATAGCTCTCTGTTGTTCAGACAGCAAAATTGATAGAAAATGTGTTTTAATTCCTGAGTGGTATGATTACTACGGTACTGGTTGTCCGACTTCTTGAATCGATGGAGGAAAGCCAAGATAGGATAGTGGGTCCAGCGAAGCTTGATGATGATACTAATAATTTGTCTACTGAGGTACGATTTACAAATTAGCAGTTTTTTAGGAGTTACTCCTAGACTTAGTAGCGCCGAGGGTGTTTTTGTCCAGTTTTCAATCCACTTCTTCTTTAGCAGGTTTTTAATTTTGGTTATTAGTTTTTGTCAATTGTGTCGCAGAGTTTAGCATTTATTTTATTAGTTAATAGCCATATTCGATAAGTAACATGTTTTGGAGCTGCAATATCAACTCAATCGGAAATATTTCGGGATAAACCAAACTTTGTCAGCCTTTCTTATGTGATTAGAAGGAATTCCAGTTTCTACTTCCAGCGTAGAGATGGGTGACGTTTTCATTACTTCAGAAAGTATCAACAGAGCGTGACGATGAAGGTGTTTAATTGTGGGTGAATGCGCCAAATTGTAGTTACACCATGTGGGTAAGCCGTAAAAGGTTTTAGAAGAGTGTTACCAGTAACAGGAACCTTAGTTGATTGTTTTTATGGCTTTAACTTTGTGAGGTAAGGATTTTATTCCATGGAATATCGATTTGCCTTCGGCCGCAAGCCGATTTACAGGAGGAATCCACGCTAATTTTGTGTCAATCAGTTTTCCCAGATATCGAACATGGGGTTTCAGGGTAATGGTGGTTTCGCCCCAAATAAGGGATGTGTTGTCGGGATGCCGTTTCCTCGAAAAATGTATCTGACCTTTATCTAATTCTAGTTGAACACCATTACGCCATTTCTCCAGCGCTCTTAAAGCTTTTTTAAAATCCTGATGTTATTAGTCTTGAGAAACCGGTAATGACCAGTAATAAATCATCGGTAAATGCTCTGATCTCAATGTGCTTGCTTCGAATACTTATAAGCGCACCATCAGTGCCGCGAACTCCTTTACAGTAATAAAATATAAGGCGTTTATGTCTAGTTTAGACAAGTATTGAGTTAAAAATTCGAAAAACATAAAACCGTTGCAAATAACATCGAAGGCTGAAATATTATGAGCTTCTGGAAGTTCTGAAGTTTCGCTCGTAGTTTTGAAATAATATAGTAGCTCAAGTGTTTCGGTTTTAACCCAAGAACCTTTCTAATGCAAAAGCTTAAAATGCGTGGGCCTATTTTCCATTTCAACGATGGAATTTTTTGTTATTATCCTATTCCACCTATGACAATCTCAAATTATCAATGCCGCCTTCTGGAAAAATTATGTAAATCTCATCGCTAGATTGTATTCTAACAATTAAACTTACAATGTTCCTTCTGAAGTTTTAACTAATATGAGAAGAATATATTCTAATTCTTTATATGTATCAATAATTTTGAAAATTGCGTTCCAATATAGGACGCATTCATTCTTTTTTATTGATTTATAATTTGCATTCTTCCGTATCAACCTCCAAAAGCGAACGTTCTGATGCGAAAGTAGGAAAGGATAAAAAGAAAATCAAGACCATTTCACGTTGTTGATGAAAAGCGTCATCATCTTATTTTTGTTTTTTGGCCTAACATGGTACTTTACAATTAAAGTATCCAGAAATGTCAAAGAGCCCAGATTGTAATTCTTTGCTGTGGGGTACTGGACAATCAAAGTGAACAACCCTTTGACCCCAAGCTTTTTCTGACCATGGTTACGTCATGATGATTGATCCTGGAAAATGACCTTTGTTGCCAGTAGGTATGTCCGGTCGTAAAGTTTCAGTCCCCAGATCAGCTTACTGGACTGTTATTCTGCCATAACAGTAGCTAGTGAAGACTTTAAGTTTAATTGATACTGAAAGTTTCCTAGATTCCATGTCCCATATTGGCTGAGTTACTGTTGGGGAAATGGGATTGAAAACGCAAGGGAGAGAGCGGGCTATAAAAAAAGAAGGGAAAAGAGAAGGATCCCGTTTATGATAGTCATAATTGGGAAATGTCATAAGGTTATTACGACGGTGATGCAACGTTAGATAGAAACTTGTGAAATTTTGGAAGAGAATGAAATGTTCCGCCAAGCCCGATGCTCAAATTCAAAGTCACGACAACTATCCCACAACTGCAATGCATACGTTCCAGGCTTGCATGCATGTCACATCACATGCAACGCAAAAGGAGAAATGCACCAAATTTTATCCCTTTCCTTCCCCTAAGTCCGCAACTTCTTTAACCTCCCGCAAAACACAAAATACATCCGTGCCTGTCACATTTCCCAAAAAGTTACATGTAACGCTGTGGCGTCCATCACGGGAGTTCACGGCGTCCATTAGCACCCTCTGACGCAAGAAGTTGCAATATTTAGTTAGTAGCAATTTGACAGAAAAATTTGAATTTCCGCCCCATAGCCGAATGTGAAACCTTAAACTTGACATGCTGCTAATCCAGAAACTTAGTAAATTTCTAAATTGTGTACTGCCAGAATCTTTAGTAAAGACGAAATTTGCGTTACTAGTCTAGTGGGAAATTACTAGACTGAATTTCACGACATGTAATCGCTCGTTACGCCAATTTAACGTAATCCTGACCCGTGTGAAACCATAACTCCGTTGTACTCGCACCAATTCGGTTATCTGCTCTCACGTTTTTCGTTCTTCGTCCCCGTGTTTTGCTCAGATGATGACGCACCATAATGGACAAATCTTGTTTCTTGAAACAGTGTTCTATTCCTTTTAAGTTAAAAAAGAGAAAAATTCCCACCCTTTAGTGCACGTCTTGGGAGCTCCCAGTTATCAGAACAACTTACTCCCGATCTTTGTGCTCCCTCATCTCATTTTCTCGGGTTGGCAGTCAACGTTCAGTGTTGCGCTGGTCATGTATGGTGTACAGTAGGAGAAACTTTTCCCAACCTTTTGCTGATGCTTGTCTTATTTGCAGTAAGGAAACGTTGTCTTGTATGTCATCGTTTCAGAGTTCACTGGGGATTGGTTTACGGTGACAAACCAATTTGTACTTACTGGTGTTCATGTGAGCATTTTCACGTGCTCCAAGGCACCTTCTTCTTTCCGGCTGAAGATTATTCCCAGTTTTCCTTTTTCCCCACCTTACAGCTGGTGCCAAGCAGTGCTTTGTTATTTGTTGGGATAAGAAAGCGAATTTTACAAATCAGGTTCCTGTGTAGTAAAAGGGCTAGGAGTGAAAAGACGGCCCCGTCAAAATGTTGATCATTTACAAGGAATGCCATAGTGGGGGGTAAAAGGAAGGAAGATTTTTGTCCACATGGTTGAACTTGAGCCATCTCGTTTCATCAAAGCGAAGAGTGATGCAATTTGTCATTACTGCGAAACAGGAGAGACCGACATGGCAGCCAACATTAAAGGATGAAGGGCCGCACCAACAGGGTGCCCCGAGTGCCGAGATGCTTCAAAATTTGGAGGGAGGCAGGGGGTACGAGACAATCAGACGACAGTGAAGCACTGCCACCTTATTGCAGAAAGGGAGGGAGTGGCGGTAGGGTGGAGAGAGAAAAAAAAGGAACTAAATGTGTCTAAATTCGGATTGTTGCTATCTCCCCTTCTATGACCGCTTTTGTTTTTCCACGTGACTTGACCATGATGAAAGTCTTCTTGCATGGAGATTGCCCTAAACTCGGGTTGTTGGACTGTTATCGGCGACTATAAAAGCTGGTGGAACGTGTGTTGGGATGACGACGACAATGGGGTGGAGGGTAACTTGACTGGAATCCGATTTGGTTATGTGTCTTTGGACATGAAATTTGCCGAAGTCCCGGACCTTCTTCGGTAGTCGGGAATCGTCCAAGACAATCGCATTTACGTCGTACGGAGCGTCATCGTCGCTGGGATGTATGCCGGAGTACGCGTGTGGAATCACCGCATAGGTGGTATTAGGGGGTAAACTTCAATGTGCAGTTGTGCGTTAAGCAACTTCGGAGAGAAAGGCGAGAGAGTGGCTTCTGCTAGTTGGTCGAGTTGGAAAGCCAGCGGTTTGTGTCTCCACTGCTAACCGAACAAGCAGGTTAGGTAAATCTAATCGGATTGAAGTTAAACTGCGTTTCACTTAGCACGTAAGAGGAATAATTGAGTTAAGATTAGACCCGAGCATATTTGTCGATGAAGGCTTAAAGACCGTCTGAGGCTCTTTTCCACGGTCAGTTCGGCTCCAGTAAACTCAACACCGAAGTTGGGTATAATCAACTCGCTTCCCAATAGGCAGACTAATCAAGTAGTTGAGTCTAGACTAGATTTCAATATATATGTCGAAAATGGCTTCTACATATTATCGTGCAAATCTCGTAAAAGCCATGATTAAAAAAAAGCATGTAAATTTGTAAAATGCGTTTAGTGTGCGACATAATATAGAGTAAGATGCCCAAATGCTACCAAAATAGCCTAAATGCCATCAATCGGCGAATTGTTGTGCTCTAGATGCCGCGAAAGTACAATATTCCAGAAAGGGCGGGCTATTTTTCATTTGTTTACAAGCTTTGTGCAGTCAAAGTTTAGGGGCGTGCGTCTTAGATCCGGAGGGTTAGTTTTGAAAGCTTCTAATTTACAAGTAACAAATCAGCTCATCTCTATCTTTAGCAGTTTCGTTTCTTTTTCTAAAAATAGTTTGCACCAGACTTTTTTTTTTCACATAACCCTTGTGAACTTTTTTTAACTACACTTTTAGTTGACTGGATTATTATGGCCATTTTCTTCGTAATTTACGAAGGCTGGTGACTTTAAAAGGAACGCTTTAATTATTGAAGATGATTATTGCCGCGGTGGTATAAGAGTTAGCATCGCTTCCCTCCATAGATGGCAACCTGTTACTGGAAATATGGAAATTACCTGGAAATACGGGTTAACGATATTTTACATTATAAAGCTTACCTTCCGCGCTTGGATGGTATTTTAAATGCGTTGAGTTTAGCTTGAATCAATTGTCTTAGATAATCCTAGCTTACCTGTATATGAAAACGTGTTACTTATCATGTGCTCGCTAGACTGTCAATCTGATTACATTGGAAGCGTAAACGCGTTTTGCGTCATACTGGGTTGCTCACCTGGGTTACACCAATCGAAGCTGTATTGGCTTAGGGACTATGTCCAAGTAGCGAAGGAAAATTCATGGTACTACAGTACTTGCCACAGTACTTAAAGAAGTAAGGTGAGTCCCATTAAGCTTTTGGTTTGCCCTAAAGCTGTGAATTTCCTTGTTTTTTTTTTTTTGGTTTTTTTTGGTGAGTGGGTGGGGGGCGAGTGAGTACGAAAAGGAACTAGTAATGAGTTGGCAAGTTTGGTGCTTTTGAGAAGGTTTTAACTCTTTTTTTTCATTTCAGTAATACTGAAAGTTTGTGGTGGCTTATGTTTCCCGTTGTGGCCGGTGTTTACGGTTACTTTTCATGCTAAATAAAACAGTGTGTATGTGTATGGAGAGGAGTCCTTTCGAAACGACTTTTATGCCCACCGTATGCTATACAGCAATCTATTCATGGCGTATCGTCACGTACTGTAGTACGGGATCTTGGAATAGTTTACGAGTATAACGGCTATTCAGAAGATAAGCTGTGTGAGGACAGTACAGGTCACTAGCAGATTATGTCGTGATGATAGAAAGTCTTTTTTTCTTAGGAGGTTGTTTCCTTTTCAGTTAGAAAATCTTTTCGAACAAGGTTTGACTGTCCAGGAAATTGGAGCTCTAACTTGTGAAAAAAATGACGTGAAACCAGAATTGCTTTGCGAACTGAAGATTACCTCAACAAACTGCACTACGCCAATAATAATCAAGAAAGTCGTAAAGTAAACATGCGTTCCGTACGTTGCTACCGCTGACATGAAAAGTACTAATAATTGTTGAATTTCTCCGAAAACGTAGTGCAAATTCTTTATTATACTATTTGTACTATTAGTACTATTTGTGAGGAAATACATTTTAAATTCGAACGTGAGAGGTAAAGGTGAAATAGCTTTGACGTTAGTTTTCCGTCAAGCTTGCATAATATATTTGGAAAGTTTCAGTCACTCGGAGCGATTTTGAGGGAGAAGTGTTGCACGCGATGTTTTTGGGTAGTTTTTAAAACCGATCGAAAGGCGATAGCGCATTAGCATACTCAACATTTTTGGGTGCTGGAAGTTCCAATGCCCAAACAAGGATCAGCCGTGTTTCCTTTTTGGGTCAAAGTGGGTTCATCCTTAATATGTTGACAGACGACAACTCACTTAACTTTGACAGTTCATCAGACCTAATGAATTCAACGTTTCGTGTGGTTATTCTCTAAAACCGATGCTGTAATCTTCCGTGTTAGTTCACCTTTGAGCTCTTAATTGACTTTTCCCAATAATATTTCTACAGTTGATAGTATTTAATCGTGCAGTTTTTGTTAAAGTTCTCGGCATTGTGTTCCACAGAAAGTCCCAAGACGGCTTAGTGGTCGTAAGTGACCCAGTATAGATTTTTTTGTCTTTAATTTAAACCCTGCGTGGGGGATGTCAATATACTTTGCATATTGGCTAAAGGTTTTCGTAGTACGAGTTTTAGGGGCGAGGCTGAAATGAGAGAAATGCCAAGTAGGCGATTTTAGAGAGTTTAAACGTAAATTGCCTGTCGCGCAGGATGAATTTCGCTCAAGTTCTTGTGAAAACGGTACCATTTAAGAGGAAGAGCCCGTTGCAGCAAGCTTTCCTTACACACATTGCGAGGAGAGGTTAGATTTTGATTTTTATAGGTCCTTCTTGCCAAGCAAGTCAATAAGACAAATGTAAGACGCATAAAAGGAGCGCAAATGGGGAGAGTTAGAAGGTTGACAGAAGAAAATGATGTGCTTTTTATGCATCTAGGCAGATGAGACACGTTCTCATTTTTCCTCCCTTTAGTGTTCTTCTTCTTGTCCTTCGCTTCTCCCCTGGCTCTTCCTAAGATTCCATTCCACGTTTTTCAATTTTTTCTCTCTCCGGTTTTCTTGTTCAACTCCCCGCGCTGGAACTGTAGGAGGCAAAAGGTAGAAGAGCACCAGCTATACACACAAGGTTTGTCTTGATTAATTTGGCGCCTGGCTGCCATCCATCCATGTGCCTTTAATTACAAAGTCCATCCGTTAATGACACTTTTTTTGCACCGACACCACAAGATCTAGCGAAAAACAAAGACATGCGGGAAAACTTCATTCAAGAACTAGGCTGAGACATTTAATCATTTCTTTCTATTATGAAACATTTCTTGACCTTTAAATGTTACAGTGGCACTGTAGATTAAATTTTTGATAATTAAATCTAAAGAATGCATTGCAAAGACGATACTAGAGTACTGGATTCTGTTCATACCATGTATCTCGCGAAGGGGCAATCGCCTTGATAGTACTCCCTGTTTAGTCCGTTGAATCCCGAACAACGTGTAAACTACGTTCCTGCTCGCCCTTCTGATGCAACACAACTCAAAATAATGAACTTCTTTACACTGAATTACTTTTTACCATTATTCCTTAATTTGGAACGACGCGCGAAATTCGAATCAATCCTGAAAATTATCGTCAACCGTGGCAACGGAGTAGCAAAAGCTAAATTCTACTTCTACAAGGTCAAAAAAAAAACTACTGGACGTACACTAAAATAGCTAGTTGGCTTTTCTGTGCTTAAGCGGCGTAAAAAGTTAGATTTTCAGTAGAAAAGCAAATAGTTTCAGATCTGTACACTATTGTGGGCTAGAAGTGCAAAGTGTCATCGGGAGATGCTGAAGTTGGAGTTACAGACGAACGATGTAACGTTTTATGACCTATTGTCGTCTTCAGCAGTCCGGCAGCGCAAGTTGTATTGTGTGAAAACAGTAAGGAGGCTCCGCTTAACAATGATTCTTTGAACAATACATTCACTTATGGACAAGCGTACTATTAAAAAAAAATCTCAAATCACGGTTGAATTCCGTTTGCTATTACGATATCAGTTGTACCCATACCAAAGGACTTGAAGACAAATAGCGATGCCAATTTTTTAAAACGAAAAAGTTAGCTAAGATGAAAGCTACATGGGTTTTGTGAAAGTAAGAGCAACAACGATGAAGTAGTTATTCAAAAGTACCCTAGTTGTATGATTCAGTCTAAAATATTACGATATCAATGAGTCAAATCTGTACGCCTATAGGCATGATGAATTTTAGCTCTCGTACCCAATAGTATTTTTTTTACCGTTTCATCCCAAGAATAGGAAGCATTTTGAAACTAATATGCGTTATCTCAGTAAAGTTCGAGTATCAAAGGTATAATCAGGAAAAGCCGAGGTAAGGTAGTTAATACTAGAGTAAATGTACGTATTTATGTTTGGTTTCTCCTTCGTGCTCATTTCTGTTTATTTTCTTTCAGCTGGGGTCGTAAGAGCTTGAATAAAATCTTACGAAATAATATAATGATCAAAAGGAGGCTAAAATTGCACGAACTCCGTAGACGTAAAGCAAGGGTTTATTACTTCCGAGTTCATAAAAAATAAGACAGTTTGGCATAAACTGGGCCTTCTACTGCTAAGCTCGTCGATTCAACTGTACAGTGCTCCCAAGTCTTATCATGCTTTGGCGGATTATGGTTATAAGAGCAGTTCTCATTTCCCTGGTTCTCAAACCCTAGCCAATCGAGGGCTTTTATAGCTCAAGCACACGCAAACACGAGATTGACACAGCCGCTGTAGCTATCTTTCTCTCCTTATTGTTTTCTAATGCAACCCTGTTTCTGTAAAATAAAAAAATAAACTAATTATATTACCTATTCAATAAAAAGACAACCCCGAAGCAAGCCGAACAAAAATTGATAAACTCCCCCTGGCGCACTTAAAGTTCGAATCGTTTCGTTAAAACCAAGGGCCAAAAAAATGTAAGGATGCAGAAAAAAAAAAACGATTGTGATCTAACTCCCTTATTCAAATAATCCTGTCAGTTTGGGGTTCGCCTTATGGCCCGGACGTCATATGGAGACTGGGAGCAAACGAGACGCGGTTTTAGTAATGAGCTAAGGTCGCCAGAGGCGCTGCGGAATATTTTCGACCCCGGTAAGGCCAGGCGAGGGAGCGAGAGCGAGCACCTAGGGTTTTAGAAGTCGCACAACCCCAGCGAGAGCTTCAGTTCGGTTGCAGACCTCATCCGGTGCTGATGAGCTGACGTGCCTGGACGTTGCATTGCGTTTGAAGGATTGGAGCACTGAGTATTTTTCGTGTTAAGAAACGTGTTCGAAGCCAAGAAAAATGGACTACTTCGTGGAGTTAATTTGATAATGGTGAACCCAATTTGAAAGCATTGTTGGGTAAATTCCCCCCGAATTTGGGTGCAAATTGGTGGTAGAATTGGTAACAATGCAAAGGTGAATACCAAGAGACGTGGAACGAAAAAAAAAGAGAGTACTTGGAAGTGTTGGGAATTGTTTGCGTTAACAAGGGCCTGAGACCTCCCGAGTTTCAAATTCGTGAGAAGTCAGTTTTTTGTTCAGCCTAGATAAACGAGTTTTATAACAATGCGTGCTGCTACTGCTGTCTTTCGTGGGATTGTGCTTCTTGCACTGAGTGTGGGATTTGTTACCCCGACTTCAATTTGTCAGTGGAGCCATTATTTGCCCATGGCCCCTAGCTCCAGTTTCGCGGACTCGTACGACGGCGGCGAGGGCCGTTTGACGTGTCGTTCACGGACTTTGCAACAAGCCGATGACGACATTCGATCAGCTGGCTTAAGTATCTCACGGTTAGAGCGTACCACGAGCCTAACGGTCGAATGCTCCGACGTTCTTTTCTTCGAAAGCGGCTTCCAATCGTCGAGTTTACACCAACTCGTGCCGCGACTACGGCACTTTGACATCGAAGCTTGTAAAATTCGCGACCTGCCAGCCGGGGCTTTTGCCGGCTTCCCCGAGCTCCGTCAACTGTCCATTCGTACCCAAAACACCAACTGGCCAGCTATGGCGTTGTCCATGAGCCCAGAATCGTTCGTGGGGCTCAAAGAGTTGCGAACCCTGGACCTGTCTGATAACAGCTTATTAACGACACCAGACCGTCTTTTCTGTCCGCTGCCAAGCTTAACACACTTGAATTTGTCCACTAACCGTTTACAAACCTTGGAAGTACTGGGACTCAGCGCAGCCCAGGAGTGTTTACCCGAGTTGACGGTGTTGGACTTGGCGTGGAATGACTTGAGTAGCCTAACCCCGCATGTCTTGAGTGGCCTGCGACGGCTGCAAAATTTACATTTGCAACACAACGGGCTGCAGTCGGTTGCCGATCAAGCGCTGTACAATTTGGAATCTTTGCGGGTTTTAAACTTGTCGAGTAACAGTTTGTCGGTTTTGCCGCCCGAGTTGTTTCGCGACACCCCTGAAATTCGCGAGTTGGATTTGCGGAACAATTCCCTCAGCGTCCTCCCGCCTGGATTATTCGACGGGTTGTTACAATTGCAGGTCCTGGATCTGTCTCACAACGCTTTGGCGTCGTCGACCGTGCATCGCGATTCCTTCCCCGGCTTAGTACGCTTGGTCGTCCTCAATTTGGCCCATAACAGTTTGTCCCGCTTGGATGGCTCCGTCTTTAAGGATCTAGCCAGCTTACAAGTCCTGCGATTGGAGCATAATCTCATCGACACCATTGATCCCGAGACATTTTTGCCTCTTTTTAATTTGCATACGCTGGTCCTCGTGCACAATCGCTTGAGCGTCATCAGCGACCGACTGCTCGGCGGCCTTTTTGTTTTATCCTCCTTGTCGGTGAGTGACAACGCCATCGCTCACTTGCACCCCGATGCCTTCAAGAACTGTTCCGGCTTAAGGGACGTGGATTTGGCCCGGAACCACTTGACTCGTGTCCCCAACGCTCTGTCCCATTTAGCTTTGCTCCGATCCTTGGACCTGGCTGGCAACCGAATCTTCCACTTAGGGAACGATTCCTTTATCGGCCTAGAGCAACTCTATCACTTGGATTTGTCTCAAAATAGCGTGAGTACAATCCATCGCGAGGCGCTGGCTCCATTGAAGAACCTCGTTTCGTTGAATGTGGCACATAATGGGCTCGAAGGCCTGGAAGCCAATGCCTTTGACTCGTGTCAAAGGCTCCAAGTTCTCCGTTTGGATGGTAACCAGTTGGTGGACATGAACGGGCTCTTTAACGGCCTGAATAGCCTTCGATGGCTCAATGTGTCCTCCAATCGCATCGCTCTCTTTGATTACTCGTTTTTGCCCTTACAACTCGAATGGCTGGACATCCATGGCAACCAAGTGACCGATTTAGGCAATTATTTCCAAATCGAAGCCCAACTCGGCTTACGCGCCTTGGACGCCAGCTTTAACCGCATCACCCGCCTCCAACCTGAAAATGTCCCCCACGCTATTGAAGAACTCTTGCTGAATAACAATTTCCTCGAAGAAATCGCGCCCAATACATTCCTCAAAGCAGTCAAGATCAGCCGAGTGGACCTGAATGCCAACCGGCTCTCGCAATTAGAGCCGGCCGCCTTGTGGCTGAGTCCTGTGGAAAGCGAGCGCGATTTGCCCGAGTTTTCGCTGGGGGACAATCCATGGGTTTGTGATTGCGGCTTGGAATGGTTGCCCCCCTTGATTCAGCCCGCTGGCCGTTCCCGGCAACAACCCCGTTTGGCCGATCCGGCTGACATGTTTTGCACCCTTCCGTTCAGTCGTTCTTTCACGCCGAGTTCTTTAGAGTCCCCTGGTAACGGGACGGCGGTGATTCAAGAGCCTTTGGTCCAAAACTTGGTCCCGATGGTGGACGTGACGCCAGAGCAGTTTTTGTGCGAGTACGAGACTCACTGCTTCGCGTTGTGCCATTGTTGCGATTTCGACGCCTGTGACTGCGAGATGACTTGCCCCCAGGGCTGCCATTGTTATCACGACCCCACCTGGTCAGCGAACATTGTGAATTGTGCGGCCCAAGGCGTCACGGAATTTCCCGGTGGAATTCCCATGGACGCGACGGAATTGTACCTGGACGGTAATGTGTTGGGGGAATTGGACAGTCACGTGCTGATCGGGCGGAAAAACTTACGCGTGTTGTATCTCAATGCGTCGGCCATCACGAGCCTGCGCAACCGGACCTTTCACGGCTTAGGCGCCCTCACGTCCCTCCATTTGGAGGATAACTTACTGACGGAAATCCGTGGCTCGGAAATGGAACCCTTGGAGCAGTTACGCGAACTCTACTTGCAAAACAATCGACTAACCTACGTGGCAGAAATGGCTTTCGCCGGCTTAAAAGAATTACGAGTCTTGCGACTCGACGGCAACGCCCTCGTCAATAGCTTCGCCGTCTGGCGCTTGGCGGGAAATTCGCATTTAACCCAAGTCCATTTAGCCCGCAACCCGTGGTCTTGCGATTGCCGCTTTTTGGTCGAACTGCAACTCTGGGCGGGCCAGTCAGAGGCCTTGGCTGATGCTGACGTTTTAAGCTGCGTGGCCGGCTCCAGTCCCACCGCTCCTGAGGTACTTTTGTATTGGAATTATTCCGACTTTAACGCGACGTGCGATACCGCCCTGCACATGCATCGTCGTCCCGTGGTGTTGCCTGCCGAGTATTTACCGGTTATGGTAGCCACCATGTTGCTCTGCCTGGTGCTCATCATCGTGGTAGTGTGCGGTTTCATCTACCGCGAAACCATCAAGCTGTGGTTCTTCACGCGTTACGGGATCCGGCTGTGCCAAAAAGCGCGTCGTTACCCCACCAGCGAAGAAAGCGATAAACTTTTCGACGCTTACATTAGTTACAGCCTGAAAGATGAACAGTTTGTCACCCAAGTCTTGGCGGCCGAACTGGAGCACGGCAATCCTTCCTACCATTTGTGTCTCCAGCACCGCGACCTGGCCAATTTGCTCCCGAGCAACGAAGATCCATTGCATTTCGGTCTGGCCGTCTCCAAAAGAATCGTGTTGGTTGTTTCGCAATCTTTCCTCGAGGCAGAATGGACTCGGCCTGAAGTACGCAACGCACTGACCAGCGCCTTACGCAGCAAACGGCATCCCCTCTTGGTTCTCGTCTTCCTCACGCATCCCACGGAAACCGAACTTGACCCGGATTTACGCCTTTTGACCCAAACGGCTCCCTTAACCAAGTGGGGCGATCGCGGATTTTGGTCGAAACTCCGTTACGCGCTGCCTGACCCTTCTTCCAAACATTACCTCCAAAATATCAACGCCGGTCACCATCTTTGGTATCAGCCCGCAGGCTGTGCTCCTGCCGAATCCAAGTCTGAAACCAAGCCGCATCTCCAGGCGTCGTTAGTCGAAGCCAGCGCGCCTGAACGGCAATCGTTCCCCTCCACACGGCGGTATACCCACACGCCTACCAATTACGGCCTGGGTATTCCCAGCAGTCACACGTGTGTGACTTCGTCTTCCTCCAACCCAACCGCTTCCGCCATGCCAGCCGAAGATAATTATAATTCCTCAGCATGTTCCCGTGCTAATTATTCCCGTTTGGAGCATTCGTACATGACTATCGACTCGCCGGAACCTATTTATTCCAGCCTCGAACCCGTGGATGATATCTATAATCGGAGTAACAGTCACCACAGCCAGAGTTCCACGACGCCACTTCAAAATTCCTGTCAGCAGCAGCGAATTCAGCCTTTGCCAGCCGTTTATCGATCCGCGGAAGGCGGAGGGTTGCTAAGGGGCCGCGACCAGCACCAGCAGCATTACCCCGCGGCGGTTCAGGGGGGTGTAGGTGGCTATTCTTATGGTTACGGTTATCCCAATCCGTTGCCAAACATTGCGGTGAACTCGAGCCATGTGTTTATGTCGCGGGACAAACGTCACCAGCAGCAGCCAACCTTTCTGGTGTAAAAGCGCTTAAGCCAAGCGAACATCTTCAGGAGAAGAGAGAATTAATTCTTTCTTTTTATGGATATGAAGACTTTAGTAAAAGAAAAAAGAGTAAAGGACAAAAAGAAAGACATTGACAAGAAAGCCGGACCCGTCCCATTTGAGAAATTTCGTGGAAGAAAACTTTTTGCTTACAACTTTGAATGAAAGCGATTAACTGTGATAGCAATATACATACGTGTACATCATAAGAGCATAGGACAAGTTTTATTCATTATTGTTTCCTTTTGTGTTGGGTTACATAGCCGTGCCAATAAGTGAGAAGGTTTTATTTGCTGTCAACTATGCAAATGACGTGCTGGTAAATAATCGATTTTGTACATTACGAAAGAAAAATTGTTGCGTGGGGGACGGGCCTAGTCATTTTGCAAGAAAAGAACGGCTTTGACTTTGTGTACATATTGGTATATACATAAACACAATTTTGAATGAATGGAAAACTGCGCTTTTTATTCTTTTCTGCGCTTTTTATTTTTGTGCAGTCTAGTTTCTTATTTAGTATGCATTCATTGTATTCATATTTTGCGACTAAGAAAAAAATGGACTTAGCGAAAATTTTCTTCAAAGGAATTCTGAAGAAGGAATTATGCATGTATTCATTGAACTCCATAATGGAGACAATGTGTTTTTAGGAGCAGAAAAGGGAGTTGAGGTGAAAAGAGGCATTATTAAATAATAAAAATTGGATTTCAGGTTCGATGGATGTACAAAAGAGATTCACGAAGAAAAATGTGAGGAAGGTCAATCTGATTAAGGATTAAAGGCGCCCAACGAAGGCGTACAAGTTTATGGAGAGTTAGGCAAAAGGAGAAGCCATGCGTTTTTATAGTGCTCAGATTTTTTGGTCGCCCTTTTCCAAAACAAAGCCGAGCTGAGGTTTTCCAAAACTTGCCAATCCGGTTGGATAGCTCTGAAGACTTGGCTAATGAGTTTTCTTGAAACCAAGTGCAAAATAATTACTTAAGCTTTTCTTCCGCAAGGCGGAAAGACAACAAATAAAACGCAACTCGTTGGTCCCATTTACGCGATCTTGTCTAGCAATGGGACTTTTTTTTGCATTTAAGCCAAACCCAAACTTACGTGGAAGCGGCTTTATTCATTTATTTTTGCCGCGCTTGTCGAAAAGGGAAAATGAATACGCAGTGAATGCGAATCCTGGCTTGGACCTTTTAACACAGAAAAGAAAGAAGAAAAAAATGTTGAAAAATGTATTTCTTCCTTTCTTTCGGGGCCGTGTACACTAGTGAAAAGATCGATCCGGTTGTCATATACGAGCCAAGCTGTGCATCTGACATCTCCTCATTAGCAGAGGGATAAAAAGCCCTTGGGGTAAATAAAAGTGTAACTTCTTTTCCCCAAAGCAGGAACATGGCTTAGGGAGGCGAGCTGAAATCATGAGAAAAAGCAAAAGAAAAGTTTCGCTTAGCCCAGATTCGGGCTCTATATTTCACTCGAATTAAATTACAGAGTCAGTGCGTTAGTCGTCACCATTTTTTGCGTGACAAATGAGGACTATAGCTTACGAAAGCATATTTAAGATGACAACCCTAGCCGTCTAGTATCATAGGTGTTGGTTGGCTTAACTTCCTTTCCTTTTTCTATGGTGTAACTTGCAAGTAATGCAGTGGCGATAACAGGAAACGTGCTTTAAGTGGCATGTCGTGAGATGAGGTCCTTGATATACATAAGAAAAACCGGAAATGCAAATTAAGGGTGAATTGTGACAAACGCAGCTTAGCGGCCCATCAAACCTTGTCCAAACCCCCACAGGTGCTAATTGCCTTTACGACCTCGCAAGTTTGAAGGGGCCGGAACTTGCCTCACGTCGTGTCAGCACTATGAGTATAGGAAGCGGGACTGGGATATTCATCGGGAAATTTTTAATGGGGGGAGATTGTATAGAGAGCCTGCAATAAAGGAACGCCAGAACTGGCAATACAATAAAAAAAAGGCAATACAGGGAGTCAACGTTCGACAGGGATCATGATGATGATGAGGAGGTACAGCATCGTAGAGACTATGTATTATATTACATTATGAGTTTCTTTCCGGGGTGTCTGGCTGGCGTGTGGTGGTGACTGGGAGCAGGTGGGTGCCAGTATTTGTGTTGGCACCAGGTAGATAAAAGAGGAAAATTCGGCAAAGACTAATGGGATGTGCACTAGAGGCTTGACTTACGCAAGGTTATGGCTTACCATGGTTTACGATGGGCTTTCGTTATAGTAAAAGACAGGGTACAGCTTACTGTAAATAGCAAGTGCGATCCAACGGTTTCTCAGACGGCTTTTCGTATCCCAGTATTTACTTAAATAAGGAAAAAAACTCTTAAGGTACTGAAAGTATCCGTAATCGTCAATTTCTTCTTCAAGTTTATGCGAGAATTAATCATTGCAATTACACTGTCATTGCAATTACAATGTAATACACGTGCATTCGACGAAAATCGCTTTTGCACAGATGGCCGTCGTTGATTGATTCAAAGACAATATTAAACGCAATTAAATGATTTTAAATGATATTATTTAACGCAATAAGTGACCCTTGGACCAAAAAGGGTACACGGTGAATTTTTCCCATGCATTCAAATTTATAAAATTTTCCGCACAACAGAAGTAACTCGCAGTGTTCTAAAATGAACTTAAGGATAGCAAGGCACGTATACTCGTACAGCATTTTTTTAGGATTTTATTTGTTGTATTTTTATTTCATTTTTTGTTTCATTTCGTACAAGGAGCAATCAGGAAATTCCAGGAAGGCTCTAATTCCCAGTGGTTAGTTAACGCTGATGATTTCTGCTGTCACATAAGAAGCTACTTACTAAGGCATGATCAACCCTTTGTCTTCTGATAACATAAGCTTTTGTATGCGTTTTTAAACAGTTTTCCTACATCAGCCTTAAGCTGACAGTCGATTTTTCGTCCTATTCTTTCGAGGAAGCTGTGCTGATCCTGTGTCAGTTTTTTTCTTACCGGAAATTAGCACAATGACTACCAGAACCACAGTTCAGGTTACGCTGAAGTTGTTTTGAGAACGAAAACGCTTTTCGAATTATTTTTCGTCTTTTATGAGAGCTGAAGAGGAATTGCAAAGCTGGAAGAATAAACACTTGCTAAAGCTACACTCCGGTTAAAGGTACCGAGGTTTAAGTCGCTCGAACACTGTAAATGGTCCGAGAGGAAATAAGAATTTTATAAGTTGAATTTTCGTGTTTGTGACTATGCAATAGGAAGGAACGTTAAAGAGAAATGTGTACAACTAATTTACAGTTTGTTAATCTCCTAAAAAAAATCCTTCATGACTTTTTGTTAGCTCCAATCAGCACAAATAAAGCAATTTTACAGTGCAAATATAAATGCAAAAATACGCGCATAATGTTCTTCATGACATCACGTTCAGTTTTATAGAACAGTTCTCAGGATCCGTACCAAGCCTGGTAAACTGCAAACGGAGTTTCAGAGTTTCGGGGAACGTGTCTTCCGTTAAATGCGATTTATCCTTTGGCCACAAAGCCTTTGGTCTAAACTTCCGTTGATCTCTAGTTGTGGTTGTCCTGCGGAATGGACATTATCGCGCTTGGAGTCTCTATTGTGTCTAATAGAAGGAAAATTGTGAAAAGAAGAACGTTTCCGTGTTTAACAACGTGCAGGCTCCTTCACAGCGACTATAGTACCGAGTTTCGCGCTGAGGTGGGTCCGTTTCCTTGTCCCTGTATGTGTGTGTGTGTTCTATAGTAAACTTCGGGATTATTGTACAAGGGAAGTGATATAGAGTGGAAGTTAAAAGTCTTGAAAAGGCAACTATAACTGCAAATAGCAGGAGCCCTAAAACCTCGAAGTCAAGGAGAAAAACGGCAGGAGGGGGTCGAATCTTCTTCAGGAGTTGGGTGAGAGCGAAGGAAGCCGGTCGAGTCGAATCCCTAGCAACCGGTGTTCTTGGGTTTGTGTCGCCTAACACCTTTGACAGGAGAGAAAAGCTGGTAGGGTAAAAGGGCAAAGCTAGAGTTATTGTGACCCAGGTGTCACAATAACTTTAAAAACGCTTTTATAAGTGAGCCTCAACGGAAAGAAAACTGGTGGCGGCTTGTATTGCCCCTATATCCCTTTGAGAAAGATGGATGGATACTGGTTTTTGGGATTCATGAACGTTGCGGTTGGCCAGATCTTTAACCACCTAACCTCGTTTAACAATAAAAGATAGATCCAGGGGGGTTTTAACCAGGAGAGAGCGCGAGTTACAGAAAGAAGTTGGCAGCTTTCGTGCCTGGGTGGCTTCTTAGGTTTCGAGTACGTGGGGAGAGAACTTTGACTTTTTATTTCCCCTCTTGTATATAAACGTCAATAGGAAGGCACCTGGCTTGTAAGTCGTGATGTCTTTGAAAAGTGCCTATAGAATAACGACAAATGTGCAATTGAGGGGATTCAAAATGGTCTCTTAGCTCCCAAGTTCGACGGTGAACGGGGAACCTCCCCAAGTTTTGTTTGCCAACTGTTTACTTGATGAAGTATTGTTCCGTTTAAAGAAAAGCACTCGACAAATATTTAGGGAGCTAGAGGTAATTGTTGACGAAAGCTCCAAAACGAGTTTTTGTTCGACTTGTTTACTTCGGTGTGCGGCTGAAGTAGCGTGAGATCATTGTGAAAAGTTTGTTTTGGTCGATGTGTGGGTAGACCTTTTGTACCGAAGCGTTGTACTCTTTTCAGTTGTACACTTTTCAGCTTCCAGCTTGGAGAGTTTCTTTTCAGCGAAGAACGAAGAAAAGGTGAGCTTCTGGTGTCAAACTGAGTAAAATTGTCAACTTCCGTGACTTTCTTCTTTTTAGGTACAATTAACAAGAATTTTTCTTCTTTGTAAATAATGGGGAGCGTAGGGAGCTGGAATTCTGTTAACATTTTTTAAAACAAAAGTGATCGTCTTAATCTCTAAAGAAAGACTACAACATTTTAACCACAATATCCACATCGTAAAGGAATATTTAGTCATTGTGTTACTTAAAAATTATCCAAAATGCTTCTGAGGTTTTAAGCAATTCGCACCTCTCGGACTTTTTGTTTCCATAATTTCTTTGAAAAAAAAGCTAAATAAAATCCGTATGTTGAAAAAGAGGAAACGATACAATTCTTTGTATCGCGTGTGAACTAGCCACTTGGACCGAATGGCATGAACGGACTTCGTCGACTACACTTATTTTGCAATTCCTTCGTGTTTAACACCCATTTCGCACACCATTTTCGTCTTTAGCAAACTTCTCTTTTAGCACGCTCTTTCTTCGCTACTTTTACTTGTCTCTGCGCCTGTATTTGGATTTTAATAGCTTACAGTTCCCATAAAACTAAATTAAAGCGGTAACATCTTTACGATTATCACATGAAAAGAGCATGGGTAAAATTAACTTAAAAACGATCTAGGCATGATTGGACATGTAACAATGCAAATGCTCCAGGAAGATTTCTTGATAGCTTTTATCAAGGCCGTACCCAAGGGGGGAGGGGTTAGAGGATTGACCCCCCACCCCCGAATTTTTTATTTTAGAATGGGGGAGATAGGAAGAATCGCAAATGTCCAAGATAATCCACACGAAAAACTCCTCCGATAACTCCAAAATCCCCTCCGAAAATCCTGGTTACGGCCCTAGCTCTTATATCAAGCACGCTAGCTACCGTATTTATTTTACTCTAATTACCCTTTGTTCTCAACACATTTACTTTTCGGGTTAGAATACTGAAAGTGTGCAACAAACTTCTCGAAGTCTAGAATTCTACAACGGTATCCGAGGTATTCAAAGTTAAAACAAAGAGAAGCTCAGTAAAGCCCTTAACTATTAACAATAACCCGATATAACTTCCAGTATATCTGTTCCAATTTTCTTGTAAATGATGTCAGTAATATTCCCAAGGGCTTCGTGTATCAAACTTTCTGTTCCCAAACAAATTTCTTTGTTACGGTGACGCCAAGTCAGCGTAATCTGATGGAGTCTCGTGCTTATGTAGTAGAGCAGGTTGGCTGATGTTCAGGAGAAAATACGAAAAAGTGCTCACCAACAGGAAGTTCTCCTTCTCACATGTGGGTTTGCCCGTGTCGCAATATGGCGTGGTAGTAAACCAAATCTGAAGAAAACTAGATCATAAAAGACTTTGCTAGCCATAACCCGTCTTCACTGGAATGCTGACGTTTCTTTTCGTAAGTGAGACAAAATGTGCGCATGCATACCTAACGACCGTGAGAACCATTTTCAGCATCTGTAACAAATGAGAAAAAAGTCTGTACTTGTTTAAGCATTTGCATTGACTTTCACCAGTTTGAAGGACAGAGATATTTCGATCATGCTGTGTTAGAGCTATTTCAGTCCACGCAGGCTTGGAATCCTATGCAACAATTAATTCGTTGCCCAAAGAAACGTTCGGGTAGTCTGGCTGGTAGGGCGGTCGCACGGCAAGAGGTAGCACTGCGTCTCTTTGCCTGGAAACGAGTTCGACAGACGGGATTCACATGGGAAAATTATGAACACCTTCCAGAGAAATTCAAACAAGATTGCAGGAGTTTCATCGGTTGAAAGGAAATGCACGAGTTTTTTTCCCTTATAGTATTTTGCAATAAAATAGCAGTTTTTAATACGAAGCATCGTCCAGGTAACGCGAGTCTATTGTTTTGATAAATGTGCCAAGAAACTGTAGGGTCTACGAAGATCTAACCTTGCCTCCTCCCACTAACCGTGGTCCTGTTCTAGTTTACAGCTAAATGGCTGCGTAATGGATTTTCAGAGGATCTAGACTGTTTTTGCTGGTCGTGATTTTTCTTATATTGAATTCTGTCGAATCTATAAGGCATGATATTTTAGTACAGTTCGCAAAATAACAATGCTATTTTGCGGGAAATTTACGGTCGAGTTTCATGGTAACGTATTTAGCAAGTTTACTGCCAGGAGCAATGTGAATTTAACGTCATGTAGTTAAAAAACTAAAAGATTGCCTAGTATTTTTTTCATTGAGACGCCATAAGTTGAAATTATATACAATCTCTTAATACATATGAAAGTAGGTCATTTCGACATTTTTATGTTATTTGTAAACTGCAAACGATTAATAACGAGCATGGCCTTTACTCGCATACCTTGCTAATAAACAAAAGCAACTTCACAGTCGATTTCAACTTTTATTAGTCCAACAATTACTACGTAAATACAGCGGTGTGTGAAACGGTGTTTTTATTCATCCATTCCTTTCCTTTTTTTGCCCTCTCGTTTTCTCGCAGGGCGTGTTGTAAATCGTCCGTGAGTGTAGTCCAGTTCACTAGTAACAAACTGAATAAAAAAGAGAGCAAAAGCCCGGCTTTTATTTGCTTTCGTTATAAAGTAGCTCGAATTAGGTTTTAGAGACCCTCTTTGGCGAGTTGACAAACATTCTAAAATGCATTTCATCCGTGACCAAGCTCAGGATGCGTATCTAAAGAGGCAGCATTTTTCTCTTCATAAACTACCAGCAGTTGAAGAAGAAGAAACAGCAGCCCCATTTTAAACCACATTTTTCCTGATGGCTTGTGAAGCTTTGCTACAGTAGTGGAAAGTGATTTTAGCACTTTACGCTCTTTTACGAAGGTCAAACTTTTTCCCTGTTGCGGCTCCCGATTCTCAGGTTTCTTTCTTCAGTCACTTTTCTCTGGCCTGAACGGTGAAAACTCGGCCACAAGGGATGAAAGAATTCTTACAATTTTCTTTCGATGTAAGGGGAGAATGAAGAGAATCGATGGGGCAACAAAATGCCCACCAAAGACCAGCATAGCGGAGTGCGTCTTCTTCATCTTTGACGGTCGCTGGTCGGGATGAACTGTATGGGCATTGAATGGCCTGCTGCAGGCAGGGGGTTAAGAATGCTTGACTAATCGCTGTGGTGGCTACCCTTGGTTTGTGCACACAAACTTTTGGGACTGTAAAAATGGCTCCGCTTTTTGGGCTGGGGTGGGAAAATGTCCCATTGCCAACCCACACAATAAAAATTACCCATTCCAAAAAGCTGTTCAGCCTTCTTCAGGTTATTTTCTTTTCTTTTTTTTCTACCCAAAACTGACTTTAAAAGGGGGTTGGGGAAGACCTAAAAAACTTTTATGTCCCTGCATTTGACCATACATGGATGTTAGAAACAAGCCATCCTCAAGCCCATGTAGGCCTAAATCAGATTCTATTCATCCCACTTCTCCCGAGTTATGACTTTGACAAGGCGACATGTTGGGGCCGACGGTGTCACGACAAACTTTGCACTTTTTTCCCATTTTCCAGGTCGACCATGTGGCGCTGTTGGACCCAATCAAATCTGATATCCTTCAAACAACAGCTGAAAGTTTTTAAGAAAAATCCCGGTGCACTGCTGGCTGGGGTTGGATGACCGTGCTTGCTGTATGGCGTTTGTACCCCCCGACTTAGAATGGATGATGACAGGTGTTGATGAAGTGGGCAACATAATCAGGTTAGTCGTCGGTATAACATGTCACTTGGTTGCAACATTCCCTCCCTTTTTATTCTTTTACGTCTCATCGGACTTAGGGTTCTGAAAAGGAGAGAGGTGTTTATGAATAACGATCCATCTTTCCCTTAAGTTCCGCCCTCCATCGTACACATACCAGGTCAGGGGACTTTTGGGGTGTTCATTCACTCTGCTTTAACAATCAAAATGAATCCTTTCGCAGCTGTTTTCTTTTTAAGACTTTGTAAGCCTCTGGCGTGATGTTATTAAAGTAAGAGGGATTTCGGTTCGTGCAGTTCTACATAGGCCATTTTCTAAAAAAAGGAAAATCAGTACGATGTGTAAAACGGAACTTTCCCTTTCATCCCTGGCCTCCTCCAGATCTCGGTTGTTACATTGTTAACTCCTTGGTGTTTCGTGGTATGCTAATGAAATCAAGATCAAGACCTTGCATAAAAAATGGCTATAACGAACAAGTGAGAACGATCTTATGACGCTTTTGGAAGGCTCGAGAAGAAGGTGTGGTTCCCTTTTTAGCACACTGACCCAAATTTAAGGATATTGCTGCTAAGGAGAAGGTGAGAGTGGAGATCAACATCAGGAGTTCGAGGGGCAATGAAAGGTAGAAGCTCATTATTCATAAAGTTAAGAGTCACGCAGCAGCCGCAAAGCGTTACGAAACCAGGCGAAGAACTGTAACACGTAAGTGCACGAATGTAAATCAACGTGAAAATCTCCTCGTTTTTCGTGAAAGAAATCTAGGACAGATCACAGGTGAAAACATTTTTTTTTCTATCACGCTCCCTAGGAGGTCGCAATTTCAAGTCAAACGCAATTGAGAGTGAAAGTGTGAAACTTTGTGGGTTTTGCGTCGTAGTTTGGGTGGGAGGGGCCGAATGTCGCGGGGTTAATATCTGTAATCTGGTCGTTAATGCTAGGAAGTGTGGGATGCTGTGGGACTTGCGGGGAAAAGTTCGTAGTCCAATTGCTGAGAAATAAATTGTGAAAAGCGACAATGTCGACAGGTTAATCCTCGCACGAAAAGCCCTTAACTTAACTGCCAGGGCTAAAGGTATCCGCGACCTCTGCAACTGTCATTCTCTCGGTCGTCGTCTTCTTTCCTCCTTTTCCCCTGGTCCTGTTTTGCCTCCTGGGGAGAAAGGGGGGCTTCGTCGATGCTGGTGGCAGTTGAATGCGGAGGGATTGGGGGTTTTGGCAAAGGAAATCTGGCATTGCCAGCGCCGCACGTTTTACCCACCTCGCGGACTCACTACACACAATAAGCGCAGTGTGGTATAGTCAGAGACTTAAGACCAAAGTTTGTCTGGCTTTGCGTCAATATTATGTTATTATTATACGATTAATAACTCGTCCTAAGGTTTTGGTCCCCTTTCTACCCAAAATCCTATTGCGAGAGGGAAAATCGGATGAGGATCTCTGCTTAGGTAAGGGGTTACTGTCTATAAATGGAGATGTAGCCAAGCTAGAAGTAAAGCCTTTCGATCTAACTCAGCTCATTCTCTCTTCTTCTTACACTGTGTGTCTTATGTGTTGCAGTTTCCCGGAATAGATAAGCAGGGGCTGAAGAGAGAGAGAGAAAAGGCTCTTAGACGTATGCAGCAGTCACCCTAATTCCCGATGCTTCCATTGTTGCACAATTGGAATGGGCATCAGCCGTAATCCCAAAGCCTCATTGACACAAATAAAAGAGGGGCTGTAGCCAATAGTGAAGTCAAGTGGGCTTTTGAGATCTTGCCCTCAAGTAGACGAGATGTGCACTGCATTCGAAATAGAAGGATTTGAGGTACTTAACGATCCTGATGCTTAACCCCGGTTAAGTGACGCTCAAAATTTTTTTTATCAACAAACTTCCCTTGGTCGTTTGTTGCTTTTCCGTTTGCTCGCGGAACTGTTGGCTTAACGATGCTGAGAAGAAACTGACGTAACAAGGGACAGTCTTCACTATGAACGTAGTAGCTATGATGAACGGTGAAGTGACGTAAACTTAGGCCCGAAGTATTTTACATGTAGTAAAATTTACTACAATGTTTGACACATGTCCAAACGATATGGTATTACATAAAAAAATTGCTAAAATTAAGTCAATAGGTTTCCTTTCGTTGGACATTGTAGGGTACCTGAACGAATAAGTATCTCTAGCTGCGGAAAAGCAAGGCCGGAAAATAGCAAAACCTATGAAACAGGTAATAGGAACCAAATAGGTGCGAGTAACAAAAAATAGCCAAATAGGCAAGTGTAGCCAAAAAAATAACCCAATAAGTAAGAGTAACCAATAAATAAGTAAGAGTACCATATTTAACTACGCGTTACTTGCGTGTATCTCTACGTGACCTTCACTTCCTTTCGCACTTTTGCAGCTTTAGCTTGTCCTCATCGTGGTTACTAATAAAGCATTTCTACAGTAACAGAACTTCCCGACGCAACACTTAATTTTGGCATGTCCCGTGCAATATCGTTGCCCAAGTTAACGACTTTCGGCAAAAATAATAAACATGTTTTTAAATTTATTTTTAAGTAGAAGATGAAAGTGCAATTCATTCCAACGAAACTTCCTGAAAGATAATATGTCAAAAAGTTTACGTTTTTCGTTATGGGTTACAAAAAGGTCGAGAATTTGACGACGTTTCTTTTGACGACCGCCAATGGTTCTTTCATAATGACTGATCTTTTTAACTTTTTGAGTCGTTAGCAAACAATTTGGCCACTATTTTATGACCATTAATGGGAATCATCATTGAAAGTGTCTCATACGCACTCGAAGTCTTGTAGTGTTACCCTAAACAGATATGAAGAACAAAGAATATATATTCCTTGTTCTTCATATCCGTTAGATATGATACTTTCTAATTTTTTTCTTGTTTTCTAATGTCGAAAGTGTTTATCCCTGTTTATTGGTATATCAATTGATCGTAATTTGTTCCTAGTGTTATCAGTTTTAATATTCGAATTAATATTCGTAGTTCAGTTTTTTTTTTAAATAAAAAAGTATTACCTTTGCCAATAATCTCAACATCGCTCGTTAGTCTTACTCTAAAGGTGTCGAAGCAATTGGACTGCGTCCCTTCACTCCGGTTGGCGCAAATTTGAAGTTCCTTTCGGAAGATTTATCAAAAGTAGAACATCTTTAGTAAGTTAGCTTTGAAAGCAAATAAGTTTAATCTTAAATACAGACCACTCTAGTTGAACGTATTATATGCCGCGGCCTCCTTATACCTTTGCCGCTCGTGTGTTCCTTAAAGAACGGCGCGGGTTTAGATTCCTTATCTTGGTATAAATAATAAAAAAAAAAAATAGAAGACGCTCCCTGTAATTTGCTTCATCAGAGCGAATAGCCGAGCCATGTGGTCATTATAGGTCTCGTCTTTCTCTTTTTCTCTCATCTCATCCTTTTGTAGTCTTTGTAAAAGTCCCTTCGCAGATCTTCCTACTGGGGCCGCTCTTCTCCTTGGCCACATCAGCAGCGCAAACACACATCGAGGGAAATTAGTGGTAACTAGCCAAGACATCAGGCGTGTTCTTTCCTTCTTTTTTTCTCTTTCTCCTGGTCAGGGAGAACCAAAGATAGTCTTGTCGTCGTTTTCTTCTAGACTCAACTGTAAAGCCTCAACGTTGGCTCCCCTTAACGATTTCAGCACTTATCCTCCTAATATACGCTTCCCGCAAGTCTGGGGAGGTGGAACTTGTCTCTGGTAAGAAAAAGAAGACCAAAAAAGAAGGACAACGTGGGGTGGCTTGAAAACGGCGGTTACACAAAACGATTGAAGATCTCTAATTAGCTTGATCCGAGTTTAAGGGCAGAGCGGGGAAGCTTTACGTGACATTTGCTGGACGTGTCACCCTTCTCGCACCCTTTCGGAACTTTACTGCTTTCTTTGGGGTCTTGGGTATCCCTAAGTGTGGTTGTTATGAGGCTGTGAGGCTGCGGTGTAGCGGCCGAGCGGTTGGCTTAGCTGGTGCCGTGTTGTGGGTGGACAGTCTTTGGGACGGAACAAGAAATGCTTATGAAGCTGGGGCTATTGCTTTTGTGGCGTTACAAAGAGTCCGAAGAAAGAACGACAGCTCTTCGACAGCTAAAAGGACCATGAAGAGACGAAGCCGGCCAGCAGTAGCGGCCAGCCATCCCTGGCGGTGGCCAAAGAAATACACGGTGAGGAAAAATGGGGGGAGGTTAGGAAGTTGCAGTAAGAAGAGAAAGACAGAGACAGAGAAGAAAGAGAGATGGTGGTCTTGGTTTAATGCCATGCAGGACGTGTAGCCATTAGTGACATCCGGGACGAGAGGCGAGAGAGGGTGTTAGTTAGAGAGACGAAGAACCAACCTCGAACACTGCACAGTACGAATATCACTCAGAAAAAGGATTTAGGTTGGAGAAGGGTGCTTTGATTGTATTTTGGGGAGTAGTTGGGATGACGGGGGTGAAGATGGCAAGCAAACGCGTCCGTTCATAGCCTCTCTTTCTCTCTCTCTCAGCGCTTTCTCGGCTCTTTTAGAATTGTTTTACCCTGGTTAATAGGAATTTAGCTAGGAGTTTGCTGGAATCCTGGAATGCGTCTCACACAAATGAAGGTTAAATTAACCCCAAGCAATGCCAAGCATGTCGCCTCTTGTCTCTTTGTCGGACACCCTTTTTGTACCTTTAATTTCCCTGTAAAACCCGCAGCTTTACTCTGCTTGCCGATCCATATTTGCCCCCGGTGGTTTTAACATACGCACACACACACGCGTGCGAGGACTGGGAACACATAACGCACAGTGTGATTGACAAATGTGCCTGAGCGGCTTTCCAAACAAAACACAAATGTTATTAACATGGCTGAGGGAAACCTTTAGGGGAATTCCCTAAAGTGGTAAAACTGGGGAGTTGTCATTGTCACAAGGAAAAAATGAGGTATAAAAAAGAGCTAATTTCGGGGTAAAAGTCGAACAAGGAAAGATATTCTGTAACGTTTTATGCATGGACATATGTGAGTATGTGCCCTCCTAAGCCGAATGAACGAGACATAAGCGATTCGTTAAAGGGTTGGAGGCTATTAGGAGCAAATGACGCATTTTGAGAAGAGCATGTTCGTCATTAGCTTAGCCGTTTTTAATATTCTGGTACGTTACTATGCTTGTGTGTCATACTGAACATTTGGATTATCATTTGTAGCAACGACGACAATGAAATTAATTTTCGTTTCTTTCCGAAGTTTCGATAGACCTCACTCGCCTTGCCTAATATGTTTCGGAACAGAGCTAGAAGCGATTGAGAGCGTCAATCTAATCATCAAACTAAAAATTTAATTTCCAGATTTAATCATTCAATTTAATAATCCATCTTATTTCCTTCATTAATTTCATAGCCTTCATTAATTTTGATTTGTTGAGTAGCCTGTCAATTGTGGAAAGATTCGATAGTAGAAATTAGTGTATTTCAATTTTTGTCAATAAATTAGACTAAAAATATTTCCGAATCCGCTTTTTCGTGTAACTTTTTCATGTTTAGTTCCCAGATAGGGCTATGGAATTTGAGAACTTCGTTGGCGTCACAGGATAACGCGCCGTAATTTGATCGAAGTGTATCATAAAGGAAAGTCAAGTGGGTTGAAGTGGTTCCTCTTATTCTACTTTCTTTTCGAGAGCGTTGTTCCTCTATCGTACAATTAAGCCAAAGGATGTTTTGATTTGGTCAAGAGAGGCGAAAGAATAACAAAACCTTTTGGTTAACCTCCAGGTTCAGGGTTTGATTCTTGCACGGAGGCAAGCAATCCCCTGGCATCAGCTGTCATATTTCCAAGCTAAAAAAAAGGATATATTTGATGAGCTGTCCGAAGGCAGGAGATAAATAAAGGCCTAGCCAGCATCCTTATTCCTCACAGGAAAGAAAGGAGGGCCTATCAAGTGGAGATCATTTGTTTTCATTCGTGGACTATTAACAGACTTGAGGAAGGAACAGGATATGATCTGGAATTAAGTGAGAAATGCCGAGATAACCAAGAGCCCTGACGTGCTAGCCTTTGCCACTTATGACGGGGTTTTGTTTTCCGTGATGCTCTGCACAGTATCTTAGAACAACATTTCTTTATCAGAAAAGTTGTATTCCATGCGAGGCTGTGATACACAAACTTTCAATTATTCTGCAAATAATTCCATATTCTATGAAAAATAACGAATTTTATTTTACTCCCCACTTTTTTCCGCAACGCGAACAAAGCTCATTTTGTTTTATTGTATGAAAAATAGCATAAAGGATTCGGATTGTCTTTAGTGAATGTTTTTTTTTTTTGCTGGAAGAGAAAACTCATGTAATTTCATAAATCGCAAAACATTGTGCATACTATATCCATGATTTTTAAAACACTCAATCAACAGTGAAATATACAAGATTTTTAGAGAAAATTCATACAATTAAGTTAAGTTTGATAAGTAAAGTCGTTCGGATATTGCAAGCACGTTGAAGAGTCCGGATATGTGGTGTTCCATTGTTTTCTGTTACAACACAAGAAAGTCAGGAGCCAGAATACGAGTTGAGAAGCTTAATTTAAGTACAAGGGCTTGTTTCCTCTTCCTCCTCTGCTGGCTCTCTTGTTTGCTTCTTATGCATAAGAGCATCGAGGAATCTGTGTCTTCCGTTAATTTGTGGGATAAATTTTCAAGGCAACAGGCATGAAACAAGCAAAGGAATTCTGGATTGGAGTGCACGAAGATCCCTTGTGGAACACAGAAAGCTTGGATGCCAAGAAAAAGTTTTGTTGTTGGTGTCCGTAATAGTAGGACAGTGGAGTTGGCGGATTAAAAGTCGCCGAGTCGTCTCTCTTCCTTGGGCCGATTGTTCCCGTCCAAGCAATGACAAAGATGGATTCCGGTATACTTGCCCACGTCGGGCTCAACAAGCGAATAAGTCAAGCTTTTACGTCGCTGACGGTCTATTGTGGAAAAACAGTCAGCTAGCTTCTCACAAACAATGTTATACAATATATGCCAGGAGCTTGCGATTGTTTTTTTTTTTTTTTCCTTGGGCGTTATTTATATGCACCCTGCGCGAAATAGTTTTAGGGCTCAGATTTATATCCGTGAAAATAGAATGCGTCAGAAAAGCGCAAGAGGTTTCACAAACAGGTGTGCTGGTTACTATCTTACAACTCGTGGTTGGAATTCCAGCAGGGCTGGAAAAAAGGTTTGGTCTTGGTACTGCATTCTAAAAAGGAGTCTCGTCTGTCGATCTTTTATGGCTTTTTAATGTCTGTGCGTGAGTCAACAATGTTTTGATGGCGTATATTCGAGGATCAGCATTTTTGCAAGGACGTTTTTTTATACTCAAAATGTACTGGCTTCCAAATGGGACGAGCTCTGTGATTCTTCGTGTTTTCTCCTCTCGTGTTTATGCTTATTTGCTGGCTTGAGACTTTTTTGCAAGACAAATTCAATACCCTGTACTGAACGAGTCCAAAAATCGCCCAATTACACATTCATGAGATGGCTATCGAGGCGAACGAGAGAAGAGCTCACTCTAGACAAACACGATTTGTCATCATTAGATCCGTCATGCGGACTAGATTTATAGCAAAAATGCTTGGATTTTCTTTTGGCTTTTACGTTCCAGTATTGTAGCCTAACATCATCCGCATGCCTCAACGGCATTTCCATCTTTGCAAAAAAATAAGCGCCAACCTCTTGAAAACTGTTCTGCAGACCTTTGACTTGACAAAAGTCACGTCTTTGTTTGTCGTCCCTCAACGCCAAGCATGACTGATGTGGGCGACACGTTCAGACTTCAATAACGTGATAATAAGATTAGGCTCCAAACTTCCAAAGCACTCTTCGCCCATTATAGGAGTGTATCCGCGTCAAGTTCCTGACGCGACGCTGTAACAAAACGGGTGGATGAAAATGTCACAACGAAATACTTGTTGCGTCTATAATTTCGGCATCTTTTTTATCGAATTAACCACCACAAATCTTTGGCGTCCCTTTACGATTTTGCTGTTCCTACCTTCGGGAAGTAAAACGGTTCATACCGCTTTTACTCTAAAAATCTTTATGGACGTAAACTGATATCTTTAACGTTTTCATGAATTCATGTCCGTTGCAGTGAAATGCAATGATCACACGTTTGTAAATGGATTCGGAATAGTGTCGCAAAAAATGGTTCGATATGGTTTCGTTGACAATTGCAATTACTTTGAACAGTGTTACTAATGTTCAACATTCAATTCTGGATACGTGTACCTTTTCACTGATGCGTAACAAAAAGGGCAATATAAAGACGTCTTTTGTTTTCAGGGCCTACCTCCTTCAACCGATGCTTCTTATCTTCGGTTCTATGGCTCGATAGAAGTCCTATTTTTCTTGAGATTTTCTTATTACTATTCAACCTATACTTCCTGTTATCCACTCGTGTCTCATATCCGATATTATGACTCCCGAAATCTATTATTCTTGGTTAAGTTCTTTCATACAGCAACACGATTTTTTCTGTTAATGTTGCGCTTACATAGCATACATCGATTTATTGAGGTATGTCGTAATTCCCTTGCGAAATGTTCGAATCCATACACCAATGTTTTTGCACCGAGCCACAGCGCGGTTCAAATTTCGAAACGTTGACAAATTTGCGACTTAGCTTCGGACTTGCTTGATGGCTAACGGGGGGCATATCTAATCTCCAGGGGGCATATCATATATACCTTGCTACATGCTGTGACGTCAAGTCTGCAAATCTGTGGGATTACATTTCTCAAACTCCAAACTTATTAAGAACAAGACTTTGAGTTGGCAAATCATTTTAGCTTTTAGTTTATTAATTTCGAGTTATTTTTAGAAAAGCCAGCATTTATTTTCTTCTGAGTGACGCTTGTGATCTGTAACGTTAATTATGCATGCATATTTGTGATAAATAAACTAAGTATTGCAACATTCTTACAGGATTGCAAAACGCCAAGATTTGAGGCCTTTTCCGTACAAATGAAAAAAATGTCATTTATTTGTTTATTAACAAAATCAACGCAGACTTTAAACGTAGGTAGTTGTTGTTTTGAAAAGAACAATTGTATAAACGTTTTGCATTTTGCATACCACATGTCAGCTACAGAAAAGAGCTTTCAAGTTGCACTTATTTTATCCTTTTTTTAAATTCAACTATATAGTAGAGAGCAAGAGAACTTTTTTATTATCTTGTTTTTTTTTGCGATTTGGAAGTGAGAAGGTCATTTATAGACTCAAGCTTCATACGGAATCAATTTTGAAAGAAAAGTCTGAAGGAAACAATACCAGCAGCAAAAGCCATCGCATGTCATTATAAGGCAGAACTTGCCAAATGGGTGTATTCTTTGTTCATGCAGCAGCCTCAGCTGCATGTGAAGAGCGAGAACTTGAAGTATGTGATTGTCGACAACACACCTTCATTTGCAAACAAACCATTTACAAGTAGTCGTGTATGTTTGTGTCGCGTTTCCAAGTGCAGGTCCCCAACGTCCATCATGAGACTAAACTTGTAATAGGCACAGTGTGAAAACACAAAACAAACTTTCTGCCCTACTCGCAAACCCATCACGGAACAAACACTCGAAACTCCTTTTCTTCCCCGAACCCTGACTTGCTTATCTTTTTTTTTTCATATACGGCTTTCTAACGCGGCTGCTGCAAAAAAAGCTGGGATGTAGTAGCGATTGTAAGTGCTGCCCCCTACAAGGGCCATAAAACCGGATGAAGAAGAATTTATAAAAGGGGGACCCTGATATTTCATCACAGGTTTTTATGACACCCGAAGTCATTGAAAGGCGAAGCCTCGTAAAATAGAACCGAAGAGTAGGAAGAAGGATGGAACATGATTAATAGTTAAAGGTTCCAACGATGTACCCTGCCCATTATTGACCATAAATCAAACCAGCGCATGAGCCATATAAATTTTTTTAACCCTCAATTAAAAATTCCATTTGCTATGACCACATCCGTCCCAAACTACAAGGTATTTCAATCTCACCCTGGCTGAGCTGCAGTGTCTATATGTGCCCCGAAGGCTCTGTTTTCATTGTCGCTCGGTAATAACCTTACGTGGCCATTTTGGTCCTGTTTTTCTCTCTTATCTCGGTGCAAAAGAGAATGAAGATGTCTAACTGTAATGAATGTTGGCTGAGTTGACGAGTTTCTGACGTGTTCTATCTTTCTTTTTCTCTCAAAAAAAAAAAAAAACATTAGGCGAGTAAGCAAGCTTCTGTCGTAAAACGTAGCACGACTTTACTACCTCCAACATTTTTTTTTTTTTTCAAGACAAAATAGCTTTTCGGGATTTTGGTCACCTAACAGAATATTGTCTTTAAACCACCTCTGTGTGATAACATTTGTCGTTGTCTTTTGGGTTGTAGAAGATTCTTTCTTCCCAATTTTTCTTGATCTCAGCCGACTATTACGTGCAGAGAGGTCCAGTGCGGTCCACTAAGTCCTTTTTACACGCGAAGAAGCCATTCCAGTAATCCTAAGCACCAGGCAGTTAAATTGAACAACCCAAGCAACCAACCACAAACGGAAACTTACGTCCGTCGGTCCCTCATCCAACTTCCCTCCCTCTAATGTCAGAGAAATACCCTTAAAACATGTCCACAACTTGAAGAAGACGTTGATTAGCACATCCCCCATATGTGCTGCACTGTAAATGAAAGAAGCAGTCTTATTGTTTTGTTTTTGTTTCTTTTTTTGCGGGGATAAAGGAAGGAAACCTACAATTTCAGTGTTAAAGCGCCATAGCCAAAATCGCCAAGGGTGGACCATGTCAAAATACCCACTTATTAGAAACGTTGAGTAGTTCAACAGTGAAAAACTCCAACCCAATCATTCCCGCTAACAATGTCTGGAGAATCGACCATCTTTTCTATCTTCTGCAAATAACATTAATTATAGTAGTTTGGGTGTTTCAAACCTTTAAGGAATGCTGACTGACTGCGGCGCCAAGAACGGAATGAAACATTTCTCTTTTTCTGAACATATTTTTTTCGAGGGTTTTGTTTCTGTAGGATGCATGCACGGGGCTTTTTCCAGGATCGCTATGGCGATCTTTTTTGAGAGGGCGTTGAAAGAATCGAGACTTATTATTGAAGGTTTGGAGAGGAGGGTCAATGTGTCCATCAAACATCCGACCTCTCACTCGGCTTGTACTAGACACCTTGGGAGGCTTGTGTCAGGCAACGCATAGCGTACTGCGAAGGAGGCAAACTTCCACGAACTTTTTGTGACTGACAGACAAGGTATTTCCCGTCAAACGGCTAAGAAGCTAACAGAAACCTGGTACTTAACTTCTATTAGCCTGCCAAAATGCTGGCAGCTGGCATAAAACGTGCCGTGCTTCCCTCATATCCACATCACAACACATATACACGTTCCAGAGGGGGGTTTATGACGTTTATAGAGATGCAAATTGAAAAATCTCTAAATCGCTTTCTTCCTCTGTACCTTAGAAACTTTTAACGTACCCGGCATTTTTTTCGGAAAAAGGAGGGAATCCGAGTGCCTGAAACTGGCGAGTCAACTTTTCTATTTCTGATCCAAAAATCTTTTTTCTATACACCAGGGGTGATGACAGGGAAGCTTGTCAGAAAAACTCAATCCTTATTTTTCCTTCCTGTCCCTCATACGCGGCGCAAACGAGTTTTCTTGACGAGCTTATCGGCTTTTATTTTGGCTTATAAAAATGAATTCCTTCTATCTTGTTTCTATCGTGCGTGGGGCAGAGCCTGTGGTCATTCTAGCTTCTTGATCCAGTTTAGCTACAGAGGGAAAAAGCTAAGGAAGCACGAAGGAGCTGTGGAACTGACGAGATTGTTTCACGGCAAGGAGGAGAAGAAAACTGTCACTGATTTCATCACCGAATCCCTTACAGCTGTGTTGTTATCATCCTTAATAAAAGACGAGGAGAACTGTTGGCTATCACCTAGATCAACCCTCTTCGTTATGTTAAGTTGACCTAGGAGGTGTGGCCTTCAAGATTCTGGAATGCCTTTGTGGTAAATGAGACACCAATGTAGCTTGAGCAATACTCTAAAGGCAACAGGACACTTACACGACAACGAACGTTTCGTTGTGATTTCAATTCTATATTATTCCGTTTTCAATTCAATGAAGTCAAAAAAATGGCTAACACTGTTCTAAGTACTTAGTTCTGCTCACAAGACATTACAGCAATCTAGAAGTCAGATGCTTCTCAGTGCACCAAATTTGTAGGTAACTTGGTTCAATCCGAGTTGCCAGACGGGCTTAAACAAATGCTTTGAGCAAGGTGTATTTTTTCATAATTTCTGACGTGATAAAGAAATTCAGATTTCTGTTTCATTTAAAAATCCAGGTAGAGAAACTAAGTTTACAAAAAAAGTAGATTATTATTCCCACAGTTTCGTATCCTAATCGGTTCAGAGTTGACAAGCGAAATCTTGTCAAAAGCTTGTGGACAGGGTCGTCCTTTGTCTATTGTCTGATTAAGTATAACAGCATTTCATTATTGCACGCAATTAATGGTCTGAATGTCTTAAGGCACGTAAATTGTTTGAGATATTTTAGTCGTATTATGCAGGTTTGCGGACGTCAATTGCGAAGGCGAAACTAGCCGAACCAAGTTTTTCAAAACGGCCTAGGTTTCGACTTATTTTTATTATCAATGGACTGATGTAGCTATCGTTAAGAGGAGTTGACAAGTGGACGTTATTCTTCACATCAAAGCATCTTAGAGTCTATGAGACGTGTTACGACTCGAAGACAACGATAGTGTACGGCAAAAACGTGCCAACGCGCCAAGTTGGGGCTTCAATTTGCGTCTGAACATTTTCAGTCAAAACGTTCTCATCCTCTTTTCCTAGCAGTTTAGTCTTGTTGTAACATCCGGAAACTTCTGAAAGAAATATCTAACCAGATTTCAAAATTTAGACACGTGCTTGGTGTGACAGGGAGACGTAAATTGAATTCACCGAATTTTGTCACAATGGTGCCATAAATTATTTAACACAACTCTGCTAAAAGCTTTGAATTCTGTACATTTGCACTAAATATTACATAAGAGCTAGTTGCTTTCGAAATAAAACTAGGTAAATATGTAAATATACTTATTTCCAACTTTTTGGTTACCCTTTCTGTTCAGTTAGTGACACTAAATAATCGGCCAAAGACGTACACTCAATATTGTTTTGCCTCTGTATGGAGCGAGAGAAGAAGATGTTAGTTATTTGAATACAATGAGCCATTAAAAGCCATCGGGGAGTTGGGGTGGTTAGGCGGATCGTGTGATTCCCTTTGAGAACTCGTCAAGTGAAGCGGATTACGTTTTCTGTTAGGAGGAAGGTAGGCGAGTCGTGCGAGGAGGAAACGACACAAGTCAGTGATGGTTCGTTTAATGGAGGAGCAGCTCAAGCTTAAAGAGCTGGGAACAGATTGAGTGGCATTGGTGTGCAGCACTGTCTCTACGTATAGTACTAGTACACTAAACAGCTATAGACCAGTTCCAGTTTGGAACCACGTCGAATGCTCTCAGTGACTCACAAAAGACTCCATTAGCATAATGCGCCATCCACACTTGGCAGTTTCGCTCTCTCTTTCTCTCCCTCGATGTGGGTCTCTTTTTCCACCGAGTCGATAAAATAAAAACGGGGGTACCAAAAAAACGTGAGGATGAAGAGCAAGCGTGTATCTGCACAGTACCGGGAAGGAGGGCGAGAAAAGGAGTCGAGGACAAGTACTTGATTAGGGATTGTACCCTTACTCGCTAATACTTGCACCCCTCTTCTCTTTGCTCACTTTCGCCCATCTTTTGTGTCTAGTACCCCAGAGAATTTGCCTACGTACGGGGAATCACTGACGATCCAGTAGTTTGTTGAACGTGTTAACAGAACAGAAGGAACAAAAAGGAAGAATGCAAGGGCAATTTTTCTTTTTCATCCAAGAAGTTAGCACTTTTGCAAAGAAAAAAAAAGAGTACAAAAGAAAAGAAAATTACTGACAAGGTGGTCCAGGCCAACATCCCAATCCGCTTTGATAAATTGTCCCGACAATAGAGCTTGAGACTTCATTAACCTGAAGTCCACGGAGCAGCCGGTTGTCTCGCGGACCGTCTTTGATCAAGTTAATGATCTTTTAGGAGTACTTTTTCTCTTTTTTTTTTTGTAGCTTTCGTTAGCAGATTGAGAAGAAACCTTTCGTCCGGAAACTACTCTCCCTTTCCAGAGCATCCAAACAATCATTTGTCTCTCTCTTTCACTCCTTTACGGTACAGAAACCTCCCCAAAAGGGTTAATTTGAGGTTGGTTTTTATAATCCTTAAAGAAACCTTCACTCCCCAAAGCCTAACTGCTATAAACACATTTTTTTTCTTCCTTTGGGGCCAGAACGGGGGAAATGGTAGGTTGGGGGAAGGAAATTAACAGCAGATGGGAAGACTATCCTCCGTGGCTAAATCCCTTAACGACTTATTTGGAAAAAAAAAATAACTCGCGTTCGTTCCCGTAAGTCTTGGCCGTGCTACGCATTCCATAAAAAAGAAGACATTAGAAATTGAGCGCAAACTTAGGTTACGGAATGTTTCCTCTACATTGAACAACCCCGCCTAAAAGCTGAAAGGAAATGGGCGGAAAAGTGCAATGTGGTGTTTCTCCGACTGTCTCTGTTTTGCTCGCTTAAGGAAGATGAGATTACACTGTTTGAGCTGCAAAAAACGTGCAGATCAACTTTTTCGACCGAAGTGAACTTTCTGCATGAATTAAGTATCTATTAAATGCAGCTTTGAAGTAAATGATTGTTATATCTTATTCTAGTTAATTCTTACTCTAGGTTACCTGTACAAAATTGCGGTTATGAAGAAACTGATACTTTCTTTCTCAATGAAATCTGATGTCTTTTTGACTTGTTGAAGCAATCGCGGTTAATTATTTTTAAATAAAATTAACAGTAAACCGAAAGAAATTGTCGTTAGTTCTGTCATACTGTTTTAGAAAAGAATGGTGGAAAATATTGGCACAAATTTTCGCTACCTATAACTAGTTACGAAAGTTTTTGTACTCAACAGAATCCAGAATTTGCTCGGTGCAGCCAGCATTGCTTGAAACCGGCTTTTACCATACAGAAATGCGCACAGGCATGTAGCGAAGCAAGTTTTTGCTCGAAGGCGTGCAAGAAAACACACTAGGTGCGATCTAAAAGGCTCTGGAATGCTTTATCTCTCGCTAACTAGGCAACAATGGTCATTTTGTTGCCATATTAAGAAGCGGCTCTCATTCCTATATGGACAGTCTACATACAATTTTGACAGAGGCTTGCCTAAATGGTTTTTATTATAAATATTCCTTTTGAACAGGTACATAGTTGACCACGATTTCTCAGTCTTTTCAAAAGCTATTGGAGTTTCCTTTATCCGAAATTTGCAAAATGGGCACCCAACCTTTTTGGCGTCACAGTTCAGTTTGTGGTACCATTACCAAGGTGGATAGGATAGGCGAAAAGTGTGTTTTCAATTATTTTTCAGTCGGTTTGTGAAGAGAATCGCGAAGACAACTTTCCTAACACAAAATCCTCCTATGGGTCATGCTTTGAGAAGTGTAAAAATTATTACAATCTAAAATCTTTGAAAAATGTTGAGCTTCGAATTTAGTTGCAAAGTGAATAACTTGTAGATTCAAAAATTTCAAACAACAAAACGTTTAAAATTGTCTATTATGTTATTTTTTTTATTTACAAAAACTGCCTAAACTCTCTTTAACCGCCATTTTATTTTAGAAAAGAGTTCTTACATCAGTACGGGAATCCTTTCATGTTGTGTTCGTACACTAGTGTAACATAATGCCAAAATTCCACTTTTGCAGCACTTTAGAACTTCCTTTTTAGCGTTTCATGGATATTTAGCCCATTTGGCGTTAAAGGCGTTTCAACCTACCCCGACTTCGCGTCAAGATAACAATGAATTTCGTTGCCCGGGTAATGGTCGAAAAACTTGTGAGGGATTTTTACTGACTTTGAGTAATGGTAACAATGAATTTCGTACGCCGGTGTATGTGTTCGAAAGATGGATGTACTGAAGTCTCACAGGAGCATTTTAAACGCCTCTAAAGAAAAAATTTCAACAAACCAAGAAATACAATCGGTTTATATATCTGCAAAAGGACTTTAGGATTACATTTTTTTTTAATTTTTTTTATTTTTCGAAAGCATTTGCAAGAAACATTCCTGCTTCTCTAGTTTTTACTGTGTTGTACAGACTTGCGTTATGTATTATTTTCTCCGGTTTTTACTTTGCCCTTGTCGGGAAGTATCAATATCCCTTGATCTATACTTCGGTGAGAGAAAGTCCAAATGGTGGCACAGATGACGGCAGGGGGTTTTCTCGCAGAGATGTGAAAACTTAACTTCTGCAAGGCTAGAGACACCCGACCCAACCTTTCGCTAAGGAAGAAGAACTCGAACAAGAAATTCTTTAATATAAAAGCACCCTACTGCCATATATATCATTTTTTTAGGCTTTATCATACTGTACTAGAACAAGAACAAAACATACTTGAAAAGGGGGAGAGAAATGCTACTGAAAAAAGTTCTGAAGAAATGTCTTGTGTAAAGAAAACTTGGGGGTGGGGTGGAAGAAACGGTTGAGTCTAAAAGCAAGGTTGTTCCAGCTGACAGTGCGTGAACGTGACTAGGATAATCGGGCACACATGACGTCCATCTTCGCATCTTCTTGTGCGGATCATACATTTTTTTATACCCCTACATCCTTCATTTTCATTCACTCAGCACCCATGCTCTCCAATATTTCTCGGCTGACTTACCGATGAAACTTTTTTGGGGGGGTCACCCGCCCCCATTTGCTCCCTCTCAATACATGATGTAACTACACAAGAGAGCCGAGTTAGTTATCAAGTCTTTTGTGTGTTTCACCGTCCTATGATCGTTAACCATATGGTCACTCTGATTACCACTGACTCTATAACTGCACCTCCATTCTCTACAATACCAGGTTTCGCATCTAGTCTATAACAGTTGTGATGTGTTGTTCCGAGTGCATACCAAGTTAACGGCCCTAGTGGGACCATTTGCCATTCGTTGAGCAGATTGACTGGCTCGGGATTTAGAACAGTATAAAGAGGTGAGGGGGAGTGCTCGCGCCCTCCCTGTGAACCAGGATCACGTGTTACAGGAGACGGCGACCAGCTCAGCTCCACTTGATTCACGCCCTATTGTTGCGAACAATGAAGGCACCATTGACCGAGTCATTGGGTTCATTAAACGGAATTGGAATTGTAACGAGGGCCGATCGTGGTAACGCTTTAATGACTAATGGCATGCCCAGTCTTGAAAACCATTGTTGCTCCTAAAACCTGTGCCCAACCCCGACAATTTGTAACGATCGGGTTCGGCTGAACGTCAAACCTTTAACAGCAATTGTTAAGAGTTTGACGCTTGTTCACTTCAATGCTGTAACTCAAACTTGGTGGACAAAGATTCTAGAACTCCGCCCTTAACTCCGCCAGTATGCAACAATAGGTAAAGCAAGGGCGCATGTTGTTGTTGTGGCGGTGGTGGGTGAGGTTCAAGAGCGGCAAAGCCTACCCATAATGACATAAAAATCTATTATGCTTAGAACGGGTGTTGTTGAGGCGAAAAAGATGTAAGGGAAGTTAACAATAAGTATATTAGCGCGTGATGGATGTAAGGGCACACCCGTATCGATGGTCTGCCATTGATAAGGGGTTGGATGGTTGATCTTGTACATTATGTGTGCGCTCTGATTCGTCCCGACCACCACCACCTTTCATACCTTGTTTACGACCCCGCGCGTCACCCAAAACTGCGGCCAGGACGCCCCCATCTGCCGAGGCAAGAGACCACCCTGCGCGTGTCAAAAATCCACGTCACTTGTTTACTAAGTCTGTCATTTTCTTCGACAATGTATCTCTCGCCAAGCCATATGCATTCCTGCCGTGTTACATTACAGGCGCTCGGAAGATGCTTGTTTGACGCGCTACCGCTGTTATGCTTAAAAAGAAACTTTTTCCTGCACTTACTGCCCTACCGACCCGACGTCGTTTGCATGCTGGTAGGGAGCCGGGGCCGGGGCACCTTGAATGACTGGAAACTTGAGACTCAAGTATCCAGTTGTAGCTGGCCCAAACAATTCGTCAACACTTGAAGGAATCTTCCCCTTTTAAGAGGACGGATGCCTTGAAGCGTCTTCATCATTGCAACGACAAGTCGATGAAGGACGAGGGACAACTTTTTCTTCTTCTTTGAAGCCTATGTCTGTGTACGCTTGCACCACTCAATCCCGACAAGGGACCTGAGTGGCGGGAGTCTCTTTACCCTCTCTCAAAAGAGGGGTGTATTCTTGAAAACAGCTGCTCTTTCATTAAAAACCATTGGGTTGCTCAGAAAGAACAAGGGTTAAACTAAATGAAATTATACCATGACTAGTTTTGTGTAAAGAAAAACTTTTTTTTTTTCGGAGCCAGCTTGCAAGTGTTTCGCCCCGCAAAACTTCTTTTTTCGGTAGACCTTTTTCCGTAACACAACCCCGTCTCTTTCAGGACGAAAAAACCCTCGTCCAGCGGTAAGAGATGAGGGCTGGTAAGTGGAATGGAAATTAAGGTGTAACAAAGTTAACAGCGCAGGTAACCATATAGTTTTTATTGTTGGAACCTCGCCTTCTTCCCTCGGCTTTTAGGTCCCGTAGTACAGTTGTTTGAGAAACTTCATTTGTTTAAGAATGCTCATCCATCGTATCTTGTGTTTGCTCTCCTGTCCGCACTTCTTTTTAAGTACGTCCGCCCTTTGGCTTTTGCCTATATAGAAAACCCCCAGAAAACGAGCCTAGAGACCCGTATGGTCTTTCTCGTTAATTCTCAGGACTTACGGGGGAAACTTAATTTGCATGAAGGTTTTATGGCATCCGGAGAACCAGGTATCAAACACAAGTAGATTTTTACACCTTTCGCATTAATGCGTTAGTCCAAGGTTCGTTTAACTCCCAGCGCTGCCTCGCTTACCTCATGGCCCATGGATCATGGACAACCTTCGCACATAACACGTTACGAGCTACCGCTTTTCATTACACGTTGACCTGTCTGCCGTTGCTCTCTCCCAGCGCTGACGGCGAGAGATCTCCCTTGTTTTTTCTCTCACTGCTCACCTCTCTAACACACACGCTCTCACTCGTTAGTTTTACAGGGAGGAGGACAAATTGGGAAGTTTTATGGCCAACTATCTCAGACGTCCCCACTTAAAAGTCATCTTACTTGAAACGAAAGCACCAGGAAGCCAAAAAGATGACGAAAGCTAGTCGAGAAATGGGGAAGACAGAAGAGGCTGTAAGGCCTTTGATAATGCGCCAAGCCCATTGAAGAGATGCACACCTTCTCGAGAGAATCTGGAGTTAGGGGTAGCAAAAATTGATAAAGGTCTTCGAATGTAGCAGACCCTCTCACCTGGATAGACAGGCTAGAAGCTGAGAGCGTACAGGCGCTAGTCTTCTTGTAGGACATACGAAATACCCCAGTTCCGACGCGATATCTGGAGTACCCATCAATTCCCATCTTCCGTGAATTGGTTGGCCACTGGGCCCTTGGCTCTTTTTCGAGTTGCCGATGACACGAAAGATAACTCCCCGGACAGGTTATTAGGCTTCTTATCCATAACAGCTGCTCCCTCTACGCGTGCATGACTCTTTCTATATGTGGGTGCGCTTAGGAATAAAAGCGTATGTGTATAGGTTTTTACCTGTCCCTAAAGGAAAAACTTTGCAATGAAGGGTGGAGGATAAGGGTTTTCGGGTTTCCCAAACCAAGATTAATGGGACGTGTTTGAAGGGAGGGGGGTTGGTGCGTAGTGCATTGCAGTTGAAGCTGTACAAATAAAATTGAGGTCGTAAAAGGGGTTTCCCAAGATCGATCCAGAATACCTTGATGGAATGCTCTATGACCTTTTTTCGGGACAAACTGGTGGAGACTTTGGATAAAAGGTCGCGCTAGGTCAAACCCTTTCTCTACTAAAACAGCCTCAACTCAGCTGTCTTGAATGTAGGGTATCCAGTGGCGTTATCGGTTCCAGTAGCTGGTTTCTGATTTCCACGTGCGATATCGATTTGTCGCGCCCAATTGTGGGGGACTGCAATGGGCAGCTGTCACAATATGAAATATATCAGGAATTCGACTATAAAAATAGGGTACACTGTCCCAGGTAAAATGTGAGAAGAAATTTTAGAATTTTTAAACATTTTGTTCTGTATGGAATTGTTTTTAGTGTGCAGGGTACGAGCAAAAGTATGTTTTTAGTTTGCAGGGGGGTAAAGGCAAGCTAAAATGCTGACAAATCTTCTTATGGAGTTGTGACAGCTGCAAACGCCCGCATGTGATGTCTTTTCCTTGTATGTTTAAATTTGTTCTTTTGAAAAAAAGAGGCAAGAAAGGAAGACTTCTGGCTTCTGCTTCGCATTTCCGTTGGGGATTTATGGCGCGCGGCATGTAATGCCCTCAGGCATTGGAGGGTAAAGTGTGTGGCGCACTTTGCCTTCATTAGTGATTTATGCAGAACAACCGCACGAACTGTGTGCGGAGATCGGTGGGATATTGCGTAAATTGACACTTGAAACTGAACCCGAAATACCGGAAAGCAAGTGCGATAGCCGCAAAATCCATAAGTCATACAGAAGTCAAACGCTGGCTGGAAGAGATAATTGCCGTGGTTGTTACAAGAGTTCGATGCAAAACAAGATTAACTGAATGAGTTTACACCAGCGAGCTTCCAAATGTTGTGAGTTTCTTTAGCTACTTCTGAACGACTTGCATGCAATTTCTCAATTTCTAGGAATTTGCTTTTTTTCTGTCGTTTATAGGAGTTCGTGCCTATTACCCGTTAAAAATTTACGTTGCTAGTATATAATTATCATCGGGAAGAAGTAATTATCTCTCCTATTACGATTCAAATTTCCGTAAATATCTTTCCTCCAGACTGACAGGATAGCTTAACGATTTTTCTCATTCGTGGTGATAAATTAGAGTCTAAGTCGTTCTTATAATATCTAAACCCGACAATGTTCACTACGGAAGACAAAACAAGGAAGAAAACAAGCAATAATGTAGTCGAGTAAACTTTACAAATTAAACGTACGAGGTGCGACTTTGATTCGCACGTAACGAAGATAGAGTATATTGAAAAGGGTGGACCAAATTAAAGATAACTTGAAAACCGAGTGCGGCAAAAATGATGAAGTCTCCGTGCTTGAAAGGCTTCGTTGAAAATCAAGTTGGATGTTTTTATGCCATGTGTTTGTTTTCCTTCCAATTCGTTCCTTTCACAGGTTGTTCTATGTACAGCAAATGTCGAAACTCCGCGAAACGGTTTGTGTCAAGATTCTATTTCGATAAAATTAACAACTTGAGACAATTTTCACATGAGTGAGAAACTGGACAGCTCCAGTAGCACTAAACCCCAACAGCTCTGCGGAGAGCAATCTGGCTTGTAAGTGAAAAAGGATTTAGAAACAAAGTACCTGTCAAGGATAAGGCAAAAACTCAGAACATAGTTTTTCCGGGATTTTTCTCAGGCCCATAGAAACGAAGGGCCTATGCTAGCAAGTTGCTGTTACAACGGCTGCCGAGAGGTTTATAACTATCAGGATGCACTATCTTGATTTCGGTTCAACTGCGCCCCTGGGGGTCTACGGTAACGTTAATTAGCAGGCAAAATGGCGTTTGGCAGTCGGTTGACTTATCTTTCACCGGATTCGGACTCGGAGACGTGTCCTCTTGTCAAGCGGTTCACGGAAAAAGACGCATCGCACTGTACAACTTACAGCTCCAGGAAGGATCTATGCTATAGGGTTAATTAGCTCCGTTAAAGACTTCGTCATCCTCCATCGTCGTTCTCGTTGTCACTCGCTTTACAATTTGGTAACGTGATGTACTTAAAGGTGACAATGAACCATTGTTCAAACGTACCGCACACGCACACGCAACCAGTAGGAAAGGAAATGCCTCATTACCCTGGAAAACTAAAGGTCCCCCGCCATACCCCCCAAAACTCTCTTACAGTTTCTCAAAACGGAACGAAAGCCAAAAAAAGCTGGGTAACAGTCCATAAAAATATTGTGATCGATAAGTCACCACATGTGGTTAACAAGATATTTCCGGCTCCTGTTGGACCTTCGGGGAGCCCAACGCTAAGCTGTGACGAATTTTTCTTGTTTTTTTTTTTTAACAAAAATTCTCGAGAGCAAGGGGCGAAAAAGATTTTTGAAGGAAGATGGAAATAATTTTGAACGGCTTTACGAAAAGCACATGCGACAGATTTAGGTCTTACTACTACGGTGGCATATTGGCGGTAGTGGTGATATGGTTTGTTAAAGTATTAGGGTCAGATGGAGAAGACATCCTCTTCCTCCCTCAACCCCGTCTCCGCGCTGCAAGTCAAGAGTAACTCAATCCGTAAAAGGCGGATTTTGGGGTCTCCCCAAAGAAGACGATACTATACACTGGCTGTCACATGTTGATGGCCTTTTCGTGACCTCCGACGTCGACCAACAGATTCGACCACGCCTTCTTCCAATACGTCTCCGTCCCCTAAGTTAGCTCTACTTGCCAATTCTTATTTTTTTAGTTCGCTGGGGAGGGGAGGAGGTTTAAGCTCCTATGCACTCTAACGAAAGATGGAATGGGGCGAAGCTAAGCGTCTCTCGTATGTGTGCTTCCGACAGAAGCGCCGAAATAAAAGAAAAAAAGTGTTGTTGCAGGGAGAAAATGCAAAAAAGTGGAGGAACGTTGCCAAAATGGGTAAAAGGCACGAAAATGTAGCGTGAAATTGGTAGCTATCGCCCTCCCCGTCTTAAATGAAACAAACTTGCCACGTACTCCGCCTACTTGGCCCTATGTCCCCGGCTTCAAGTTTTTGGACCCGCCCCGGACCATATTTGCTACCGGGTGCATCTGCTTGGCGGCCTAATACGTGCCAGATGCATTGGCATGTAGAGCCTATATGGGCTATAGAGTGTACCGTATCCCATATGCACACATATCCATCATGTCCATCATTTCTGACAACTTATTTCCATAACTCATCATTGGAAAGTGGCGCTCATTGAACTAAAACTCTCTTCAAAACGCTTAAGCCGATCATCTTTGGCCTTAATCTGTGTAGTCAAAGAGGATTGCGTCGTCGAGCTCGGGAAACACATTAGAAACTCCTTTATGAGTCAAATCCACCGCTCGAGAATATCGATTTCAGTGGAGATAAACGGAAGAGAGATACTCTCAAAAATTTTTGTTTTTGACAAAGTCAGCCAACGGAGGAAAACTGTCGTGGGGAAATAAAAGTTTGTGCGGAGTAATAATTAGTTTCTTACCATTTAGACAACCTAATCGCAGACATTAAGGAACTTCCGGACTTGGCATTTTTGGGAATTCCTCACGAAGCTTTTCGAGTTTTCGTTTCGACTTGTGTACAATCACTCAATTGTAGGTATTATTGAAAACCCTAGGGCGACTTGCTTAGTCGATCCCACCCCTTGTTTGTTATTTTTTTTTTCTTCGGGGCATTTTGTATGCGTTTCTCAAGATTGATAGAAGGATGGTTGTGGGCTCCGGACTTGTACGCGTCGAGGGTCTTCACCTCGTCGGCGCGTACCATGTACTGAACCCCATATATCCGTCCCCTCTATTCAAGTTCATTAGAGGTATGGTTCGACAGCGCGTTATCCACCATCCCTCCCTCCTTCTTTGGAGTTCAATGTAATTGGATGTATGGGAAACTGTCGGTCAAAGCCTGACTTCTGCAGTGGGAACTAAATTTACAAAATAAAAAGTAAACAAACGTTTATGTACACGGTGTGCGTGTATGTAAACGCAGCAGGTTGGACACGAACGAGCAGGGTGATACCAGAGTCCTTGGAGAACGATGTATCTCTTGTAGTTTCGTTGAATTTTTTGGGGAAAAATGCTTAAAAGTGTTCCCAAGAGATCCTGCTATGCAAGACACCATTCCCATCGCCCAACGAAGTTCACTGTTGCCTTTAATGGGAATATTACACATACACACAACGAGATTCACTGTTGCCTTCAAGCCTGAAAAAATACCAGCTCATTGAAAGGCACTTAACGTTGTAGAAATTTCTTTGTGGCTATTATTCTTGTAGCAAAATATAATTAAAAATATTGTCAGCATTTTCGTTTCGTGTGGATTAAGAAATGCTCATCAATCCGCAGGGCTGGATACATTTTTGTCTTATTCTGTATCAATTGTCTATTGTTTTGCGGCAATTGTCGTTGGATATTAATTTAAGCTGCTGGCAATTGTTTCTCAGATGGAATTTTTTTCAGAGCCCGTATTAGGCCTATACTTATTGTCTATTTACACAGTATAATTTCTGTAGTTGATATATTACCCAAAATTGCATAGAAGTTGTACGGATATGGGTGACTGAGCCCTTTACCAGGCAATTAGGAATCAAAATTATCTCTAAAAAAGTTTCTGCGAAGAATTTCGCTCTAATTTTGTTCAAAATTTTTAAATGTGTTGTAAAACGAGGATTTTTTGGTTGAGGATTTTTGGCAATGGACAAAGACTATTGAGGCACTTATAAATAAGTTATTATACGTTAGAGTAACGATGACAGTTGGTAACTCAGCTGTGACACGGAGTAGACAGCATTTTTGCGTTAAAATCCTCAAGGACATTAAGAAGTGTGAGAACAAAAAGAGTTCTAGGATGAGATTGCCCAACTTTAGTGTTAACTAAATTATTGAAGTAAATTATGTGAAATTTTAACTTATATAAACTGTTTCTTAAGTTAGAAAGTTCTAACGCTTCCAATGAAAGCGACGTTGGGGATAATATTACCTAAAAAGCATAGTTATACGAGAAAGAGAAGTGACAAGTCTTTTTTTAGTTGCTGATTTTCAAATTAGTGCCACAACATCTTCTCAGCCAACTACTCGTTTTCCCGTCTTAATTTTCTTTGGGACGAAGTTTAGGTAAGTCTGTGCCAAGTTTCAGAAGCTGAGGCTGAAAAGAGGAGCTTCTGGCTGGCTGAAGGCACTTTTGTAGCGATTACGAACGTACTTTGAAAATATGAATACTTTAGAACTTCGTTTGAGCCCAATTATGCATATTGACGAGTTAGCATAAAACGCAAGTAAGTTTCGATGCAGCTTCTTCTTTCTTACCTCGCATATATTAAACTACGACAGTGAACATAATTCTACTGAATTCGTAACTTATCGAGAATTTGTTCTGTTAAATTTTGTCTGTACTTTTCCGTTCACGCGAAAAATTTAAAGCTTTCCTTGGAAATTACTTTATTTTACTTTTTTCTTAATTGTTCGTACACGCCATAAGGTTTCGGACCTAACAATTCCGCGTGTTTAAAGTTTAGCAGTTTCCGGATTATTTATGATAATGTTTAGACATTATTGCAGTCCAGTACATATTATTTGCAAATAAACGCCGTACTTCCGTGTTTCAAGTCAATGTTTTAGTTTAAGTAACAACATTCACTAAATATAAGTGCAGTGCGCAATTACTTGCACATAAACACCATAATTCCATCCTTGACGTCCCTGAACATAAGTAACAGCCTGCTATCGTTGGTTGCTAATAAAAACTTGCAATAAAAATGCAGTAAAGATAAAGAAAACTACAGTGCTAAAACTCCTGAACCGGACCTTTGAGAAACAAAAAAATAAAAAAAAATAACATTGCTAGAAAATACTTTAAAAATTCAGTTAAGAAGAGTTTTAGTCAATTTGTAACACAAAGGCCGAAGTTTTTTCTTAAATAAGGTACCACTGACGGCTTCCCAAGAACACAGAAAACCGAACAGTAAGTTGTTTAGAAAGTTTGCGGCGATGGGGGGCTCATGCTGACAGATTTTTTTTCTGGCTCAGAAAAGCCGCCAGTTACAGTATAATTTTGTACTCGGGATCTCCGTCCACTTTGAAATTATCCGGGGCGTCTCTATTGTGTGCACAGTGGATCCTACACCTCCTCTACAATTAGTTCTGGCCACAACTATAATTAACGAGTTATGAAGCGCCCCGAAACTCGAAACCCCCTATTCCTTTTATGTTTCCTTGACCATTTTTCAGATTGCTAAGTCCAGAAACCCAGGTTCCCTTTTTAGGTTAATTTAGAGCCCACCAAAACTCTTTTTTCTTTGGATGCACTCAGCCTACCCAGGTTGTTCAAACATTTTTTTCCTTCCAATCTTCACACAGGGAACTTGGAGGAGAAAAAAGATTTACAATTGAAGGTAAAAAGGGATGTACGCACATACATGTTGTACGTTTTGCATAAGAAAAAGAGCCTCCCAACAATGGTTATATGAATGTTAAACACGTTCAGGCTGTACAACCGAACAATAGAACTATTGGGCACGGCTCTTTTTGTTTCAAGTTCCGACAGGTGTTTTGCATATACAATAGCCACCAGTAACGGAGAACGGTTTATCTGTATGTGTGCTGGCAGACGCTTTGACACGAACAACACAAATAGTCTTATATTATTATCGAAGCTTAAAAGAGGAAGTCCAGTGGGGAAACAATAGCCAATCTCCCAACAATAGACTTGGAGAACAAGAGAAGAGCAATAATGTGAGACCGGAGTGCCGTCCCTTTACGTGTTTTTCCTCAACTTTTCAGGGCCTTAGTTCCGTTTTGGCTTGACTTAAAACTCTGTGGCCAATATGGCTAGCCTTTTGAGATTTTTTTTTTGCTTTTTTATTTTTTGGACCGCACCGTATATGCCTGCTTTTTCCGCAACCGGCTGTTACATGCAAATCGGGCAGGTAAGAGAGCCAGGTGGAACTTGGTCGAGAAATGGAAGGTGATGTCAGGTTGATTTGCATAATGGGGAAAACAAGGGGTGAAATTAAGGTAACAAGGGTGGATTGCACCTTAACCCTAGGGATTATGTGTCTATAGGCACACTCTTCCTCTTCTTGGGGGTTGAGTTTGAGCCCCTCAACGCAATTAACGTTAATCGGATAGTCTACTCTTGTCTCTCACTGTCCTCTCAGATTCCCAGCGTAGTGTCAGCACCTCCTCCCAGCTGCAATTTGGGGGAACGTGGGAGGTCTTCCGTTCTCTTCCATAACTCAGAAGGAAAGAAGCCAAAAAGGAAACTTTAAAAATCGTCACAATATTGTCTCCGTATTAGATGCGCGACAGGGTATCTGTCATAGCCTGGGTGATTCTTTTTCAAAAACGAGGTCGTTTTTTTACGTCCACTTAGTGAGGAAGAGGAACAAAGATAAAGCGAAAGGGTTGCTTTCCGCGTTTCCTGCTGTTGGCCATGGCGTTGTCAAGAATGAACGTAAATGAATTGGTTACGGAATCCATTGCTTACCTTTGCTTACCCGGTGCGTCGCACTGCGCTGCACTGGCCACCTGGCATAGTTTTATTATTTGCTTTCAAAGAAGAGATAGATATGAAACCTCACCCTACAAACCACCACCACCTACCCGTGACCCTCGCTTTTCTAGGAGTGATGCGAAACGGGTGAGGTTTGGTCGGGCACGGGACTTTTGGTACTGTACCGCACTGTGTATATCAAGGGATGAAATGTAATCTGGGGAAAGAAGATGGATTGTTCATTCGTTCGATATTGGTAAAGTAAACACGCATACGTAGCCCAAGCATGGCGAGAGCCTTTAAATGAAGGAATTTGCATTTTCCATTTATCTCTGATTACTTCGGGGAGCCGTGTTCAAAAGGTTTCACGCTTGGAAAAAGGGGGGAGAAAATAGATCGACCCATTTTCAATTGGTCTTGTTGGTTTTATATGATAAGTTTGCGCCTTGCTGTGGCCCCCAAATGACTCGTTTGATGCCATACAGTGTATTCTATATGGTGATGCTCGTTCTATGCCGCCTGGTTACCCCCTCAATTCAGTAACAATAGTCAATACCTCCCCTGGTAAGTTTCGCCAACTCGTTACGAGAAACCAGTACGTGGTAACCCAGTGTACTTATGTAACGCCCAGCATGGGTCTTTTGCTTCCCAAACTCATTGATATTCATGTAGCTCAGGCATGGAAATTAAAATGATCCCCAGTAGAAAATAATTGCTGGAGCTTCATAGCAAACGCTAAGTTACACACAGAGAGGGAGGAAACGGGTTTTTACATGTGGAACAAGTCCCTTGGTATATAGGCTACAGTACAATACTGCCAGGAGAGTTCATTTTTGACTTTGATGTGCCCTAGCAATAAGATATGTCTTGAAGTCTGAGTTTGCGGCACTGTAAAGTACAAGATCTTGGAAGCTTTATGGCAAGTTGAAAAATTTCCATCAAAGCTTATCGCACACAAAGTTTATGGGTTTCGCAACGAGCCTATCCTATACATCGTATAGAAGCTTTATCTATAGTCGGATGAGAATTTCTTATGCTATTTCTTTACTAGTCTACATGGAATTGTATTCAGTAAGTGGAATAGCTAGGATATTACTGTAGCAATGAAAATGATCACTCGTACCTTTACTGTACTATGTAGCAGACCTCAGTCACATGTAGGTAAATCCTTCACGAGAAAATGTGTTTCTTATAAAATATTAACACGTCGCGAGCCCATTAGTTGAGACAAAGTTTGACAAACTTGAAAACTGCGTTATGAATATAGAGTAAATCGGTTTTAGTTTAAGTTTCCAGGCGATCAATGTTGCATTGTTGACGTACTATCATTTTTGGCAGTCCTGCAGGTACATAAGTAAGACTGCACAAATAGTGCTCAATGTTCTTTAATGATGTGACTGAATCTTTAACATTTATGACGGTAAAAGAAAATTTGGCTTGTTACGAAGCACGAAGCGAGTGAAAAGTACCGTACGTGAGTGGACGAGCACGTGCTTATGTTAACATGCATTTAAATTGCAGGTATGCTTCTATATACAACAGAACTTGGTAATAAGCGACCTGAATTGGAGAAGCAAACGATTACTGGTAAACTTTGCACTAAGCGCGTGCCTGACATGTTTTAATATAAAAGAACATCATGTAGAGGAGTTTGGGCATTAGAAACATGTTGTGTAGCTTTCTATGCATGTGCTACATTTGAGTCTGTCTGTAGGTACTATGTGCATAGTTGAATTGTTCCAAATGAGCATCCTAAACGCTCTTCAAGGTATGAATTATAGATGACCCAAAGACGTATTGCACATAATCACATTACATTATGTAATTTAATGCTAAATTCTTCTTAGAGGTTTTCCAAGCTTTCGCCAGAAATCTGCCACTTTTCCAACATCTTTGAAACCAGTAAACTCGTTGATGCTTACTCTCGTATATTTCGTATATATACTATATACTTTGCATCGCAGAGGCTTCGGGGGCAATTTGTGGGAGAGTGATAAACCTCAACGCTATCCTCCTTTTTCCCATTAGATAAAAAAATAATAATAAAAAAACACTTCTTTCCCAGAAAAAAAAATACTTTACTGAACGACTGGACTCAAAGATGGGAATAAATTTTTAAAATGGCACGCTCGTATTTAAGTGAACAAACTTATCTACTGATGTGAGCAGGTAAGAGTTTACCGAGAATGTATTCAGAGAGAACTTACATTCACTAGGCAATTTTAGAACACGTTAGGAAAAATTATTGAGTGACTTCCGCTAATAGCAAAATATACAGAATATTCCCTTGTCGTTTAAGACTTAAGTGTACCGTCGACAGGCGTGAGCCTAGAAAGGTATCGAATAGCAAACAAATTTTCAAAATTTTTTTTAAAGAATTAAATAAATAAAAGATATAATAAATTGGACATACGGTATATACCACTAGCTGTACGACGAACCTATTCGAAATTATGGGACCAATACAATTTCGTTGTACGATGAAGCAAAACGACCATGACCTTCCCTTGCTCTTTAATCGCCTGAAAATGTGGTAATTAGAAGTCCCCTCAGGATTACTTAAAAAACACTGCAAAGAAAGATTAATAATAATGTAGAAACAATCAACTAAATTCCATGAATAGCTCATCTGGATTTATGGACCACGTGATTTATTCACGCCTTTGTACGCAAACAAATTTTTGTGTGTTTATTCAGTCAGTTGCAATGGGAAAACCTATTGTTCATCGGTACACGGGCTTTGCTTATCTGTTGCATTCAGCTGCTTCACATTGCGTGTACTAAGCAAAAAGAACTAAAACTTGTCAGGGCAATTTGTATTTGTTCACTTACTCATTTCGCAGCTGCAAATATCCATGCTGGCAATAGTCTGTACTTGTGTTCGCTGCTTAATAAGCAACAGCTTTACGAGAAAGTATGAGCGAAGCTTACATTAAAACGCAGAAAAATAAATAGAAATGAATAAACAGTTGCAGATAATATGAAGAACTTTTAGACAGTTACGGTGCTACATTTCCCTTAAATTGTGTATTTGCTTGTATATACGAGAGCAGTCATGCGGAAAGGCTTGACAGACAGGTGTGGAATCGACAAAAAATGGCATTATGATGAGTGCGTTTTAATCAAATTATTCCTCGTTTAAGTACTGTAGGTAGCTGAAATTTTTTTTCTGACACATTGTTCATTTCTAAAATAAGGCTTCATTGTATAATTAGATACGGCTAGCTGTGAAAAATCAACCACAGCAGCTTCGTTAAGCACTAAAACGTTCCGGTATATACCTTATAGTTCCTGCGTGACTTGAAATTTAATTATCAAAATTTTATGGAAGAGTTTTGGCATGATTTAAATAATTTGACAAGAATTTTGATACCCGTTCAACCGGAAATTAATTAACGATCGCGAACTGTGTGATTCATTTGTCCTTAAAAAGAGTTTTTGGTTCCGCAAGGGCAAATAGCCGACAAATTTCCGTAAGTCGAAACTTTTCTTCAATGACGTCATCTTCGATTGGGTTACAACCTTTTGAATGGCGCGTCAGTTTGGTGATGGAGTGATGTTAAACTTTTAAACGTGGTGATCGCAACCGAAGATATATTGTACCAAAAAGGAGAAAACACCCTTCCCAGTGGTCCAATTGCGAACTTTGATGCTGGGTGGTGTTTGGACTCATCTCCTGTTTTATAATCATCAATCTTCCCTCGAACGAAGCTTCGGAAAACGCTGACTCTGATCTCCCTTATCGAAAAATGGAAATTCCCGACTGCAGAGATGAACTAAGAAGAGGGGAATAAAAGGACAACCCCGTACTACGGGGTTTTTACCCACGTTGAGCTTGTCGAAGAAGGGAAACGAAATGCATCTGAAATAGTTCCCGTACGGAATAACATGCATTAAAATATTTGAAGGTTAATAAGCGTTAAATCCTAAAAAATGCTCTGTGACTCGTTTTCCCCTCGCGTCAAACGTGTTTCCACCCGAGCAAGGACCCACGTTTTCTTCAGAAGTAAACTTATCATAATCGTAGCCAAGTTTAGCCTCAAAACTGAGTTTTGGTGTTGTGCCCTATCTCCCCTCGCTTCCACATGTCAATATTTATCTAATTTATGCATCAGGCGATACAACATACGGCAATGCGCTAGCTTCAAACGTCCTCTCTTTTCCGCCCTTTTAGAACTTGCATGAGAAAAGCATTTTTTTCTATAAAACGAAGAAGTGCTCTTCAGTTCGAAAGGCTATACGTATATCGACCTCGGCATCTCTCATTGAATGCTAACCTTTATCTTAGGCCAGAATCTCTCGTGCGATTGTTAAACTCTGTCCCCAACGTCTCCCGAATACACATACACACACACGTTGGAGCTCTTTGATCCGCGCGCCCCCTTGTGCTACTTCCGGCATTTGAGTAAGTCTTTTTATTGTAGTTTCTTGAAACGGCTTGAGAAATCTGATCTTCTTATGCTTTTAGACCGCGCATTGTTCTGTGAATCTTCTTCAGTTTTTGTTCGCTGAGAAGGTTTTTCTAGGAGGTCATTCTCAAGTTCAAACTGGCTGCTGTCTAATTGGGAATGGCTTTCGTGATGCTAAATTTAGTTTTAAAATATGGGAGCTCCTTTTCTTCGGCACGAAGGATACGGCAAGCGAGAGAACGAAGGCGGACAAATTGTTCCGCAGCTTAACGAGGTCAACTAAAGTCCCAACGGAGCCATGGACGACGCAACCAAAAGAAAAGAATGCGTCGTCAAGTGGCTGCGCTCTCGCACTCATCATTGCTGACTAATGATCATTAAGCTTTGCCAAGAACGTGTCGTTGACAGAAACTTGGACGTTTGGGTCATTGCAAGCCCTACGCCGTGGCCCATTCTTCTTATGCTAATACGTCTCGACTTAGTCAGGGCGATTTTTACTACGGGTTAACATCTCTCATGCGAATTCCGAACTAAACTACAATAATGTAACGTATTTTCCATACTAGCATAACGCTAATCCTTGCAAGGTCAAGACAATATTTCTTGGTTGAAAGAAACGTGAGTAAAAAGTGTACTCATGGAAGAGTGTAATTCCACGGGCAACTGCGGTTAAACTTTGGTAACGCAACAAGAACTATCCGTGACTAGTGAGACATGTTTTAGTTCTTCTATTCCTTCGTGGAAAGATTTGAGTAGATGCAACTGCGAAATTGTTGAACCTAGAAGAAAATGTAATTCAGAAATACTGTACCTATTGCAATGTATAATAATGCTCCTTGACAAGAATGCCGAGGATAATTCTTGTGGTATATACAAAGGTATTTTCTCAGTAAATACAATAAAACTGTTTACAGAAAATATTTATATCATACGCAATAAATTTACCGTTCATAACATTTGTCCAAAATCCAGACAGTGTAAGGAAGGTCAACGTGTGTAAATTTAAAGCGACATTGAGGCTAGGTTCGAACGTAAATTTAAGTGTAGGACCGAAATCATAATACGCGGACAGTAAGATAGGTCTTGATTGGTTATTAGTTTTTAAGTGCATAGTTACCCTAAGCATAAGCGTGTCAGCAAACGAGTTTCGCCAGGCAGTCAATCATCGCTTATTAGCTAAATTAATGGCTGCTAAATTAACGGCCTTTTCATGTATTTCGAAGAGGAAATATCGAACTACTTCGAGAGTTTGCTTCAGGTATTTCTTGCAACTGAGTGTTCCACGAATTTGTTACCACTATTGCTCAAAAACGATTTCGCGAACGGTTTCCTGTATATACGCGAATTTATCAACAATTTTCTATAATATTTTCGGACAAATTTATGTACTGATTTTTTTATTAATGCAATTCATTCTCTAGAATAATGCCGAAAAGCACGCGGTATTTCCTACGAAGGGACTAGACATAGTAAATTTCCCAAATAATCTTCGATATGTTTATATTTTCCTTCAATATCATACTGAAATAAGGAAAATTGTAGATTAAAGAAATACTACTGAAATACAAATATACGAGTTGAAGTTTTTCCGCATCCTACATCTTAGAATCGTTGAAAACCCAGCGTTGTAAACTGCGACCGCTTAGCTGTATTTGTGGTCAACTTTGGTCAGCGGTTTTTGTAGGAAGAGGGACCATCGTTCCGTGATTGTCCCGCTGTCTTCGCGGCTAGTATGACTGTGTATAATCTCAATACAAGAGCCAGGAAGAGGAAGAGCAGATTGCCCACGCCATAGCTTTACCTCGTATATTCTGGATTCTTTCTCTCGCTCTCTCGCCCATTTTTTGGCACAGTAATTACCTGAAGCTGTTCAGGAACTAGCATATTGGAGGTTTTTGCTGACCAACACCAAACAAACACTTCAGGTGGTAAGGGGGGTACGGCTTTTAGCTTCCTTTTCTGGGTTACTAAAGTCAGGTCCCCTAAAGGTGGTTTAGGCAACACAGCGGGAAGCTCCATACACCTTCGGTATTGAAAATGGAAGAAGTACGAAGTTGAAAGCGACAGACAGTCACTCCAACAGTGCGACCTTTCTCGCCCATCTCTCAGTTGTAAATGCTCTATGGTGGCTAAAAGAAAGATTTCAGAGTCTGCGGAACCGAACCCGAAACCCAAAGTGTTTTGGACGGACTGCGTCTGATTGTACTTGTCATGGGAAAATGTTGTTGCTGACAGGCTTTGGCCACCAACCCGTTTTTTCCCTCCCCACTTTTGGTCAGTGCATTGCTGCCATAAAGTTGAGAAGAAAGGACTACCACAAAACAACGTTCGACGTTCTCCTCCTCCGCGTGACCAATGTTACGGCAAGGAACTTGTCCAAAGCTCTATCGTCCTGTAACACACTTGTTATATATCTCGTGGCTGTTCTGTCAGAGCTGAATGGACCCAGCAAACAGATTCCGTGACTAACATATTTTAGAACGGGCAGTTCCACTTTATTTACCTCGGAGTTGCTCTATTTCGCGTTTTATTATCTCCGGCGAAGTCGCGAAAAGAAGTGAATGGGAAGTTCGCTCGTGGGAACGCTCTTTTAAACAGGATTTTCCGTCCGTTCTTAAAATGCTTTTCTGTATGGTAGGCAAGAGCGTACGCAGTTTGACAATGAAAACTGGGCTAGGGAATACCTCACATTCTACAGAGCACCTGCTTAACAATGACAAGATGAAACTAGCACGCAAACGCCAACTGTCATTATTGCAAATTGTTTAGTACTCGACATCTTTTACGTCGAACAGTGTAACCAGGAAAACGTATGTTGTGGGGGAAATTGAGGCTCCAAAAAGTAACATAGACAAAAGGGGAGAAAATACTGTATAAAAGGAACGCGACGGTACTACATTATACATGCAATAGCTGGGGCCAACAAGGCAAAAGAGCCCCATCAACATCAGGCGGAAAAGCCACGATGCCAGCCCATGCAGCCAGGGCAGCAAAAATCGACATTACCAAGTCAAAACGGGACAAAAACGACGTTCCTTTGCACCTGGAATGGGAGGAAAGGGAGGCAAGCGAACTTGAACAAGCTCTCGAACATCTCAAGACGCCTGCTGCCACATTCCTTAGGGACTTGTGTTTGTGTGTGTGTGCTTTCTTGTAGTTGGACGGGCCTACATATTTGGGTCGTATCTATCGTATAGCCCAGACCTAAGAACATTGAAATGCATCAACGAAAATTTAACCCTTAATTACCCTTCAGAAGCAGAAGCTTCCAATGTTCTAATCATTGCCAGAGAGTTGGACATTATCTAATTCTTGCACGCCACCTCGGCAATTTCAATTAACCCTACTCAGCCATAAAAGGAAAGGATGGATTTAAATGAGTGATTTATTGATCCTTTCCAGCTCAACGCATAAAGTCCTGATGTAATGTCACCCACCCAAATTGTAGTGTCATATTACCATTGTTAAGGTTTTGTTGCATTTTCGTTGCGTAGGGAGGCATACATTTTCATTGTATGCATGTAAGCTATAACTAAAGGAAGCATTTTACGGAGTATCGTAAAAAAAAAAGAAAAAATATGTTGAGGGGAGTAACTGTTATAACCCCCATAGGACCAACTGTAGGACGTCCTGGAGAGTTTGGTTTAAGATAGATTTGTTCAAGTCTGGGAATGCGTAATTGCTGTCAATTCTTTTTGTCTTTCCCCACTGCTTCCTTAAGGATGTAATGGAATTTGACTGTGTAGATTTTTCTGTTTCTTTGTCTTGACTTTTTTATGGAAAGGTACTTGTACCGCAAGCTTAGGGTTCAGCAGGAGACTGAACAGAAAAGAGTTGAACATGAAATATAATACGTATTATTGAGTCCGAGCTCGTAACTCATCGGTCTTGAAATGTCAAATCGGACAAGATAAGATTTACGTTGCCCAGATAGGTGGAGACTTGCGATGAGTATTCTTTCATGGGAGCACGGTCCGCGAAGGGACATGCTGTAACGAGTTATGAAACCAAACAAATGACACGAATGGCCTTGTTTGACACAGGGAAATGGGGCTAAATGACAAGGAATCTAATCTGTCCAAAGCAGACAAATGAATTTAGTTGAACAGGAACCGTTGGGTTAGGAGTCGAAGGATTCAGTCGGAAAATGGCCAAGATTGAAAAGTTGAAAAGACTTGTTTTCCCGAAGACGAATCATGAGACCAAGAAACTTGAAAGTAGAGTGGGAATTGTTAACCAAAACCATTATATAACTTTATATGAATAGCTTGTTCCGTGTCATAAAGCTTTACATATTTTCACTGTTAGGAATATATTTCTAAAAGTACGCTCTTTCGAGCTAAACGGAAAATCGAGCCACATGTACATCAGACTGCCACCTAGGAGCGGTCTTGATAAATACTTAGTGATTGCAAAAGAGGGGAAACGCTGTATCGAAAATTTGACAATCTATAAATAAAAAAGCGAAAAAAAAATCTAAGAAATTTTGAACGAATACATAGAAAAGTAACGTAAAGATCACAAGAACCCAGAAGCTCCAACATGGGTTGGAATACACGAATAAGAGAGAAGCAGTGCCTCTTTTGAGATAAACGTCGTTTTCCTTTGGCTCCTCTTGAACACTCTTTTCACTCTTGAGTAGTTGAGACTCATTCTTGTGGGCTACTGCGATCACGATTCATTCTGGTTGACCCTTTCATTGGGAAAGTCACTCTGGTTTTGAGAGAAAAAGTGTACTTTCAGCCAAGATTATTTAAAAGAAGCTTAGGCCATCCTGCGCGGTAGATGGCGCTGATCAGCTACGTAAACGGAATTGGCGCTCTTTTCGAACGGACGATACTAGTTAGAAAACGCATCACATGTTATGCACTGCTCCTTGACAGAGGATGTGTATGATTCTGATATTTCTTGCTAAATACGTGCTTGGTTATTTTCGGAAACTTTAAAAGCTTTACTTACTTTCATTCATTTAATTACATTTCCTTTCACTTTCTTATAATTTACATTAGCTTACAGGTCACGACAGCCGGTCTAAAAGATAACGAATATGAGTTCAGTGGAAACTTGTTTCTACACAAAATCATGCCTTGTGAGGCATTTGGTCTACCCTTCTTTTTTTACTTACACTCTAATTTTGCTTTCCTATAGTTTTCTCGTTTTTAACATTTCTAACCAACAGCGCCTTTCCATACAGGAAATTTCATTGTTAGTGCACAGAAGATACATGACAAGGATTGCGAGTTTATAAAATGTATTAAATTCTATAAAACAGACAAATAGACTAGCAGATTGTGTGTGATAAAATTAAGCTCACTTCGAGTCACTTTTTTACACAGTGCCGTGCCATTAACATAGGACGCTTCGTAGGGGCCGTTTTTCATGAAAAGTGCTGTAAGTGAAACTCTTGGTCAAGATCTCTTTGGTGATTTGTGTAGCCTAAAGCTTAGTTATTTTAATATTCACAATGAAAAAGCCACCACTAAGAGATTATAAGTTTCTCACTCTTCTAGAATTCAACTTTAATTAGAGACGTCAACCACAAAAATTTTCAACTCTACGTCAAGTATTAGTATCAACATATGCGTTATCGAATTACAGTCGTTATCGATCCAAACTTTCCGATGCACAATGTGATTCTTGGATTTCAAAAGTAGCGTATGTGAACTAACAGTTTTCTAGTTTTTTTCTTTTGAACACAAAGAGTTTTCATAAGAAAACCGTAACTCTGATATGGCGCTAATACTCGGAGATAATCAGTGATTAGGTGATCAGATTTGAATTCTTCCTCTAATGATAAAAAAGCCAGCGAGAAGTGATAGGGAAAAAAAACTGGCGCCATTCTCGTTCTATCCTCGACGCCTGTTCAGTTGTTCAATGCGTCTTCGGTACACATTATGCATGATCTCCGTTCCAAAGTAAGTTTATAGTGTTTTGTGTGTGTCCCCACTCTAAAAGAACGTTTCGACAGGTGAAATATTAGTTGCAAACTTATTACACACTTTCTTTCATACGCAGAAATACTGCTTATTTACCACGAATATCGAGGATGTTTTCGTGTAAGAATACTTTTGAGTGCAGTATGTGATATCGTATTTCAGAACGTATTATATTCAATTTAGATATTCGTATATTTCCATTTGTACTTACAGTTGTTAATTTGTGTAGTATAAAATATCTTTTAGTGACAATATTGGGTTGTATTTGCTTGCAGATTGTACAGTGAATAGTAGCTGACAGTTATAAGTTAGCCGTTTGACTTTCATAGAAGTTGAGGAATGTAGTACTCTTCCTACTATGTTTTTTTTTTCATTCTTCGACTATTGATGTGATATATGAATACCGAATTTCCTTATTCCACAGAATAAGCTTCGTGTCAGCGTACCTCATAAGGATACAAATCTCTTCCGGTCGGCGTCTTCTACTTGATTTTTGGAAGCAGAATTTCCGCTTCTTGGCAAGCTTTCGAATAATCTTGTCGTAAAAGCTCTTGCATTAGGGAAAAAGCAATCTACTATAAGCCAGCATTTGACAGTAGTTGCCAACCATTAGTTAAGCATAGTTGGAACTTTATTGTTGAACTTAGTGTCTTCTTTATACATATATGGTCGCAAAACCACAGCAACTCCTCTTTTTGCACTTTTATATTTATGTTATGTTAAACGTTAAAGCGTTTTCCATTTTCATTTTACCTGTAAATCTTGCCCGTTAGTTTTAAAACGCACTGAACAAGCCTTGGCAAATAGTTTAGCAATAACGTTAAGGTTAATGCTGCTCGTTAATTAATTCCTGGTGAGTCCAAACATTTAACAATGTATCCGCTCCCACTTAAGAGCAAGAAAGTATGTTTTTCTGTCTGAAGCCAAAATTTATGACAAGTCAGTACCTTTTTCTTTACTCCAAAGAAATGCTATGTCGCCGTAATTGTCCGTCGAATATGACGTAATTCGAAGCAAGTCGGGGTTCCAATACGTTGACAGAAATATAAGAAAAAATCAACGAGGTCGTTTAGGTCGATGGCACGGAAGCAATAAGTCAAGCGTTGTAACAATTTCCTGTACCATTGACAAGACGTTTGGCAGCTTATCCGATGCGAGTGCCCAAGTTTTGTAAGGAGAAAAATGCTTTTATTTACTACCATGCTTACATATGCAAATGCCGTTTTGGGCATACACCAAATCTTCATTGAACTCTCTACGATCGAGAGCGCTCTCGTTGCAATCTATTGCTGTATGTTCTCGACACCAAGTTCCAGGCATCCATGTATCGATCCATACACATAGCAACACATTTCTGTCAGGGAACAAATAAAACATCAAACTAGAATTTTTAACAGTGAATAAAGCAATGCTAAGATCACTACTGGGATATGTACGTGTGGTTCCTTTAACCAAATTATGCAAAATGAAAACGTACTTGGTCTGAGCTATCCAGTGAGGAACCTGGCTTGGTGATACACTTTTTGAAACATTTGTCCGACATTTTCTAGAAAAATGGAAGAAGATAACAATAAACTTCAGACAGAAGATTCCAAGGCAGTGAAAATACAAAATACCGTGATCAATTCCTGGGCATTTGCAACAGCGATTTGCTGTTTCACTTGGTCCATTAATTCTTCTTTCTGGCTGCTGGACAATCGACTTTGTGCAAGGGCGTCCATTGTGTTCAATATCAGATCCTGCTTAAAGTAAAAAGGACATCATTAGTTTTCTTTACAGAAACAATATTTCAATTCCACGTGTTTACCTTTCAGTCGGCAAGGTTTTTGTCGTGAGGGAAGGGGCGTGCTCTAGAAGTGTGATTTTCCACCATTAGGTAGCGCTACTCTTTACTTTACGTGTTAAAAGTTCAGACGAAAAACTGAATAAGCGAAATTGCTTTTCAAGTCTCCAATGAGGGCTTGTGCCAAATCTGGAAAATCTGTTAATTGTGAATTAAAAGTTTGTTGTTGATAAAAATTCTGCTTTAAAAGCTTATTGTAAATCAACGAATGGTGAAGACTTAGCTGACTAAACAGGATGCAAATTTCGAGGGTCGTAAATGGACAACGGGCCCGTTTTGATCTGGAAATGTCCTACAATGGAACTGGCAACTTTCATAGTGAAGCACTCAAACAGCGATTTACTTTCAAGTGCGCTTGTAAACCTATTGCACCAGCGCTATTTTATTATCAGTTTGTCCATGGGGATAACCATGAAAATCGTGCTGACGAAGCCATTGCTCTATGATAGCGGGGCGTTATATCTTCGGTGTTCGTCAGTGGTAACGTTCTGGGATAGCTAAACTTTTAGTCCAGTATGTAGTAAAAATAACGTTTTAGAGCAATACCTACTACGATGCCCAAAATTCCATTGTAGGATACTGTTTTATTTGATCCCATCCTAGTAAAAGTAAGAGCAAAATGCAAGATTGTTCGATCGTCGCTTGCACCAATCCACAGGATATTAAATCCACTGGATTTAAATCTGGATTTAAACTGGATTTAATATTAAATCCACTGGATTTAATATCCTTTGTAACGTTATATGTTATTCATTGCCGCTTGATAACTTGCAAAGCTTTGAATTTGAATGGAACATGCTAATAGATCATTCAAATTGCACTCAATAAAATGCCGACTAATCGGAATATTTTGATAATATAGTGTTCATTTCAACTAATCTTCTCACACTGAGTATTTAATAAATAGTCCTTATGCATGTGCCTACAATCTTTGCGGAAGAGTTCTGTGTACGGTATCGAAGAGCCCTTCGTACCATATGCAAAAATTAAATTCTCCACTAGATTCGCACTCGGATAAGGCCAGTTCAAGAATGTTTTGTCTTAATATATAAGAGTAGACAGCTAGTGGACAATGATACTATACGTCAAAATAATTAATTGTTTTTGGGGAAAGTTTGGAAACTTCGTTAGACATTTTGCATCGTTTCTATTGTACGCCTTGGGGCGTTTATACCTTTACGCGGCACGCAAATTCGCAAGGGAAAAGCGTCTTATTTATGTGTTTTGTGTAGCGCCTCGTTTACTATGTAAAGTGTTATGGAATGCAAGACTTCCTGCACAGTCATAAAAGCTCATAACTGAAAGGGAGAGAAAAATATGCATCGTTCCAAAACGGGCACCGCGTCTGCTACGTTAAACGTGCTTCCTGTTCGCCTCGGAAAAGTTCGTGTGCTATTAAGGCTCATTATTTGTTTAAATGAATAGGACTGTTTTTGTCCCCTGCTTTTTTTGTCATTTAGGATTCTAGGCACTTACCACTCCCGTGCCATACCGGTATCAGCTTGCTCCCAAGGATTGTTTTACTAAATTATCGCATTGCATAGGTGGAGCCTGCGTAGGTTAATGTTTCCTAAATTGCATTGTGAGGATTTATCGTTTGATTATCCGAAAGAAAATATTTTTCGGGAAAAGCGAACGTTAAAAGAAAACTAAAGGGAAAAAAGGAACTAGACTGAGACCTAAAAGATTGATTGCGCGCCAGGTTAATAATTTAAAATCATAATTGGAGTTCCTTTGTGTTGCTGGAGGATTTAGGAGTCCAGTACAAGCATGCTGGCATTTAGTCGCAGCGCTTAAATATCCTAGTGAGTAATATACCAACGACTTGACGACTTACAAGATGTGAAGTTTCTCGTTCCAATCACAGCTAAGTAGAAAAATGCATTTCTTCTGGGATACTAGAGAATTTTTTTAACGTCAATATAAAAACAAGTTTTCAGCTTGGTTATTCCTTATATTTTTGTAGCTACATGAAGTTAGACTGAAGTGTGTGCCATGAGGGACCACAGTACTTTTATCAGACATGTGCATAAGCAAGTAGGCTTAAAACTTTTAAACGCTATTTTGATTTCCATTTGCAGAGCTTCACAGTCTAAATTATTGAAATCAATTCCTGAATAAGAAAAGCCCTAATAGCAAAAGTTTTTTCAAGTGCTTGCTGGGAGAAAGTTTGTAACATCAAATGGGCCAGGCGCATATTAACCATTCAAATTAACGTTTCTTTCTTTTTTTTACAAGATGAGAAGAAACGAGACATGTTTCATTCGCTTTTGTTGAGGTCCGTAAATCGGTCATTGACTGTATCGCTTTTCTTAGGGATGAATGGGATGTTATGAATATTTTTGTCATTATTAGGGTTTAAGTGTTGCTTTCCCGATGCCAAGTGACGCAGTATGCGATCTATACTTGGAAATCTCCTTGGACGATAACGGACGCGTATAATTCTCCATCTCAACGGTCTGCCCTGTTGCGCTTGGCTTGTTTCAAAAGATCATAAAGAGAAACTTGTCCAGGATGCTGGCCCAGGCGAGTTTTTTGCTCGTTCCTGAGATCTTCGGGGAGTATTGGCCAATAGAGTGGCCATGGTTTAGCGACGGGCAAGAGATCAGCTGGGATCAAGCGGCAGAAATTTCCAATTAATTTCTTTTTAAAGAGAGACTTGAAAAAATAAATAAGAAATAAATCTTTTTCTTTCATCACGAGACGAAAGAAATGAGGAAAATCTTTTGCCTCTGTCGCTTAACTGCAGCATCAGTTTTCGTAAACGTCAAGAACTCTCAAAGCTCGGAAGAGATGAACTCTACAATCAATTTCTTAGGAAAAGTTCTCACGTTTTTTCGAAGCGAGGGCCTAGCTTCCAAATTGGGAAGCACGATATACAGAAAGTGACTAGTTTTTGTACTTTTCTTTCCAAAACGGAAAATCCGATTCCGATACCCAAGCTACCTTTTGAAACCTGTCGTAAAAAGTATAAAAGTTGCGTTATAACCGGCAGGAACTCCGGTATTAAAAAAAAAATGATTTTTGTTGAGAGCTAACGTGGGATTAGGAGCTACTGTGAACTTTTAGTTTCCTTTCAGAGGGGAAAAAGCTCGTTTATTTGTGTCCCTCTATTATCAAGTTAATGTAGCTACTACACTCGGCAGGTGTAGCCTTTTGTCAATGCCGGCTGTCAGTTCACAAAGTTATAGTCCAACAGTGCTAAGCAAAATTATAGTACATACGCACTATGCCGAAATTTCAGTGTTCCTTTTTCTTGCGGTGAGGAGCATTAGAGTTTATAACGACTATTCGTGAACGCCGCTGTTGGATACTTTTTTCATAGCAATTAGCGTTTATTATATCAGCTTTGTATTCTCAACACACCAGCTTACGCACTTCGTATGCAGAAAGGAAACTCTAACACTCTCAATCAGTTTCTTGCTTTTCATCTTCCCTCATCTGGTTCGGTACTGTTTGGTGCGGGATTACTTCAGTCCGTCTTTGCATAGTTTTGCATATTAACAACGCTGGAATTCATCAACCGTCAAAGAAATTGCCAAATAGTTTTGTTGCGTTTGAGTGAAAGCGACAAAAGATGGCAGCACGCATTGACCGGCATGAAGCCCCAGGCAATGGCTTCTGGCTTGACTGCTGATTACATTTCGAATCATTTAGGAAAGATCCTATTAGATAAGCTCTTTGGTTAGATCTCAGTGGGTTGACCTTACCTCTCAAATCACTTTTATTGAACCCGGTTTTGCGATAAGATTCTGTGTGTGATGAAAAGAAATGTAAAACTGTAAAAATGCTTCGTATGTTCGAAAAATGTAGCTAGGAAGGAAATAGCGAATGGTCCTTGGGTTTAAAGACTAGAGAGATAAAAATTTGTTAATGCACGTAAAATTAAGAATAAGGATAATTTCAAATAAAAAACAAAACAAAAAATGCAAATGAATGCATTTCATTCTCTTGTTTGTTGATTTTTTTAAATAGACGTGAACAAAAGGAGTTGCAACAAAATTATCGGGCATTTATCTCGAATTATACGAGTAGAAGAACATTCTTGGACCACCACCTGTACCAACAAGAGTCGGGAATCGTCATATGTTTTCCTTTAACCCCATATTTTCCCTTTCTTTTCTTTCGCTTTGCCATGTAGCCTTAGTGAATGTGTCAGGTGCAAAGAATTGTAGATATACAGACATTCCTGCACGGTCCAAGGTGTGGAGCCTTTTAGCCAAACAAAGAGTTCGGGAAACTCACATTGTCTGAACCGGACATAAAGAAAAAAAAATAACTTCTGCTCCATTTTCCCTTTCTCGGCTCTCTCTATTTATATATTTTTCGCGCTTTATTCCTCTTCCTCCCTTCCCACGCTTTTTATTTATCCACCGTCGTGGTTTTCATTGGCAGAGGTGGCCCTTTCGCATTTGAAGGCCCCAAAAGGAAGAAGAGTTGTTTAGCAAACAGCCCAACGCTTTATCCTCCGTTTTCTGCCGCGAGAGTGAAGTGAAGCGTGGAAACTTGCAAAGAGGCTTTCTACTTCTTTGGTTATTTACTTTTCCTTTTCTTTTTGTTGTTGTTGACATCAAAGCCGCAGCTCGCCTCGAAGCAGTAGTATCTCTAGCAAATCGAAAACGGTTTCCGGAAGACTTTTCTTGGTCGGGGTTCCTGTCTCTCTAGCTCTTGCCTTGGCTCTCGTTCCCTCTTTTCCCGATCTTATGGCTGGCAGTTGGGATGGTTCACGAAATTTGCGCTCGCCCAACTTTGCTAGCGTTGCCCTTTGACTTGGTCCGCCGTATAGTTCACATTTAATACAGAAATTTGTGCCGGCGGTGGCTACTGTTGGCCCAATGTAAAGAAAAGTCGTTTTCTGCTACCCGCGTTTCCATCCCAAATCCTCATGGGGTATCTTCGCGTATCGTCATAAACGTAGCCCCGATTGAGGAAAAAGGGGCCCGGAGGTTGTGGAAGGGAAGAAAACCCAGAGGCTGTGTGCTTCTCTCATGTTTGAACAACATGCTCGTTCATACATATACACATACGGATATACACATAACTGAAAGATAACAAGGTTCTATGATGGGAGAAGGAAAGGAAATTGTCTTCATTGTCCAATATTGACGCAAGGGAAAAAAGTGCTTAGTAATGAACTACTTTTTCTTCCCAAAGACTTTCTGTATGTAAGTTAAGTTATAAATTGTAATTCCCCCCAAAGTTGTCTTTTGCTTAGAACCTTAACCTGGAAACCTGTTCTAACACTCCCGTCTCAAATCAGGGTCTGTATAATGTGGATCACAACTACCCATCTATTTTTGATAAATAAGAATCCAAAGGAGACCTTGAGTCGGGTGAGTGAATTCTCTTAATGAATTGCTGTCACGAACACAGACTTTTTTGACTGGGGGCACCCGTGTCATGAAAACCTGAAAGGATTTTCGGATCACTGCATGAACGTGTTCTTATAATTAGAGATCAACCTTGCTGTGTACGATCGAATTCGGCGAAATAAAGCAAGAAAGCAAATCAGAAGCACTGTATCCCCTTCTTGGGAGAGAAATTGGGGTGGTTTGGGGCATGGGTTTCCTTTTTTCGGCTGGCTAGCGAAAATAAAAAGGAGCGATGCTTTACTCACGCCGTGTTGTTTGACTAATAATGTTCAATTTGTCATGGTTTTTCAACGTTTGCTCCCTTCTTGATTTACTAAAAAGCCAAAGGCAGCGCATTTGGCCCACACAACACTGGATCTGCGAGTGCCGAGCAATCTAAGAATGGGAACGTGGACTTTTGCTTACGGCATCAAGAAAAATGCTTAGTACCCACCGTTTGACGAATGACGACATGGCCTATCCGTCATGACTCTGACCTACAAAAGTCGGAGATGTGAGAGATCCTGTCCGTGATGGGTCTCGAAAGATTTGAATTTGGACAGCCAAAAAGCTGAAAAAAACACTCCAGGGTAGGCTGGGAGAACTCTGTCGCCTCTTTTTGTTCCTAAAAAGGTAAAACCCCTTATCGTTTTGATTTTTCCCCATTGTTCACTCTCGATGTTGGTTCCCAAAAAACTTACAGCATAAGTGCCCCTTGTAGAGAACTTTCTCTTTGCACGTCTTTTATAATTTTACGCGACTAATTGGTGAAATTCAAAGTTGGCTTAGTTCATGTTACGTAAGTTTTTATGAGAATGTTTCACCACCAGAAGTCATGTTGATGTCTGTATCGTCTTTATTTCTGAGTTTGAGTATTTGGTGCACATTTGGCTGCAGATTTTTCAACGTTCCGTGTTATTCACACGAGCTGTGAAAGAAAAATGGATTCGGCAGTGGAGTCCTATTTCCATTCATGTGCATGTATCACCACGTAGCCATAGACCGTAAAAACTTCATGGGTAACTCACCTAGAATCACAGAAATGAGAATTATTGGAATAGAAATAAGAATAATTATAAAAATGAGCGCTCCTAGAGTGAAAGGTTAATTTTCGTAAAAATTTGCAATTTACTGTAAAAACTCTTCAAGTCAAGTTTTTCGCTATTAAAAAGACGTAGTTAGGCAGAGAGCATCCAGTCCAGGTCACAGACTTCGCGAAAGTTCTTGTGGTTCGCTATCGTGACCGGTGTGAGGGAGTGGTGTAGTGAAGAAATAGAAGGCAAGAAGTTAGTTTGGGGACAAGGAAATGGAAAACTTGCTCCACGAGGCGTGACTATGTTACGACCAGTTTTCGTGTTCTGAACTTTGTGCTAGGTGTCAAAATTATGACCTTACCACTCCCCTTAAAACTGGGTATTGATTACACCGTTCCGTGCGAGGTGTTTTTGGTGGCGCTCGTGTCGAGGCACTTGTTTTGTGTTTCTAATCCGGGAACAAAAAGCTAACTGGTCTTTTCTTTGAAAGCCTCCTATTTCCAAAAGAAAATTTACCGAATACATTTGAATGTATCGCAGCAACATGCAGAGTTCCTAGCTTTGGAGAAGGAATGGTAATTCCCAGACTAAAATTATGAGTTTGGGGCTACTTGCTAGTCCGACGCCACCTGCGAGACGGATTAGATCTAGTTTATAAGCATATGTGGTTGAGCACAGGTGGAGACGGGGAACTTCGTGTCGTTACGTTACAGCACTGGCCGATACAACAGGACGAAAAGGGTGGTGGGAGGCAGAAATTATAGGGTGGAAACTTGAAGGTCTGAAAAAAGGGCTTAAGACCTTGTCGGGAGGGGAGTTCTTGCTGAGATGATGAGGGGCGGCTTCATTTTACCTCTGTGGTTTGCATAAATGTGCAACGAGCAGTACAGATCATTGGGTATGTATTTGTGCCTTGGCCTAATCGAAGGCAAAATTATGATAATTATCTTGATCACTTTTTTACACGGCTGGGCATCGTTTTTGTTTAAAATTATGGTCAATATTATGGCATACCATTACCAGGAACGAAAAGAGAATATCTTTTTGGTTCGTTTGTCTTTCTTGTGCGAGGATATTCTAAAATCATTCAGCGTAATTTATTAGAGCAAGTACGAAGTAGAAAAAAAGCGGAGAAAGAGCCGGGAACTTAGTGCGGTGGAACTAAGTGAAAACCCGGAGGACTGAAGATGTTCTGGATGATCGGGTTGCTGACATTTTTCTAGCTGACAAAAAGCGGCCGCTAACGGGCACTTAGCCAACGGACATCGACGAAAGGAAGGCAATTTATTACCCCGAACTCCGTTGAATTATCGGAGAATCCCAAGTCGTGTCAGGAATAGGACATGAGAGGTAATCGAACCTTGAAATAGAGCAAAATATTCATCTTGATACGACGCAAATACGGGAGCCGCTTGACAACTTTTTAGCTTTGTGAATTAGAGACATTTACGTTGCAAGAAGGCGTTGACTGATAACTTTCTACGGTTGGTTTTGGGAAACTGCGAAACATTTAGGTTTTTACTCCCTTATGTTGCCTGAGGAGCATACAGAATCAGTTGTCATAATTGTCACACGGTTTGTTTCTGTCCGAAAAGGAGCTCAGAGTTTTGAAAAGCTTACATTAAAATTATGTTACATTATAAACAGTTTGTTCTCATAATGAAGGTTAACGGTCTTTTCCAAACTTGTGTGTGAAATGTTTTATCCCAAAGTCACATTCAAATTGCTACAAATTTAGTAAGGGATTTAGGTAGTCCTTAAAAGATGTATAACACGTCTTGAAAGGATAATTCGAACATCCTTATAAGTCAAACAATCGACTTGTCGTCCTTTTTGTGCACCGCTTCAAAAATATTGAAATATTGAAGTTGCTGAGGAGTTATTGTAGATTATTGTAGATTTACTTGTGCACACGCAAATCTACATTAACTCCGAAATTTTTAAATCGTTTTCATTCCGGGACACATATGTCAGACAATGAAAACGGGTGAAATATTAAACTCATCAACATTTACCTACAGTAAAAGTAAACAAGAGTTAGGTCTAAGGAGATTAATTTGTTTCTCAGTATGTTTCTATGTATGGTGTAGAGCTTTCGAATATGATCTTGCTTTTCTTAATTAGACCAAAATTGAAAAATTTCCACGTCATTGACGCAAGTTTAGGTAAACTAACCGTAAAATTGACGCGTTTCGGATTCCCTGTTTCAATTTGGGTTTGTGAGTTGTATCTATACTAGACAAATTATCAAATTTCGAGTGTTGGAACTTAGGGTAAATAGCGCATACAAATTTTCAATAAAGTGCGAGTTATGTTCTGCATTTCACCCGTTTTCCAGAACAGGTACTGCGTTTGGAGGCTTCTTTGCATACGCTATAAGCCCATTCGCAATTAAAATATAAGGGTCCTCCAATTTTAGAGATCACAAGTGCTCATTTGCTTAGAACACCTAAACGTATGCAAACGATGCACTGCTAACGTTAGCGCTAATCCGCTAATTACTCTTTAACGACTAGCATTCATATTTTACACCTAATTAGCATCCCCAAGCTTGTGTACCCTATTACGAGCACAACAAATAGAATTTCTTAGTGGTAGTGGAACACTGTAGCCAGCTGATAGAACACACCCTTCCCTCGCTAGACGACACTGGGAGGATTATAGCCTATCCATTGAGTGGCACGAAAGCAAGCGTTGACGCGAATCCAACAGGGCGTATTTGGTAGACGAAGCGTTTTTGTTTGAAAACGTCCTTTTAGATTTCGTTTGATTGAAGACTTAGTCCTCAGGTTTCCGGTCTGGTTTCCAACCAGCCTCAAAGCACTTGATAAAGCCGAAACGTTCTTTGAGTCGGAGTCTCTTGACACCACTGGAAGGTATACGCCGTTAATATTAATACCTTAGGCGATTCTGACGTGAGATAAACACACTCTTCACATAGAAAAGCAGTATGTAATCAATGTATTTCCTGGTTACGTGACATTGATAATCTGTACGAATTTTTTTTCACTAGTGCCGTTACATTTTTCTTTCATCTCGAGTTGCGAAGTACGAGAAAGGAGTCACGTAGGCGTCCCTCTCATTCTTCCTATTTACTACCTTATTATTTTTAATGTGGTCTTCTTCCCAACGCATAACGAGCCTAAACTGGTAATGAAGAGCAGCCAAGCCAGGGTTATGCATTATATGTACCACTGTTAGTAGCCCAGCGTTATCAGCACAGTATTTATACGCAATATATGCTACCAAAGCATCTTCGCTCCAAGAGCTTAAACTATATTTCTTTCGAGATAATGAAACCCAAGCTAAAGAATGTAGGCCACCACGAAATGTTTGGAGGGCTTTTGCATCCAGGTGTTGTAATTATAACTGTCCAAATCAGACCACAGTTCGCTGAAAACAAATCTGAGGGGGAGCTTTTGTGATTGTGGCTGCTTTACACATATTTATGTTTCGCCTTCATTACAAGAGGAAAACAAAGTGTCTCGGTTTCTCTCCTCCCGAACACTGTAAAAGATTTCGTTGGTGCTGTTAGGGGGCCAAATAAAAGAGAAATGGAACAAAAAGAAAAGCCTTAGCTATTGTGTTGGCGAGCTGGTCACGTTTAGTGACGACGAAGAGCTCTATCATCGCAATTTGTGGGGACATTCTGTGATGGTTTCTTCTCCGCTGGTCATTTAACAGTGTCAGGTGCCTTGTTTTGTTTCAATTTTTGCTTTCGTTATAATGACTCTCCCTTTTTTGTCATTTATTTGACTTATGTTTTGGTTCTTTTCTATTATTCTCTAGTCTCGGGACAAGGCATGTGTTGCATCTCGCTCTAAAGATCCCTTTATGGGTCTTTTATCTGCCAAAATAAAGGGCGTTCTAATATTTTGGAAGCTTTGTTTTGAAACTGTCTCGAAATGAAGGTCGCATTTGACCCCGTTAACACGCCTTTGACGAATGGTATTGGCTAGAAATTGGTTGCGTGACCAGCGGTCGTCCGAAGAACGATGAAAGAAGTAAATTTCAGCGATCTACGCTCAAGGAAATTACAGAGGTAAAAAATTAAATAAAAATGAAAGACAGACCTGACCGTGGCAGATTACAGTACCTTGTACTTGTTGGACGTACACGTTCGCATATTTACGAGTTTGGGTCCCCGAAGAGATCGGCACCTCACTTTGGCCATTGGAAAAACGAGATGGAAAGGAAAATTGGTCTTACTTTTTTTTCTTGGGCATTTTTACCTGGCTGGCTGTGTCCTTCTTTATGGTTACAACAGTTTCCTTGCCAAAGCTATCAAGAAACGATACGTGTCTTGTCTAGTTTAGGCAACTCGTGATGATTGGCAACCTGAAGGGGCGGCAGAAACGTGGCATTCCTCTTCTTCTCTCCAGTTGCTCCTACGCAAAGAACGACTCATTTGCATGTTAGCAAGCGATCCTTTGGGGGGTCGCGCTGTTTATCCAAATGCCATTCCGTTCCGTATGCCCAACAACGGACAGCGACGCGAAGCTATTACGAGCCTTTCTACAACACCAAGAACACCTCCACACATGACTTTAGGTGGTTTGGCGTGTTGTTCGTAGACTGTCAAGCTCAACTTGGTCGAGAGTGCTTAACCCTCCGGACACACGATCTTGAGATAATGAGAAATACCCCCAGACTCCTTACCGCTATAAGCTTCACTTAGCTAATTTAATCCAGCGCATCGTTGCGTCGTAAAGACGATGATGACTGGCTCCTCTGTGTGTGTGGCTTGGTAATCAAACGTCTCTAAGGCCACTTCGCCGCTTTCTAGTGTGGATTTCATGTTCCAGAGGCTTTCGTGAAGTTCTTTTGCGCTCGAAATTTGCAGCTCTGTAAGCAAGAGACGTCAGGGTACAACAATGGGTTTGTGTAGTAGAGAAACCTTTGTCTATCCACCTTCGGGTTAATTCCCAAGACATGCTAAAGGTGGCAAGGACGTTGAGAAGTTAAAAAAAAGTACCTTATCAATTGTCTGTGAAGTATTTGTGAAAGAATAACGGTAATTAAACTCTCCAAAAAAAGAAATATTAAAAAGTTGCTGAGGTCATAGTCGGCAGCGGGTGAAGGCAGAGGAAATTTGTAATATTAACTTGTGTGATGTGTAGACTTAATCGAGACTTTGCTTTGCATTGATAGATTGATACCAACTCGAGTTGATCCGGCCTTTAATCATGCTAACTTGCTCTGGTAGTCTTAATTGTGTGCTATTGGCGTGAGGAGGCTGGGCTACTTGTCGCATGGCATGACAGGAGGCGAGTCTATTGAATTCCTCCTTCGCCTTTGGGACGATTCCGTGTGCCTCCTGCGCTAGGAAATCCATTTTATCCGTTTTATGGCTTCATGGCATCAAAACCATAACCGTTTCGGGGAAGTTTCGGTGTAAAAGCAGACAGCGAGTTTGGTCTTTTACTGCTTTTTGAATATCAAGCAAAAAAAAATGTCGGTTTTAAAACGTCAAGGGGAAAACCTTGAGAGGAAATCTATGAGAAATAAGACGTTCGTGACTTTCTTTTGGATTTATATTAATTTTTAAGCTAAAAAAAGAAAATCCTTAGCTTTCTGAAATGTGAAGGGCTTTACTCTGTTGTATTCGTATTGACTCTGAGATTAGGTTGCGTTCGATACGCATTTTTATTGAAGTTTTGTTGGATTTGAAGTTAGTGACGTCACCAGTGCCTTGCAATGTCATTGCGCTTTTTTTCTGATTTTTTTTTCCTCTTTAGCTGTGTAGTGTAGCTTCTAATATCTTTTGACCAAGTAAGGGGAGGGTTTACATAGCATAAAAGACGACCAGAGACTTGGGTTTCAATAGTTCTTTTGTGCGTGGCTTGGGAGCCTGCGAGTTTGCTTCATTTTCTTCACTCCGCCACATTTTCCGCACTCGACAGGTCACTCCTGCAAACCTTGCGTGTCACTTCAATGTGTCCCCTTACCCAATTGAATTTTCTTGCCGTCGGTCTCTCGTGCTCAAGCTCTCTGCCAGGGTGGCTTTCTCATATTGCGCTCTTTCTCTCTTCGTAGGTCGTACATGAGATGTAGTCAATACTGACACGTGTGTATATATGTGCGAGGGGTCGCGTGTATATGTGACTTGCTAGGAAGTGGGGACCATTGTTGACCTGGCATGGAAGTCATGCTGTATTGACAAGTAGCTCCCAGGGTCGCTGCTAACACACACGTTTATACTTGAACAAACCCCCAAACCGACACGGCCTGGGTAAGTGTATGTCACGTGATTATAGTAAAATATGTCCAAAAAAGCTGTTGCACACTAGTGAGGCAAAGCTGTCTGTAAAAATATTATTTAATGGTTAAGTTTTGCGATTTAAGAAAATCAGCTTACAGAAAAGCAGTTGCAGTATGCCATGTTAATGACTAATCCTGTCCACGCTCTATAATGAAATCGAACACTGTCTTTTTGAGAAACGGAAATACGCCACATGTATAGCATTCGCCAATCTAAAAAATGACTGGGTAGTATTTGTTCACATGCATGATTGCTATAAATTTGCTTAGTTCTGTGTTGTGCTTCGCAGGTTCGTTGAGGTTTGAATAAGGCCGATGTCGCGTTGCGACGTATTATTGTCTTCGACTGTTCTAATCTACCGCAATTTGTATCCGTACCGAGTGCCCCATATGAGGAAGTCAATACTAATAACAAAGAAAGCGTAGACCTCTTATTCCTAACCTAGTTTTGAATAGATCGCTTCATTAATGAGCCATAATTTCGACAAGCTTTTCTTTGCGAGTGAGCTCTTCGCCGGTCACTAGGAAAAATTTAGCATCAGGAATCTCAAAGTCTGTCCAATAAATAGTCTAGAAAAACCTTAAGTGTTGAACTGAATAGTTAACAGCTATTTATTTAAACTCCCGTGACAGCCTTCCATTCTTTTGTCCTACCTGAAAGTCCTTTTCTTATGTTTTCCCAGGCGACTTCGGTTTTTATTGACCATTTAATGTGTATAGCTAAGTGAGCCTTCGAATCAAGTTATAGGCTAATTCGATACCCGCTAGCACATAGCCCGATTGGGCTTTCAAATATAGTGTCTTTAATATGACTATGGCCAATCCTGGGGTGCTGTATTTTGATAGCTTGGTTTGAATCGGTTAAAGAAGTTCTTTTCATTTTGGGTCACTTCTGGGATTTTTGAAACCGTGTGTACCTAGCAAATTTAAGTTACTTGGTGTGAACATTTTGTAAGTGTTTCTGAGGTCTGTTCCGACCCCTCTTCCTATGCGAAACCTTACTGATTTGTGCGTTTGCGGGGTTTGGCATCCGCGAGAAAGTAATATGTCAGAAACATGCAAATGAGAAGCGTTTGGGTCCGTCTTAGTGCTCAGCAGTCAGCCAGCAAGACGGTTTAATTGCTCGGATATATGCCGCTGGTGCGTGTCCCTTCCCTAGTGCGCCTGCGCGATGGAAGGAAGATTTCTCTCAACGTTGTCTTTCGGTGAGGCATGCTTCACTTCACGCTTTCACCTCGGCAGCTGTGTCGGCTTCAGTGGAGTAGTGACTGTGCTGTTCTCCGTAACACACAGCTCTCATCTCTTTCGCGTCTAGCCCTCTTACATCGGTCAGCGGAAATCTTTTCACCAAGTTGTCAGTGTTATTTGCACATCTTCTTGCATCAGCAAATTGTTCGTTAATGCGAAAAGTGACATCGATTTAACTCGGTGCGTAAATGAGTCAAGTATCCTCAAACGTGTGCAGTTGAAACTTGTGCGCCCAGTGATTTAACACAATTACGGTGTGTTGATTGGATCTCCATACCTCGTGTTCGGGATTGAGGTGGATCATACAAAGTGCCTAACCGTTTAGAAAAGAAGTTTTTTAGGGTAAGTGCTTAAGGTGGAAGCTTAATTTTCCATTCTTGATACTTTCCGCTAGGCAAGTTGTAACTTGAAACCTTGCATTAAAAAAAAAAACTAAAATATCTATTGCATTGACTAGTAAGCTTTGATCAAGGTCAAATAGAAATATCACCTAAATTGGCTAGGTAACACAAGAGAACCATGGGAACAACAGCAATGAGACTGGATACGACTAAAAGCACTGAAACTCTGAGAAAAGCTAGTAAATCATGCAAATAGACTCTTTGAGTTTAACTTCAAAGAGAAAAAAGGAAGATGTGTATGTGCGTCTGTCAAGTATGTTAACACATACATTTGCCAGCAGAGAAAGGTGTTATTCTCTAGAGCTTATTGGCCAGCGTTACAGAAGCTTAGTAAACCGAACATTACCATACAATGAAGGTATGTAGGACTAAATAGGGCTCAGAAGCAATAATCTGTGTCAGAAACACTTTAGGGAATATTTCAGCGTGGGTGACATGCTCCGGAAATGGAGTTATCCCCTGATGAAGAGTGCTTTATTGTTGAAGAGGAAAATCTTCTCGAGAGCAAAACTGGGAGGAAAAAGAATCTATATGACAGGGTCAATACGAAAACCTCCTTTTTGCCGATCCCACCTTTGTAAGACTTGATTGCCTCCCGAGATGGCTAACACCGGCATACCGTCGCATCGTAACAAGTTTTGCCTTGCAAGTCGTTTAAGAAGGATTTTCGTCTTGGCCCCTGTAGCATGCATATCACAATGACACGTGCTTAATCCTGCCCAGTCCTTAAAAGAAAGGAGAAAATAAATAGAGAACCTCTTCTGCTGTTCCATGCACTTGGGCTATCTTCGATTTGGGGCTGTCGGCTGCCCATGCCTTTTCACTCGTAAAATCACTCTTAGCTTGGCGTAGGTTATTTTTGTAGACGAAACCAGTTTTTCTCGAGGAAAAAAACTAGAAAGTTTTTAGGCCTGGATATGGAAATGGCATTCTAAGGGATGCGGAACTTTGTGAACCAGAAAGCGAAGTTGCTTTGATGGTACGTTAGGGGAAAAGGTTCAAATGTCATGCTCGCCGACCTGAAACTGTAATTTCGATTAATTGAAAAGCAGGACTCGGGTACTTTGGTTCGGTTTACGAGCCCAGGTTTGGGTTGGTCACTTTTGGCGTCCTGGATTGGAGGGGTTCTGTGAAGTTTTCGGACACTAAATTGAGTTGCAGAATCGTGAGAGATGTGAAGACTCGTTTTAGGTGGAAAACTGAAGTTGTTGCGTATTTCTCATGGAGCAATAGAGTAAAAAAAAAAAAAAATAAATGCTCACGTAACCGTTGCGGCTGCAAAAAGGATGAGAAGAACAAAAATGAATGTGATATTCATGCGTAGAAAATTCGTTTACTTTTTTCCCGGGGCCTATCCCGGACTCATTTAGCATCGATCCGTAAGGACTCTTCTGTCGCGCTTCCTTCTCTCTGCAGGCCTTTGTGGATTATGCCACTTAGAAACCATGGTTGTCATATGCGGCTTCATGAATTTCCTCGATCTTTCGTTGTCGCTTTGGTCGTACGGAAAAAAATAACGGTTTGGCTCCTTATTTTGTGGAATCTAAGCTATGCCACGGCCCGCAAAAAGCGACAGCCGTACATATAGAGAAGAAGGAGTAATGCGCCACTTTTCTCCTACTTGGTTGCCATCTCCGGAGATCTGTTCATTTTTCCCTCCAAGAAAGGACGGGGGAAAGATAGAGTAGGGTGTAGTACGAACAGGAAAAATACGCGACATGGTTTCTTAATCTAAACCCAAGCCAAATTTAATTAAATTCTTGAGCTCCGTTGCGGTTCAACTGTGCACGAAGACCTCTGCGGGAGGCTGACGATATAAGCGACTGATTCCGAACAGTTTCTTGGCGGTCAAATTGCCACTTCTTTCCTGAGACCGGCGCCATTTATCTCCGTTACGTTTAGGACCCATTTTCGGGATCACTTATTAACTAGCAGAGCACAACTAACGTATTTTCTTACTCTTAACGTGATTAGTCTTAATCCAATTTTAGCTCAAGCCGCATTAATCTAATAAAAAGAAAATTAAACTGAAGTGTCATTTTGGATTAGAAAATTCAATGATAATTACGGTTTTACAATCTTAAAAACAATGTACACAACTTTTGAAAACTATGTCTCCTAGTACAGTAATACATGTGAATATAATAAATTGCATACAAACGACGAACATTGCGTATTCTATGGACTGCGGTATATAAGCTTTAACTACTTTTAACTTAATATTGAAAAAGTTAATTAATTTGAACGAAGAGGATATGTTAGAGTTGCAATAAGCGGAGACACTTTAGGGACCCTTATGAGAAAAAAGAAGCTTGTATCTCATTAAGGACACGAAGTTAAAAAAAAAGTTTTATTTTTACTGTTGTGGCGGAGTTTTGTCTTCATATTCTGTTTTATTGAGAGAATTGCAGGTTTTCCATACGCGTGTAGTATCCGGCGCGGAAAGCTACGAAAATTGGAACGTAACTGTGTTTATATGGGAGGATTATTCCAAACGACGTCGCCCAAGTTGGTCGCATCTTGTCTGGAATGACATTTTGACCTCTCCCGTTCTCAGTCAGCCATTTTCTTTCAAATCAAGTGCGGTTCTCACATTGTTCTCGTAGCAAAAGTCCTTCTCTTTTCTTTGTCTGACCACGTTTTGTTATACACTTCCTTTGCTCGTAATATCCTGACATTACTCTTTTCCCGAGCGCTGATCTTCGCCCCCCGGAAAAATGGCCATTAGCCGAAGCTGACCCAGGGACCCCAAAGTGGCGCGTTAGCGCGGCGCAGTTTTACACTCGTTCAATGATGGCCTCTCTATGTCAGGACGAGTCTAGAAATTATGGACCTAAATCAAGCCCTTCCTCAAAAGACTTAGGTTGGCTTAGTTTATATGCTGTCAAGTGATGTCTTAACTAAGCGTCGCAATGTTCTCTTCCATTCAGAACTTTATTAAGTGAGGAAAATGGCCAACTTGACAGCTCTCACTCATTGAAGCCTTGAGCGCCTTATCTCGTCTTTAGCTCTATGGCTTTTTCGCCGTGGCTTTATCTGTCACGAAACCTGCAAAAGATACAGGGCAAGCTTTCCTGTTTGTACATTTATTGGAAATTTATATCTAATGGAGCTCTTGCTGATTTCGAAGTTCTCAATAAGACTATTCGAAGCTTTCCTTGATAGTCAATTTAGAGAAAAGGAGAATGTGAGCAATGAGTCACGAGCATTATAGCAATTTATTTACCATTCGTACCTTGCCAGTGGAACAGAATACATACTAATGAATACCAATGACCTTAACACTTTTTTTTATTGAGGCCTGGTGGGGGCATACCTTGTTGCTATCTTGTTTCAAACGTACATGGAAACAAATTACTCAACCTTTTTTTAAAATTTAAAGAAATATCAGTCTGTCGTTGACGCAGTGCCGATGAATGATTTGTCGTCTTATTGGTTCACTGAGAATCAGGTACGTAATTCAGAGACAACAGAATTTGAGGCCAGTGAAGTGGCAAAGACGGGAAGTAAAAGTTGGCTAGTCTCTCTTTTTAAGGAATGTTCAGTCAAAAAGATTACGTAACCGCATGACAACGCAGTGAGGCGGAATTGTTCAGTATTCTCCGAAATTTCTGTATCAATCGTGCGAATCTGCAGGTTTTGTAGACCGCAGACGCGCCAGACCTGTCCGTAATTTGTCTTTGATTTCATTGTTACATGCGATGGACTAAGACATCCCAACTTGGGCACCCCGCCTAATACGAGAATCCCACTGTCTTGTGACACGTCGCTGTCTTGGCGAAGGTTTACAATTCCGTCGCCTGTGCCAAGAAACGGTAGTTGGATCAAAGTCATTGTTGCCATTTAGTTGTAGTTTTATAAAGTGAGCCACGGAAGTTTCGCAATCTGCACCTTGTGTTAGCGAATGTAATAAAGATCTATAAAATTTTCGAGCGAATTGCTTACGCTTGCAAATTTAGGTAAACAGTGAATGCTTTATTTGGGGGAAAGTTCACTCTTCAGAATTTTGTTAACAAAAAATCTCATACTTGATGTAAATTGATAGTTCTGAAATTCCGAATGCAGAGATACTTCAACAACGGGAAAAATGTAAGAAAATTACCCGGAACGTCTGACAGGAGGCGTAGGCTTACGTCTGTTTATTTTGGTAAAGGTGTCATGATATGAAACTCATTTTTGAAATAATTATCGTTTGTACGCCGAAATATGTCTTGCATTCAGGGGAATGTGGCGTATGAGAACCGTAACATGCACTGTTGTCGTAAGAGCACTGTAGTGTAGTGAGTAGCTACGCGATTTTCAGTCATTCTACGTGCAGTACAAAAAGGTTCTGCCTAATCTTAAGTATCAGAGAAGCGTTTCATTCTTCTTTTGTGTAGTCAGGTCCTCACTTCGGGTTTAATGTTTAGCTACGGTTTTCTTTGTAGTCAATTTTTACTCTCTTGCTGACGCCTTCAGTCTCTCACACCTTAACGCTGTGAAAAAATCTCTTCCAAGAATAGGTTATTCAGAAACTTTAGTTGCTTAGCCTAAAAAGGAAACTTCACATATTGACGGTTTTAATCGATCCTTAATAATGAAAGCTTTTTGTGCTCATTTACTGTATCACATATTTATTTCTTACCTTGATACTCTACGATTATACTTCGGAAAACTGCTTTCATGAGGTTGATAGAAGTACGGGGAAGCCCCTAAAACGAGGAACTTGAATGTCTTGGGTAAATGTTAGAAACTTACTTTGGCAACAGTTACCAAAAACCACTGGTCCAACAATGAAATTACTGTTCTCCCGTTTCAGCCGAATAGAAAGGCATCAAGAACTTTCCCCTTTTTTATATCTGGAAGAAACTTGCAAAGTACAGCAACGTACTCGAATTTATGAAGACAACCCTGCCCCCCTGGCCACACTTCCTCTCATTTAGTTCCTAAAGGAAAGAAAAAGAAATAGTCTAAAATACGTACGCAGATTAAATCACGGAGTATCACGCTAGGAAGAGTGGTTCCATTTTTGCATAAGTACCGTACTAGCCTTTTTTTCATAAAAATAAGAGGGCATCGTGTCCATAGCACCGTCGGCAGTTCGTGAACCGTTGTTTGGTATCAGTAAACTTGTCCTTCGTTAACTACCAAGTTCGCCGCGTGCGCCCAACAGCATTAGAATACAAGTGTGGTATAATTACAAGGCAAAGCATGCCCAACATGGCTTTCTGATTTGTTTAAATGTAAAATGCACCACTGTTACAGACACATAACCCAAAGTCTTTGGCAAGACTTGGCGGAGTTTCGTCGTGTTCAGACTAGGGCAACATCGGAAAGACAAACAGTATAGTATTCTAAGTCTTCCCCGCCCCTCTTTCTCGAACAAAGCGATTGTCAGCAATTCCACTGGAATCAGAAACTAAGCGCCTTAGCCGTTGCAATTAAGTCGTGCCATAGTACCAGAGATGCTGATGAACCTACGGGCTCATAGTGTGTCGGCGTAGCATAGATTATTTTCGATCCGCATAGCGAGTACCGCCTTAATTCTATTGCTTATCTCGTGTGTACAGAAATACGGTCCGGTCTTGTTGAGGCGTGGAGTGTGGGGTGCCATTATAGAAAAGCCTCACCGTCTATCCCTTCGTGAATGGAATACCCCAACTCACCCCCATCCACAGCAATAGTGGTTTCGGTCTGATTTCTGGAATGGGGCGCCTGGATGTGGAACAGCGAAGCACTGCGAATGAGTTTGTGAGACGTGAGGTTTGGGAAGGGTGCAGGAAATGGTAGGGAAATGGGCTGACTGACTTGTGACTTCATTAATGTTGGATTTATGTGGCAAGCTTTGGCTAGCGAGCTCCCAACTTTTCCATCTTCTGTCCATGAGGGAGTAAAAGCAGTAAAAAGGCAAATAAAAAATAGCCGTATTTATTTCGGGCATTTGTTGTGTCTTATGACCGTTAAGGTTTCAGCTTTCGACGTCCATTGCCAACACACCTCCCGAGTGTCCATCATCCCTTCCAAGCTATACAAACCCCCCAAAAGCAGCTTGCACCGTAAAATTGTCACCATTGAACGCTTAGTGAATGGTAAAAAAAGAACGAGGTCAACTATTTTTCTAACCTATAAAAGTTTTCGTGCTAACTCTTTTTTATATCTCCATAAGCAAGCTTCCGTTTTCAGACGATATTGCAGCTCGTTGAGAATCTTATTGAATTCCCCATGGCTTAACTCCCGTGTTCAACTTTGTATTTTTGTAGTCATAGTAGAGATTTACACAACTCCGCCAGCGGCAGCGGTTGGTAAATAATAAATAAAAAAAAATAAACTGTGAAACGGGAGGCTGTAGAACAAGATGCATTGCGCTGTCTGCTGCTTTGGGCTGTGTAAATTAAAAAGGTTAAAATTAAAAGCGTGCCAACCTCCTTTTCCCTTACACTACTAAAAGAAAAAAGAAAACTGGACATGAAACGCTGCACTTTTCTTAGCAGAAAATTTCTTGCAGGGCAAAAAACACATAAATGTCTCCGTGGCCGGAGCAAAAATTTGATATGCGACTGACAAAAGAGATGGGGAGAACGAAAGACAAGCGTCACGGTAAATCACGGTTGTCAACCAGGGTTAAAAGGATCAGGTTACTAACTATTTTTGCTCAACAAGATTAATATCATTTTACACTCTTTTGCTCTATAATTGTCGCTCATTAGCGACTGCATTATTTTTCGCTCTCTATGTCTGCAAGGTACCCGAAGGGTGCAGCAGGCAATAATGAAATTGGAGACACGGGAAGCCTGACTTGGTTTTTGTCCATAAAAAACACAGGACAAGTCTGGGCAGGTTCGATTACTCTAGTACCCCAGAATTCTAAAATGCATCTGCAAATATTCAACAATGCAATTTCTACATAGCGGGCTCGTTTTATTATTGAACACCTTGTAGCTTCTCGGCGTGAGAACTGAAGCAAAGAAATACAATGCTTTTTCCAATTACAGACACTTGCATAATGCAGTGAAAAGTTCACTGTGCAGGAGGTGCTTTGAAAAGCGTGCTGTCACTTCTCCAATAGAATTATGCTTATTTAATTGGCTCAGACTTTTAAAGTACGCTGCCAAAGAGGATCATATTTAACGCAATGGATGTAGCTTTATGTAGAGCAAATTTTACATAAATTACATGATCTTGTAGGATCACTTGTACAGCTTAATTGGCTTGGCAGGATTAACAGAACACAATCCTTCGAAATTAGACACGGCCGCTTTATTAAGCTTGTAAATTAATTTTTATTACATGAATTCGAAACTTTCGTCAAGGACAATTCGAATTTTCTCTGTTACTAGGTCATATATACAGAATTATAACTTGCAGTTTCTCTACTCATTATTTTTAGATTCTCCAGCACATTTAAGTGTTTAATATAGAAAGCAGACATAGATTAATTTTTGCATGGTTAGATTCAAGATATTTTCTACTTAAATTTTCTTAGTGTTAGATTCACGAAGCTTTGTACCGATGAAAAAAGTGATCATGTCAGAAGTAGAGTAATTATTACTGGTGTCTCAGTTCATTAACTAAACAGTCATCACCGTGTGTGTGAGTTTGAGAAACGAGCTAGCAGTTTGAGACAACACATAATCTTAGTCAGTTTTGCTCTTATACCGCGGTTATGTCGTTATTTATGTAGAAAGAATGACGAGGATGAGTTATTAAGTTCGCGATATAAGAACTTACGGAAAATGCGCCTTATCCAGTCGAGTTCCACGATCCTTTTGTTTTGAGCCTATCTCACGAGCATACTGGGCCCCGTGAACGAGAACTGTATCGTCAGGAAAACAAGACACGTTGTGCTGGTAATAAATTCTAAGGCTTATAAATGGTGTTCCTCCTTTTTTTGAGAGAAATGAGGGAGGGGGTGCTGGGTGGTCTTTACACTGAGCGTCATAAATTACAGAACTGCGTTTGAATCCAGCAAGCGTGGGAGGACAGTTTACACGAACACAACCTTTCTAACATGAAAGGACTTTGGTTAATTACTGCCTACTCTTTTTTCCCTATGAGTTTCTGAAAAAAACCCTGGAAAATAAACAGGAAAAAATGGAAGGAAAAGGCTGACGTTGAGCAAGAAGCAAGACAGATAACAAGACCACGTTTGTGTGCGGGAGAGAGGGGAGTTCAGGAAATAGGACGTCATGAACACGAATCTGGTAGTCCTGTTGCTAAAAATCAAAAGACGGAGATGTAACACGGTGTAACAAGGGTACGTAGTGCAGCGCGGATCGATCTCTTATTTAAGGAAGCAAAACCCATTCTCGCGCTAGGCACTATGAAATCTGTGTATAAAGAATATACGCCTTGTCATATGCACATGGCTGTTGGGACCCGTTCTTCATTCAACAGTTCTTTTTTCCCTGGTCTTTACCTTCTTTTTGTAGCCTAATGTCTTCAGTTCGGCTACCGAGGGAAATCTGATAGAAATCTGGTCCTGGAAACGTGGCGTGAATTGAAAACCATGAGGGAGAATAACCCGGAAGATCCTATTTTGTCTCATCGCTAGCAACGCTGCATGGAACGACACCTCCCTGGACGGGTAAATAAAGCAAAAAGTCAGCCAATAAAAATAATAAAAAAGCAGGAACAAAATAAAAAAAGAAGATAGGAACTTGTAAAAGATGGAAGACATTGACATTATTTTTTCCCCTTTTGACAATTTTCACGATGGTGTGTGAAAAAAAAAAACAGCCCAACGTCAAGAGCAGTCAAGAAAGCCGTTGCTGTTAGGGGACTCGGGGGGGAGGGAGGCGCCGAACAACTTGGTTCGTCGTTGGATGTTGTTTGCCCATGTCCACCCTACTCGTGTCGGCTGTTTCTGCACCTTCTTCCCCCGCATCCTCCTCTAGTTCGAGTGGCGCCGTCATTACCGACGAAAACTCGTCTTCCGCTTCCCGTCCTTTTCAACGCAATGTGGGGCATTGTTTATGCGCCCAAGAGGGCGTTGTCGTCGTCGTTACACCGCACTCGACACAACCTGCTGCCGCGACACCCTCGACTACGACCACAACGCCAACGACCACCTCTACCACCCCGGCCTCCTCCGCCTCCTCAGCGCCGAAGAAGATGGGCCCCCGAGAGCGAGATAGTCAAGAGTTGAGTGAGGACAGTGGTTTGGCTCAAAGTTTGACTTCAGAACATAAGTCCCGAGAGAATAAAGTAGTGCAGCCTCCATTCACACTCCATCACCAACTCCAGTACCCGCACCACTATCACCACCTCAGCCAGGACCATCTACAACTACAACAGCAGCAGCCACCACGGAAGCAGCAAGAGTGCCAACAGCCTGAGCAGAAACTGAGCCCGGGGGCAATGAAGTCCCGGCCACAGAAGATTGGCACGTTGAAATCGTTCCGAAGTGGTGAACAACAGCGTTTACGACGTCATGGGAGCAGTCAAAGTGCCAAGAGCGCTACCACGATCCGCTCGATTACAGGCAGCACAAGATGTAAGTTCGTTTATGTCGTTGTTTTTCACTCGCTTCGTCCTTGCTTGCCGTAGGTGAGCGGTCCCTAAAAATGTTGTTTCTATAGCTTAATTTTATGGTAATTTGGGTGATGGCTGGTCCCGTTGCCCCGTGTGTTTAATAACTCCTGGCAGCACGCCCAAGTTTCGGCAGCTTGGGGATTTCGGTAAAGTGCATTAACGGGTCCCTCCTGCAAGTTAAGACCTTCTTAAAAGCTAGGGAAGCGTCGTTCCTTGCAGGACGTGCCGTAAACATTGAAAAGAAAGAGACAACAGGGACAGATAGAAAATGGTACAAAAAGGTAAAAAAAAAACAGGAACGTAAGAAGGAACTAACATACACGATGTACAGCAAAGCATTTAATCTGTAGCAATTAGCTAAGTTAACTAGCGCTTGTTTCCTTGTCTTTCAACTTGCAGCCAAGCACGCCATGAGTCGCACTCTTACCTTCATAAGTGTCCATTATGTGGCATCACAGGAACTTCTAAGAAAGTTTCGCTACTATCCCAGCTACGTAGGTACTGCTATCCGGTACAATTATGAACTTGGGAACTGTTTGGTTGCTGTTGTACAAGTTGCATTGAGCGTAGAGTCCGCCTGGGTTTGCTCGTAGCTATGCTCGAACTTTTGATCAGCTGTTGGCCCGTCCTACGGACCTGATTGGCATTTTGAAGGGCTCTCCTACCGCTGGTTTGACGAGCTCTTGAAGTTGTTAACGTCCACCTTTGCTTGAGCGCTGTCGGCCGCTGAGAAATATTGTTGAACCTGCTGAAAAGTATTAGAACAATGTATTACGACAAAATGATAATAAACCAAGATTGTTCGAAGTCATTAAGAAAACTTATCACCATATTTCTCCCTAGAGAAACGGGGACAAGGTTGAGGTCAAATTCACGGTTAAAGAGTGGTTGACACAGTCAATCATTGGCTATCCATGCTCAAAATCCAGATTCACACCTTGAAGGCATTAGCGGCTGTCCGAAAAGCTTGATCGCTGTGGATAGTAGGCTGTCAAATTAGTTTGAATTTGGACCCTATCATCGCAGTGTCTGATTGCATTGGCATAGGAAATTGCTTATTTACGTAAGCATTGTTCGTATGTCTTTATTATTACACACTGTACACTGATTAAGGTAATTGTACCATACTAAATTAGAAAACAATGTACAGGTATCATACTTAACACGATATATTAAAATTGCACAGAACGACAACGTCCAGTCTTATCTTGCTTTGTTTTTCTTTTCAATCAAATAAAGCAATCAAATAAAGTATAAAATATTAGTTACATTTATCATTTCGAAGTTAATTAGACTACATATGAAATTTAGCATAATAATTTTGTACAGTTAAAAATATGTACTTAGTTAATTTATAACAACTTCCAGTAACTGTAGGCTGACACTATAATCTCCGTGATTGTAGGGCCCATATTCAAATTAATTTGGTAGCCTGCAATCCCACGCGATGAAGTTTTTTGGTCAGTCGTTCCTGCCCTAAAGGTGTGAATTTAAACTTAGCGATTTCAGTCATAGCCTGTGAGAACCACTGTACATAGGTTACACCACTTAGCGAACTGCAAGATTATTTTTTTGTTCAGCACGCTTAAAGTTAAGTTAGGTTAAAACATTCGAATATGGAAAAGAAGCCTAACCCTATGCTAATCTACATCCAAAGATCAATTTGAACGGCGGAAAATTGTGGTTAAAACGTGATATCCTGTGAGCATCGAGCTTTTTCACTGTCGCTATACAACGTACAATAGACGTTGACAAAGGAACATTTACTCAACATTAACCTAATAATGAGAGCTGAGGGCAAGAGAGGAACTATAAACAAGCGTAAATGCCAAGGTAAACGAAAAAATAGTAGCGTGAACACCGGTTTAATAAAAGCGTTGTTAGGAGACATTTCCTCGTTGCAGTTTCTCTTACGCGCAGTACAATGGCTGCATACTTGTCAGTAATAATTTTACCTAAACAGAATTCCCTTTATAAGTGCGTTCCTTCTTACTATTCGTACTGTTCACACCTGTGTTCGCTTTTGTATGAAATTGCTGCATGCAGTTGTTTGGGATGTGTACTTTAAAGTGGCTCTATTTGAACTTGGAAGTTTGACATTACACTATTTCTCGATTTTAGTGTCCACGGACGCGAGCATTCCCAGGAGACACCATGGCAATCGGCATTGGACATCGAATCTGGAAGAGCCGCATACAGAAGATGACGAGGACAAAGTTTCCGGCGTTCCGGGTCTCAATGAACGTGAATTGTGGAGTTTACACAAAGCCGTACCCGGCTTAAGACGGCATGATCCACGTACCTCGACCATTCGCCAGCATTATTACCCCGAGGTATGCTTTTCCTTCGTCCATTTAATCTTCTTTTGTCCGCCAGGGGTGTTTAACGCTCACGTATAGAGCAGAAACTGAATAGGCATTGCGTCAAAACCTCCTTTTTTTGAAGCTTATGAGAAGTGCAATGGAGACCCTTGAGGTGTAGCTTCTGAACCCTAAGTATTCCACCATAGTTTTGTTTAGCTCTCTATACAGCGTAATAGTGCTGCGAGAAACTCTTCAAACAACTTAGCCGTAAAGAAGTTCGTACGGATTATGATACAGGTTATCGCTGAACGCGAGGAAGTGAACCATAAAATGCTGACGCAGAAGAAATTTTACCAACTCAACCTAGAGCTGCATTAGATAAAGCTATTTAGGGATCTACGTATAGACGTGTTTATACATCGTTCGCGTATTGACGGATTTTGCTTGAGACTAACTCCCCTTTCCGTCAAAATAGATAAAATGCAAATAAAACTGATGAGCAATTCAACAGTCAGAGTCGAATGAAGTGAAATTGGGAAGTTAGCATGGCTTCTTTTTTATCTCTTAAACACTAGTTGGATGCATGAACAAAAATCAGATTGGCAAAAATTCAGGGACTTCTCCTTTCTAAAAGAAAAATTAAAAATAAAATAAAAACATCAAACATAATTTGAGACCGTCATTCGAGACCAAAGGAAGTTCGCGTAAGTCAAATTAAAAAAAAAAAAAACGAGGCTTCATTGTACTCATTTTTATGTCCCAGAAGTTGTAAAATACAAGCGAACTCTCATAAAAACATAGAGCTATTCAGGCTCTCTAGCGTTGGCGCTGCTTCTGTGGTAACTGACGGTACTTGTATATTTCGCTTGCTTTCGGCGAGTCGTAAATTCTGTTCGTAAGGATATATTCACACCGATGAATACTTTCACGGTCTTTCAAGCTAAACAAGGTTTCCTTTGGGGGGTTCTTCGCCGTAATGTAAGTGATTGCGTGAAAGACGAATAGGCCCCGTTAAGAAGATGCGCTCGCCCGAGGAGAAGCTCTCAAACATAGTAAACCGATTGACTTTTACTGGTTGTCTGCGTTTCGTTTTAAGATAACGCCAACCGAGTGAAAGGATACCCATTTCTAGTCGGTTCACAAGTCGTGATTACATACCATTATAGCCACATGGGCTTCGTGCTACTTTTAATCCACTGAAGGCTCGTGGGCCTTTCAATTCATTCTCCTTGAAAATGAAGTACTATCGAACATCTTGATAATCCGCCATGTTTCTAAGTCACATGACGTTATTGAGCTAACCTGTCTAAATCGTGGAGTCAACAATGACCTGTTTTGTTCTTACAATTCAGGGTGGCTGGGGTTGGCTGGTAGTCGGAGCAGCTTTTTTGGTCCAAGTTTTGACAACAGGATTCCAATTAGCGTTCGGAGTTTTCGCCTTACAATTTACACGCCGTTTTGGACGCTCAGCGCTCATGGACTCAGGTAACCTCATTAGTTTGTAACCTGATCATTCTTCTTGACGTTTCGCTTTGCCTTGTCTTTTTTTGTTGTTGGTGTGCGTAACATTCCATGCATTGTCTGAGAGGTAAAAGAGTTGGGAGCTAGCGTCGATGCGAGCGAGGATAAATCTTTCAATATGTTTTCTTTGTAATGCAGATTGTCGTCAGTGGCGTTTGTCTCGAGTCGCTAAGTTATAGGACAAGGTCCGGCGCGTCGACGTTTGTCGAAGCATGTCTTTTTCCTGTTTCGTTGTTGAGACACGTTTATGTTATCACGCTGCCCGTACTATAACTCGCTTTGGCACCCTCGCCCGCAAAAACGGGTTCATACCCATAAGTTTGCATTGGGCGAACTTGACAAGGCATGCCAGCCCCGGAATGAGCCCAAGTCCATAAATCAGTCTTTTGCTCGTATTAAGAGAGCTGATTTACATAAAATCCACTGCTTTGGCACATTCGTGGTTCAGTAACTATTGGAAATATGGTCAACTCCTGAAACCAAAGCAGCGAAAGACAGGATCTTGGTTCTATAGAGGCAACAGATATACCTGAACGTAAGAGAGAAAGAGCATCGGGCAAGAAGAAGAAAACGATGAACTCGTCACGTCAGGTTTGTGCCCTAATAGGGAGACGCCAGTAGCTCAGTATCTAATGGGAAACCGATGTAGGCTCGGACCACCTCATCATTCTATTTAGTACATTTTCTTTCGCCTGGGATAGCCCTCACAGCCCCCTGCATATGCATTCAGTCTTTTCGGCCTATCGCTTGCCAAAGGCAGCGAGCTGTGCCACTCTGGACCTTCGTCGCCCACAAGATCATCATCGTCATCAAGATGATTCCCACATGGTGAGCAGTGAAGAACAATCAACCTTTGTCCCCTTCTTTTTTGGCCGTGACGGATGATCAGGCACCGGAGTTCTGGGACGCGAAGCTAAGGAAACGACGCGTATGTTCCTGACGCAGCTATGTACTTCAATAGCATCTTACGGAAACGAGATCCATCTGGACATTGGCTATTTTTAATTTCAGGAGAAAATCCGTGCATACGCTTGGCCTAGATTTCACGGCTGTCATTCAGGGTGGTCGCATTTGCACGCTTTCCAGGGTGCCAAGCTAACTTCACTTCGAAATTCGCCTTTTTCTCCGTTGTTTAATTTGCACAGCACAATAGCTAAGGAATTTACAGGGCTATTTAGCTCCAGCAGCCCAGAAAGCTCTGTTGCATCAGAAAATTTCATTGGTGTGAACTAAGATCGTACTAGCGATAGGGATCCTAATATCGCAAGCCTGTTGACGCATTAATCCGCGTGTCCCTCTTTGTAATGTGACTGCTGTCGCACTAAATTTATTTCTTCGTGTTTGTTGTTGACACAGTAGAGAAAAACTGGTTCACCCATGAGAACAGTGCACGGGTGTAGCACTCCCCTTCACCCTCACCGGGGTGTAGGTGTGATCTAAGAATGCAATAGACGAAATGTTTTGAACATTTAAAAGTTAGGATTTAAAATTATCGTTGTTTTCAAGAAGACCTGATATTATTTTTATTTTCTGAAAATTAGAAATTTGTGCAGTTTTGCGCATGTTCTAGGCAGCCATTGTGAATTTCAAAGGAATTGCAAGCAAATTCATTTCGAACTCACGAGTACAGTAGTTTTTCAATATGAATCAATTCATACTTGAAAAGTGTGGACAACTTCAGACCTGAAAAGATTTTTCTCATGCCCGTTCAATTCAAACAACTCATAATTTCGGAAAATCCAATTCGTTTTAGAAACAAGTTTAAGTTAACCTGTTCCAGTTTTGTTGCGTCGTTTCGCCTTCACTGGACCAAGCACGGGGTGATTTGTAGGTTTTAACATAAAATTATCCGAATCAGAGATTTAATAGTCGACTAATGATTAAATTGTAATTTTTAAATAAGATCCTAACCACGAAGCTGAACATGCGAATCCTTCTATGATTAAAGTTTTCTTGGTAATAGGGGTTGCTTTCTTATGTACTCTAATAGAAAAGTTTGCTGGCTTTTTGTTCCCACGATAAAAAAGATTCAGGTAACGACATTTGTGTTGCTTTTAGAGTAACTGTTTACTCTCCCATTTACTCGATGGCTCATGAGCATAAAACCCACTGATCCTGAACACAACATTGTGGTGCCTTGAGGATTATTTAATTAAAATGTCTATGTGAGTCATTAGCCCAAGTGAAAGCTCTAAGCTTTTAAAATTCCAGAAAGAGATAAAAACAATAACTCACACCTACGCAAATGCTTGGGTAAGATTTTCTATTTTAATGCATTAAAAAAGCAGAAAAAAGTACAATTTTTGTGGTCCAGTTATTTTTTAGGGGTAAATTAAAAAAAGGTACGAATATTTTAGAAAATTCTGCGCTACATAGTAGTAGTGCAAGTTATTGCTGCCAAAATTAAAGCTTGAAGCATTTTCAGTAATAAAACAGAAGAAAATGTGACGAAATTAAAAAGAAACAGACGCAGAAAAACGCATAATTAAAATAGAAGAGTAAAAGAGGCGAAACTAAAAATAAAGTCCCCAAAAATATTGGTCCTAGTCAATGCAGAAAATGAAATCTTTCTTTCCTACATTGAGATGCCAAATTCTTGGAAAAGTTTCCGCACCTCATTAACGGATTTGGAATGTATCAGAATTGTACTAGAATCCTGATAAAAGTAAGCAAAGACGAGACTCGGTAGGAAGGTGACTGACGGATGGCTGAAAGTGAGTCCCGGAGTCGTCTTCATTTTGGCCTGTGAGGTGGTTGATAAAAAACAAGGTAGATTTGGATGACAGACAGCATGACAGCTTGTCTTGGAACTCAGAATGAATTCCAGGAGCAATAAAAAGAAAACAGTAAAAACAGACATACAAGGTAGAAGAAATGGCGCAAGATTTAATATCCCTTCCCTCTGTAGTTAAGCAGGTCGTGTACCGGAGGGTTGTGCGAAAATAAAAGTTACAATCAATTTTTCTTCTTTGCCCTGTTCCTTTGGTGACAAGTTTTTTTTTAGTCGTGAACTATCTGTTTTAAGGACGACAATGGCGCCGTGGGCCAAGGCTCTCCAGTAGGGACCTTACAAGGTGAAGAATGGTTGGACATTGATGAAAGGAACGATTAACGACGCGTTCAGTGGGAGAAGAAAAAATAAATAAAAACTATTGAGGCTGGCCAAGAACATTGTTTGTAAGGGAATGGGGAGTGTAGAGGTTGCTCTTGTGATGTTTGGCACACCGTAAGCGGTTCCAACGGAGGAGGATATCGAAAAGGATAGGCCAGCAATGGGCAATGGACCCCTTTGCCGGAAGTTGGTAGTGACAAATGAACTATGTAGCTCTTTTCTCTCTTGAACCCCCCCCCCCCCCATGTGAGAGATACTTATTTTTTTCCCTCTTCGTCTTCCTTTCATTGGAAACGACTAGCTTAGAGGTCTGATTTAACCTCCTTCTTCTAGAAATCAATACTTTGTAACTAATATAAAAAGGAAAAAGGGCTGTAGTAATGATTATATCGCCGCTTTTGTCTTTCGGAGTTCCCCTTCTCGAAAAAGTTTTTCGAGGACTAAAACAATGTGACGTATTAAGGGAAAATATTCTTGTATATTTCTTGTAGTTTGGGTAGGCGTGGTCTGCCTGGCTTCCAGCTTCCTCTGGTCCCCGATCATTGTAGCCGTATGTCGCCGAAAATCAACCCGCTTAATGGCCGTGTTAGGAGGCCTGGTATTGGCATTGGCAACTTTATTCACATCCTTTGCTCACCAAGTCCACCAAACTTTTTTTAGGTAATAAAAACTTCTTATATCTTCTTTTCTAACAGCATGGGGAGTTTATTTCCACTATTCGTTGCGCATGCAGAATAATCTAAGTGTCCTTATGTGGAATAAACCTTCTAGCCTTTTTTTAAAAAGAATGAATCTTTTATGTAGGCCTACTGTGCCAAAAAATATAATTTTTCTGAGAGAATATCCTACGCATTCGGTATAAAGAACTTCTCTTCGTCCCTACTACGGAATTTCATTGCTGCTGTGACGCACGTAGTTGGTGTATTTCTTCGAAAATATTGAATATTCCTGAGACGCCTGCCTACACGTCCTAGATATATCTTCATTTTTTATCTTTGTGTTAGCATTTTTCTAGGGAACAATTTAATATTCTTCGGAGAACTTCATATCCATTCGCCCTTCGAACTTCATGACGGGCAGTGAAACTTAGTGTTGCATTGACTCGGAAGTTTGTGTAGAGTGACCATGGCTTGGTTTAACACAAGCTAGTGTTGAGTATCTTATGCACTCAAATAGATCTAGATTCCGCAGAACTGCCTTTTTTTCTTTTGCTCTTCTTCATCAAGAGACTTTAGAATGGGCCGAAACGTGCCGTGCAACGTTGTCATACTTTTTTCTTCCTGAAAAAAAAATAAATAAAAAATAAATCCGAGAAACTTATCGAAGTTTTAGTTCTGGGACAATTAGGTACAAGTGCTGTAGATCAAGAAGAGTTGTTTCGTAATCAGATTGTGTAATACTAATATTTAAGTTTACGCTGATTTACTATATATTTTCGGTAACGCCAAGAAATTTGTCCAGCATTACGCAAAACTCCTCCTTCGTTTTAAATAATGATACACTGACTACAAGTTTCGGGTAAGCGATTTATTGTGTTAGCATTTGCACAAGAAATATTGTGTAGAGTTGAAAGCAGTAACAATTTTTTTTACGCAAGAAGTACGTGGTAGAGAAGATCCGTATTAGCCAAGATGCTAATGACATTCCTGGGTGGGAAAGGGAGTTTGCTAATAAGAATTCCTAGGTGCTTTTTTAGGAACGTTTCTACTAGTCATGCCCCGGTTTACGCGATTGATCCGAGTGCTAAACCTTTGCGTAAGGACAGTTATTTTCCTTTTTTTTTGCGAAGAATGTAATACTGCAGGGTTATGTCTGTCGTACACAGATCAGGTCTTTTTTCATCCTCTTTATGTTTCCTAGCTGGACGAATGTATTTCTAAATAAAGTTGTATTTCTTTAGTTATGGCCTGCTATTGGGATTGGGCATGGCAATGGTACGGGAAACGTCCACGTTGATGGTAGGCCAATACTTTAAACGGCGTCGAGCGTTTGTGGAAATCGTCATCCACATTGGATCTGGTATTGGCGTGATTTTGTTCGCCGTTTTCTTCCAGGAAGTGCTTAGGTGAAATTTGACATATTTTTACATTTTTTCTTCCTTTTTTTGTCATCAATTTTAAGAAACATTTCCTATACATGGTTGAGATACTCCCAAAATTTTGATGGCAGAGTTAAAAAGGAAGAGAAAAATATTTTCAATTGATACAAGGCATGATAAAAACGCCATAACCGGAATACTTATGCGATCGTGTTCGTTTTGGCAAAGGTAGTCAGATGGGTTGGCGCTTGGGTTTGCAAGCCTGCACGGGCCTTTTACTTGCTGCCTTCTTTTTGGGCATGTTTTATCGATCTGCCTCCTTGTATCATCCGCAGCGAAGAGCTATCTTACACCTCAAGACCCAGAGAAAGAAGGTAAGTTGCGTTTACTACGCTAGGAAAGCAACAAAACAAAATAAAAAAAAAATCCATGGCGCTACGTTACTTTGTAACTGAATTCCGCATTGTATTGCACCTTCACCTTCGTTCCTTCAGCAGTGAAAAAAACATAATAAAAAGTGGAAATGGTTCCATGATTGCTTGAATAGGTCAAAGCGAAAGGAAAACCGAGTAACGACCGCCCACCTTACTTTGACTTTTCGGTACTCAAGTTGTCCAGTCTGCAAATTGTCTTGCTGTCAGCAGGAGTAGCGGCCATGGGCACGTATACGCCATTGTTTTACCTTGTGAGTAGCCCATGTTTTGTACTTTTTTTGACGAGTTCACCAGCTCGAGAAGCTCAACCGCTTTGAGTAACTTTTATAGAAACCCGATTGTCCCCCTTTTTTGTCCTTCTATTCTCCCGCAAAACCGAAGAAAAAGTATTGGAAAGACTTTTTGTTTTGTCACGGAGTCAGTATCGGTTACTTTGTAACTTTCGTCCTGTTGTAAAACTGGTACAAAAACTTGCAGAGCCATCATAATCCATCATTGCGCAAGGTCCAGTAATCTTGTTAAACCGGACAATTTATCTTTGCATGCAACAAACTTGAAAATTACGATCTGGGCTCGGAGACAAAATTTGTCACACAATTTAACTTACAGCGTTTCTAATGTCCTAAGACTTGTTAAGAAAGTTCCAAATCGACACGCTTGGAAGATATAATCTGGTGTCATTCTTGGTTGCGATTCTAAGCTGTGATAGTGACGTTCCAATCTAACACGGTCAACTGATTTCTAGTCCAAAACGCGGCGCCAGACAAGTCAATTATCAGAGGAACAATTAAAATTACACCCTTTGAGCAACCGTTTTACTTCACCAGCGAACGAGATCGATGGGTTTAAAATGTTTTGAAAGTATCATTTCCCAGAAACCGGTATTTTATGTACGCAGTAGGAGATCGGATCATTGATGTGGTAGTACCAAGTTACACAACCCCAGCGTCTTTTGAAATTGTCGTTTTATTTTACTACCCTTTTTATGTTTTCTCCATTGGCAGACGTTACAAGGCGAAGAAGAAGGCTTAGGAAGTGGACAAATTCTGCTCCTGCATACGTTTCTAGGATTAGCCTTGGCTACCGGATCGGTTGCTTTCGGCCTCCTCGTTGTACGACCTAGTCCCCAGTGTCTCATCTCAGTACAGTACCTATGTCAAGCCTCTTTATTCGGCATAGGTAGGTAACTCCGTTTTTTGTAGCTGTGACAATTTTTCTCATTTCTTTCCCAGGAAATGCTTTTCCCCTTTTTTTTTCACGAAAGAAAAAGAAGATGAAGTAGCTAAGTATTCTCTGTCTCAGGCATCTCGTGTTTGGCATTAACTGCCGTGGAAGGTTACCATGGCTACGTGCTTTTTACTTGGTTCTATGGGGTTTGCCTCGGGGGATATCAGTACACCCTGGAGCTGTATACCTTGGAAACGGTCCGGGCGAGGCGGTTTTCCCGGGCGTGGGGTTTTGTCCAAGGTGTAAGAGCAGTTCCTATTCTCTTAGGGATTCCTATTACGGGTACGGCAAAAGTTTTGCATAGAAAGTTTCGCACTAAATGTCTGTATTTCGCCCCCTTTCGAACAAACTTTCAGGGTATATCAACCAGAATCACAGCAAAGCAGGGTATTACTTCTCCGCAGTCTTTACGTTAGTGGGCTCCGCGCTGCTCTTCCTAAATCAAGTTCCCAGCAAAGAGCCCGTAACGCACTACCGTTCCAATAGCTGCCGATCTCTGGAAGCGATAGAAGTCTTGGAAGCGGTGGATGAGGAGGGTGAACAAGAACGGGTAGATGACGAGGTAGACGCCGAGGAGGAAGACGAAGAAGAAGCGGTGGAAGAAGATGAGGAGGAGGATATCAACCAACAGCAGAATGGCCTGGTAGAGCTGGACAGGACCCCGAATGCGACTGTGACCAATCCAGGTACGGTGCATCAAGGTATCTGCACGTGTCAGCGAAGACGGACCGCAGAGGTTCCGGCGAAACGCAAAGCCAATGATGCGTTGAGTTGGACGCGGATTGCCTGGGGCAGAGGGAAACGCGTGCTACAGCTAAAAAGGAAGAAAAAACAAGTTAGACATAAAATGAATTTTTATATGATGGGGCGTAGAAGTGGGGATAACTACCGGCCAGAGCTGTTGAACTGTATGTCTGAAGAACGGCTCATTGGGAACCACCATAACCATGGAAATGGGGACCCTTTTCAAAGGCGTATCGACGCACACATGGAGCAAGAGGCTTTTCTGGAAACATGTATACAGTCGTGCCCAAACATGGACAAATGTTACTGCTACAATTCGTGCGCCGAGTGCAATCCTCCTGTCATAGATGTGCTGGTCGCGGGTACCGAACGTCGGCCTGGCGGTTACGGCGCTGCGGCAGAAGGGAAGACGAGCACGGGGACGATAGAAACAAGTCACCGCAATCCCCAGAGACAGCGCCGTCGACGAACTGAAACACGAGTAGAAGAAGGAATCCCAGCATTACCGGCATCCGTGTTAATGAACGCTCGGAATTGGAACGTTTCAGTGCCGGACGGGTTGAGTCGGCCACCCCCTGATCGCCCGGTACTTAAACGTCAACACACATGGCACGATATTACCGTTATCGAGCAAATTACGACCTCGGTGTGAAACTTTGTGATTCAAGTTTTTATATTGTTATTACTAAAGTAATAATAAAAAAGATCAGTATTGGACTTGACGAGCCAAGTGAACGTATTTCTGTATTGGATTGGCATACTTTATGATAAAACTGTACATACGGGAGAAATATGGATGAAGTCAACGTTTTGTTCAATTTCTAGCTGTTACATTTTGCGCAAGTACATCTTTCTTAAACGTTTTGTTGTTGCTAAAATTCTCTTATTTTTTAGGTTAAAATCTTCATTTGTTAGTTATCGATTTTAATTTGAAGGGGTTGTCCAGATGCATTCGGCAGATATTTCGCATATCATGAACTATCGTGTGTATTTCTACACACACGTGTAGCAGTGCGAAACTAAATGTTTCACAAAGGAAGCAGATCTTCCCCAAGCTCTTCCTCTTCGTCTTGCTCGTCAATGCGACGATGGCCCGAGGAAGTTCGCGGACGTTCCGCTAAGGGACCAAGCGGATCGGAGTAACTTGTATCTGACGAAAGTCATACATAGTTTATTCATTTCGCCGTTATTGGTGTCGGTTACCTATCTCCCGCGATTTGGGAGCGTTATATTCCTCAGTCGATTCTAAGAACGCCACACCTTTGCGCGATGCAGCTGAACTGTTGCGCGATCCTTGACTAGCTGATCGAACAATTCCTGTTCGATTGAAATATTGTGGTAAAAAGGGCTTTTTAAGTTAATAAATCAGGGAGTTACCTAGTCTGCTACTACCGCGGCGACTTTCGCCTTGCTCCAAATGACGTAATTCGTTTGCATAGTCCGATGCCTCTTTCAAGCCCAGGTCCGTGCACAAACGCACCAACGCGCGCAAGGCTGTACATACGGGAGACATGAAATAGGAACGTGACGTTTAGTAAAGGAAAACTTGCCAAGTTGTAAGACTCGTAATATACCCACGTGAAGACTCAAATCTTTCTGGTCCATGATAATGATCTTGAACTTTGAACTTTTGTGAACATGGAAACTTTATAATACTTCTATTAGTGCTACACGCCGTAAACTTTTTTTTTTTTTAAAAAAAAAAAGACTTGTCTGTGCTTAATGTCTACCTGAACGTCTTTCTGGGAAACAGCCAATTTCGCTTAAGTATTGTAGTGGAAACTGGGAGAAATTGTAACGAGCAGCACTCTTAATTTTTTTCGTTAGCGCGCAAACTATATTCCCCTATTAGTGCAAATGAAACCAAGAGCGGTAATTGTCATTGGTGTACTATATTTGTCCGTAGTCTTCTCTAATATATTGCACAGCGGTGAAATTCCATTAGCTGTATAGCTATCTCCGTGATCACTGTTTCATTAGGAAGATTTACGGTATTCATTCATGATCGCATTAACTAAAGAAGCTTCCACTACATTAAAGCGCAGGTCTTACCATAGTGTTTTCCTTGTCAAGTAAAAAGCTTACTCGTCAAATGAATTTCAAGATTAAATTCACCCTAGTGTTACGGAACCAGATGTTTTCAAACATACTGCTGTTTCCCGCTTTCCGTGTTACGCGCTTGTGTGACCTGGCGCTATTATCGTTCTGTGCAAAACACACGCTGTTGAGGTGAAGACATTTGGTATACAACGACGCGTTGAAATTAGTAGTCAGAAAACAAACAAACTTCTTGACCCAGCTTCCTTCACGGTCACTCGAACTGGCAACGTGCGAGGCCACCAAGGATGGCTCCCTAAGCTGGGAAACATAAGTGCTAATTGTTCGCAGAAGCTGCAGGCCTAGACTTGGAACACAAGCCAAAGCCCACTTGTTCGTATGCAGACGCTGCAATATAACGGTAAGTTTGCTATACGCTGATTTTTGCGTTTTTTGCACTCCTCAAACTTCCTTTTATTGATGTTTGTTCAAAAGTGTATATTACTCGTTTCTGGTTATATTTTTTTTTTAGTATTTACTTATTTGGAGAAAACATGCCAGTCACGATGGGGAAATACAACCTTAAGATGGCACTGGTGGAAATACAATCTAAGTTTGTTTAATTTTGTAACTTGCGTTGAGAGCGTATGCGAGAGGCTCTAATAATTCTCCTGTGCTAAATATATGTCTGCACAGTTATAGTAAGACACGTGGAAGTGCTTTAACTTTACACGAGCTCTTTTTCTACTGGATCGTTTAGTTACTTTTCATTACTTCACAAATTCGCCGTAAGTTAGGGTGTAAGTTAATTCCAAAAGTAATTAACACGGCATAGAGAAGAGTAACCGGGGTTGAATAAGAGCACCGAAAAAGAAGGAATTGGAGGAATACGTGGAATCGTAAAGAATGTTACTTGGTGAGTTCCACAGTAGCATACTTGACAAAGTGGAGCTCAGCAACCAGGTTAAGTGTACCTATTGTTCACGTAGATGAATAGCCTTGAATAGGCTATAGCGTGTTCGTACTCTAGCGATTAGTGTAGCTAGGCCTGAACGTAACCAGCTTGTCGTCTACTCCATTAGTTCGTTGAACATTGATGTATTTTTAGATTGGGTTTGGTACATGAATCAATGCTAGCTTTCGACAGCAATACGACGAATAGTTCCAAAAAGAGCCCACCCGAAAGACCAAAGGAGCCTACTTCCACAAGGTACTGTGAATTGCCTGCTATGTTGTTATCCAGCCTGTGTGGAAACAACCGAGGATAGCTAAGAGCTAGCTTAAAAAAAAAAAAAAAAAAAAAAAAAAAAAAAAAAAAAAAAAATGTTAATGCTGTGTTGAAAATCTGTATAACTTGTTTGAACAATTTTAACCTAAACTAACTTAACCTAACCTAACCAAAGAGGCCGGACAACCAGAATAACAGGGTGTTTACGGTGCTTCATGGAAGTGGGCTTTTGATCTATCGGGTGGGCTACTTTGGAACTGGACTCCTTCGCCACATTGACCGTTCCTCACGAGACTTTTATTCTTTTTGTGGTATGGCAGCCAAAATAGTTCCGCTTAAGAGGAAAAGTTAATGGGGCTAGTCAACGTACTGTAGTTTGGGCTAAGAGATATGTGATGGTTAGTTTTCGCTAAGGGGGATAGAAGCTAAACAGATTTATCTCGTAAGTGGCCTAGAAGTGGGGAATGTCTAAGAGAGTTATTTGACATGGTCGAAACATAAGTTGTCTTGGAAGTATCTAAGCCGGCTTTAAGAGAGTTGTGTATCCTGTGCGCTAGGCAATTCCGTTCGGAGAAGAATCGTCGGTGAGGTTTACCTAACCGTAAGCCCTTTTAAAATGAACTCAGCAAGTGGGAAAATTTTTTAATACGTGTGCACGAATTTTCTACCTTTTTGTAAGGCTTCCGATCTCTGATACGAGAAGCTCAGCTGGTTTGATTTTTTCGCTTTACGCGCTGTTAAGGCATCTTTGTCAACACACTTTGGCGTTGAGTAAACGTCCTCACTAAAAGCTTCCATTGAAAGCGTTTTGAGCCCAAAGATCATTTCGCGTGTATGGATAATATTATGACAGCATAGATGTTTCGAATGATTCGTGAGCTCCATTTTGAAATTTCTCATGCAGAACTACCCACTCTCCTGGCTGAATGGCGTTCGCGTCATGTTCACTCACATAAGGAAAGAAGTGTGGGTGAGTAAGCAATCAAAGCTTGTATGGAGCAATCGACTAGTTTGGGGCCATTGAATGACGTCTCTGGTTGCCAACAAAGGTGTTCACCAGCTCGTTTTTGGTAAATAGCTTCTGACGTGTACTAGCATACGTGAATACGTTTCCTACTTCACAGCTCACTGCGAGATGCCTTAAATATCGGAATTTTCTGAGCTGTGAAATAATTCAATGATTTTCGCAAGTCATCGTGACTCCTTAGCGCACGTCAATAAAACTTGTAACGTTTCTCACGTGTTTACTGCTTACTAACGCGGCCCCATGAGTTTCGCTTAACACTTCCTTGGCCTTCTTTCACTTGATAAAAAGGAAAGTAACTAGAAAGCCTGTGAGCTTGCTGTGAGAAAAAATAGCTTGTTTTTCTTTCCTTTTTTCCGGGATAAATGAGCCTAAGTTTGTACTTACTCTCAATGGAGTCTGGGAATTGGCGATGGAGACTTATGTACTGCTGTAGGGCTTTGGGGTATTGGCCACATTTCCGGTAACACGTGGCGGCTTGCAGTCCCCATTGCACGTTATGAGGTTGGACAAACGCTGCTTTTTCGAAAAACACGACAGCTTTTTCAGCCAGTTGGAGTTCTAAGTAGTAAGCGCCTAACCATGTCAATGTGTCCATGTTCCCAGGCAAGTAACGAAACGCCTGCACCGTTAAATAATAACTTAAGTCATTCAAGAAGCTCCACGATGGTACAAGAGCTTTCCGTAAAAAAAGTACAAACAGAAATTGAACGAAAAAGGACGGACTTAAAAAAAAAATTTAATAAAGGACGAAGATGCCGGGAAAGCGTTAATCTTGTTCCAGTTTCGAAACATTTTTATTGAAACGATGCATTTGACCTTTCATCCACGTCATGCGGAGGAAACATTTACAACGCGAGATAGTTTAATTAAAATCATAAATGTAGGAAAAGATCTATGGGAAAAAGGACAAAAGTTACGTAAATTACAAGAATAAATTACAGTACGATAATTATTTTTGCACAAAAGGGACATTTTCTTTCTAATTACTTTGTTATTATGAGCAACTTAATATTCTGTAAAACATGCTAGAAGAACAGAAGTTAGTGAACAATAAATTAAAAGCTAGTGACCCTTTTCTAAGCAGTCTTATTTGAAGTGTTAAAAGCCAAGAGACCACGAGGCGTAAAAAAGACATTCAGGTACTGCCATCACATAGAAAAAGTTTTTCTATAAAAATAACGATTGTACTGATTAGTGGAGCTTAAGCGGTTTTTAATTACATTCACCCTCATTACTCTGAAATTTCGCGAATGTATTTTTTAGAACAATAATAGATGTAGTAATATTTTCAAAGCTGCAATTATGGGGATGGTGTACGTGAACTGGGGACAACTCAGCCCCATGGATGGCAATGTAGGCGTAATATTTTTTCATCGCTTCGTTACGCCATCTAGTGTTTTTACGTTACGAGAATGGCAATTTGTAAAAAAAAAAACTAGACAGATCATAGCTCGAAAAATGATTTTAGGATTTTAATTCTGTTTTCTTTAAAATATCGCTTGAAGAGTAGGAGAGACCGAGTCACCTTGGATAGAGAGTAGGTTGGACAATCATAAATATCTCCTCAACCCCACTGTAAAATATTTTGGAAAAATTACCGATCATTCAAAACGTGCATACGCTGGTATACTGAAAAATCGAATGAAAACTGTGAACTATTTTGGAAGCTGTGACACTTCGTTTTTTTCGGTGGGTGTTTTTCATGTTTGGGAAAATACTTATTTGCAGCTTTTACCTACAGTTTATGAAGGTGTTAGGAGCCTTTCATGGAATAACGATGCAGGCTGGCAGGCATGAAAAAGGGAGTACGAAAATATGCATTTGTATCATTTCATCAGCTTTGGTGTTCTAAATGTTTATCTTTGTAGCATTAGTAATACAGTTAAAAGATATTTTACATCAATTACATAGCATGGGCACCAAAATGGAGTTCGTAGCTAAGCAAAATCCGATATACCCCGCAGTAGTGCCCAAGCTACCCGCTCCAGGGTACTTTTGACCAGCTTCAGGAGAAATAAGATATAAAAAATATATCCCTTATCGTCATGAAAAAAAAAAAACAGAAAAGTAGAATGACCAAGCTATCAAACTACGTAAGAAATAATTAAGAATCTTTAAAAGCCCTTTAGGTCTTCTGAGGTGAAAAACTGGACGATGTGCCCCAGTCTCCCCTACATCTAGAACACATCGAAGCCTGATTTTTAGAATTATTTTTTCCCTCGAAGAAACTATTCAAATGAAGTCCTATTTTGCAAAATAATAAAGCAGTATTTTGAACAAAAAATCTTTGATGTACACAAGATTTGATGATTACTTACATCACTGTAGGAAAGTTACTCTGAAATATGGAACAAATTTAATGACACGGTCCGCACCGTCTCCTGTGTCGTTCGCCTACAAGAGCCTTAGGTGTACCGTAGCCGTAATGTGCATTATGTTCCAATTTAAAATACCCCACCACCTTTTTCGAGCAGAGGCGTTTCTGAACCCCTTGCTGAATAAAGGAAAAGCGAATCGATCCGAAAAAGGGTATACATTAGCAATAGTAAAAAAAAAATCCACAAATCCTTAATGTAATTATTTAAAGCCAATGTACTTTTCTGCGTTCGTACGCCTAGGAGGACAAAATCAACAAAGTATACAGCGTATCTAATGGATAAAATAAATAAGAAATACTGAAAAAGAAGAGCGTCTGCAAGAAGCCAAGGGCAATAAGCGATTACAAAATAACAATGCAGACATGGCAAACTTGCTGGAAGGCCAAAGGTCCTTTTTACTGCGCTCTTATAATATTTCCTGGAAGGAATTATTATTATTGTATTATTTTTAAATGTGAAGCTCTATACTTTTCGTAGGAAAGGCAGCAGAAGTCCGATTCACCGTAAAGAGTTTGAATCAAGGACAGGTAGAATCAGTTAAGAAAACTGCTATGCTATGGGTTAAAGTAATACACAGTATGATTAATTGTATTACCGGAAATTATAATGTTATAAATGAAAGGCAATAAAAAGCAGTTACTCATAATCTTTTTTGGGATAAAATATAAAGTAGCTCGTTTGATTGTCTATGTGAAGCACTTCACCTACGTGAATATAATTTGGGACTACGGCTAGTACAGCAAGTGAAAAGTAGAAACTACAGTTGGTTATAATGATACCTGGTCTCCTTTACCCCCTACGATAATCGCGCTAACTCGCAAGGCCAATGCGGTATTGATTGGCGTTTCTCCGTAAAACAAGAAACACACAATATAAGACAATAGAACGAACACACAAATAAGACTGCTCGTGAGTTTCGCTTACCTCGCTGTAGTATTGGAAAGCTTGTTGCCTGTCTCCCAAACGATCGAATAAATCACCGATTTTTTGCAGGACACCGGCGTCGGTCGGTACCAGGCCCAGGAGCTGTAAATACCTAAGGAACGGTATAACGAAATTCTTGTGTATTCAAGATTGCATTTCTTTCACTGTGGCAGAAAAACAATAGAGTTTCCGACTGTGCAGTAGTGGCTCATGTATCTTGCTTACCATTCAATTGCTTGTTCTAACTCATCCGCCTCTTGTTGGAGAATCGCAATCTGATAAAGAACCTCAGGCTGGTGTCTCAACATGTTATGGAGTTTGAGAAAACTGTCTAAGGCTTCTTCTCGTTGGCCTAATTTGCGATGCGCTAATCCTAAATTGTACAAAGCTTCTGGGCAAGAGACATCGCTTTCCAAGGCGCAAATGTAATAATCACGGGCTTTGATGAGTTCGCCTTTCAAGAAACTGCAATTGCCCAAGCTGACAAAAGCAGCCGGGTTGTAGGCGTCGGAATCACGGGACATGACGGCGTACTTTTCAGCTAGTTCATAATCACCTTGCTAACAGCGCGTGGGTGGATTAAGAGGAAGAGAGAATAATCAAAAGGAGATCAAGAGATAGTGAGTTCTGGGATTGAAAATAGAAAAAAATATCTTCTCGTTTACGAGGTTACCAAGAAATAAACGGCCGATAAGTTAGCAGCTGCTGCGCTAGCAACTTTGCTGTCTCGTTTCTCAAAGGTTTTCAGCGTTTCCAAAGCTAAGGCGAGATTTTTCTGTCTTAAAAAGAGGACGGCTTTGTTGATTTCCAAGTCGTCAGCCAGCCAAGCGTAGTTGGAAGCTTTAATGGCTTCTACGCACCTTCAGACCAATTGACACCGAAAAGGGGGAGAGGTAAATACTTCTCAAGTCCAATTCCTCCAAAACGTTTCATTACCACTGGAATCCAGCAGCCGAAGTCGCTTCGATGACGGGCGAAATCAACTTAGCAGCCATTAGTATGCAACGTTCCGCTTCTTGTTTGAGCTGACGTTCTAATTTATGCAGCGCGTCGTTACGAATGGCTTCAGCCAACAAAACCGACTGCGGGTCGTCCTAAAATTGTGCCACAATTTTGAGGTTGATTTTTTAACCTTGGCCTTGACGCCCTTTCCCCTTCTCACATCTCCCTCCTTACTTGATGAATCGTGTACTTGTCATTATCGTCCAACTCAAGAGGGATTTCCAGCAAACTCTGGAACCACTGCTTTAATTTCTCTTTCTCCGCCAATGCATAGTAGCTCACAATCAAGTCCAGACCTGTTTTTCAATGGGAAAGTTTAACTTAAATGAAGAGGTCGTCAAGGATTAATGCTTAGCTTGTTAAAAGATGCTCTGGATATGAACAAGTCCTCGATGGATTTGTTAAACGGATATAACTCATAATTTTGCTCACTTTATTTCTAAAATATTTTAGTGGTTTGTCGGAAAACTTCCCTATGTAGCCGTTTTTCCAACTTTGTTTCCGAAAAGAAATTCATTATTGCCTCTGCATGGAAGTAGCGTAGAGCTTAGCGAGAGCAACTTAAAGAAAGTAACAAGTGATACACGTATACAAAATTTGTGTGTGCATTTCGTAAAAGATTCACTGAGCGTAATCATCCCGTGCCTTTTCCACGAAAAGCCAGGAGAAACTCAGTGACTTCGTTCTGTGTGCAAAAACTAAATTTACGAGACTGATGTTCAAGTAATTATACAATTTTCGTTTTTGTTTGAAGTTTGTAATTGGCTGGTGCATCACTAGTAAATGATAGTCCCTTGCATTATAAATTTACATGTGCGAAAGGGCGTACAGAACTTTTTGTGTAACTAATTACAAGAAATCTGGAAGCGCAGAACGTGTAAACGCGATTCTAAATGTTTTTTCAGTTGTTTGACACATGTTAACTTAAAAGCAAAGCTTTCTGAAAAAGGCTCGTAGCTACCAAATTACAAGCATGAATCCACTCTTGCATCAACGATATAAAAACAGTTCAGTCAAAGTAAAATACAAATCTAGTTGCTGGGGAAAAGTAAAAGCCGAGCGAATCAAATTCAATTCTTAACAGAAAAGGATCAGACGGTGTTAAAACAGTGGAAAACTTTTGAATAAATATTTCCTGGAACTGCTGATATACTAATTGCGGTACTTCTTTGTGAAAATTTCTCAAATGGAAATTAGTTAACTTTGTTCTTGTTAAAACTCTGTGAACGTGCTAATGTAAATATGCACGTGCCGTTTTTACGTGACGCTGAGCTTCTCTTTAAGCACACTAACACTAGTGAATTTCATAACACCGCAGAATTGAAAACTTTAATGGTGTTGTTACCAAGGCAACAATGAATTTTGCTTTGGGCGACAGAAAATGGAAAATTAAATGGGATTTGATTATCGTTTGTCGGTTGGAGCATGAATCTCTTTCTTTAGCGCTCAGGCCATTTTCTTAAAACAATGAGCAAAACTTGTGGAGAAATACCCATTAACATAAATGCATTAAGAGCTTTCGGTATCTTGTATTACCTGTTCGGAAATCTGGTTTTTCTTGCATTATAAATTCAAAGCTTGTGCAAGCGTCAGTGAACTGTCCCATCTTGACGAACAGCATGCCAATGTTGTGCATGATTTTAATCCTGAGCCGGAACAGAATGGAATGTACATGTAATAGAACTCTGGTTATCAGTCATTTTTGTTTTCTGCAAGTCTCAAGGAACAGGCTTTCTATTGTTTGTATCTTTCATTTTATTTTTTATTCTTTAATATTTTTGTATAGGGAAGGATTTTCGAACATTGTATCAAGTTCTCTTGACGTTGTGTCTGCTACATTTCCATATTGAGTGAAATTATTATACTCTAAATTTCATGTACAACGAATATGTGATAAGCAAAAGATTGAAATTCCTTATTAGTCCAGGGAGTTATTAGAGAAATGATACCACTGTGTGCTAGCTGTATTCTCCTTCTGTGCAGAGCTTAAATGGTAATTTTGGGTGGGGGATTTTAAAAGCTTGCTGCGAACTGACGTTATCGCTCGTTATTAGCATTCGCTTCTTTAAATTCGCTGTTACTATCTCGTCGCGGGATTTTTTTTCTTGGTCTGCGCCAGTGATTAGCGCACGATATTCTGTTTCACTATTGGAGAGTAATGAATTGGAGGGCAATTTTTTGTCAGGGGTCTACGATAATTCGCACATATTACGACTCAAGTAGGGTTCAGTAAGTAAAAGATCTAACAAGTGAATGAATCAGATTCTCATGAATTCCAGTTGAAAACCCATGAAAGTTTCTTTTCTTCCTCCCACATAAAGGAACTGAACGCCAGAAACTCATTTAAAAAACTTTAGCCATGGTTGAAAATTACGGAATCAATAACTGACGCTTGAAAAACGAAAAATTACAGCTTAGTTGCCATTTTTTAAAAGTATACAAAACTCTAATTCTCATTTTCTATTCTATTCACATTCATTTCATAATAGTCTTGTTCAAATGCACACAAGCACTAGTGCAGGTGAATACTAATTATGGCAAATTCTTAGAAGTGGACGCTAATGTGATTACAAGCACGGTATTGAAAGCATCTGTTTGTCTGGCCTTTGGTGGGAAGACGGGATTTTCTAAATCGCTAAGTTATCTTATTTCACGCAATGCAGCCAGGTGTCAAACAAGCCAACAATGGGCGGTGACAAATAAAAGATTTAATCTGATTCTTTTCTATAGGGATTTGAATCCCACGCATACTGAAAAACGATGCATTTATGGGATTACTATCCAATCTCATTTTTCTTTACTTTCAAGCATTGCATATGCACTTCCCTATTTTCCATGTACATTCTCAGAATCCATATAATTTTCTTCACGGACTTCTCCGTTACCGCAAAGTCAAAAAGAAAATATTGTGATATCAGGCTTTCAGGTCAATTGACAGGAAAAAAAAATCACTTTGTAAAAGGGTAATTCGCTTTTTCCCACTTTTTTCCCTGTAAAGGTTGATACGTCAAAGTCACAGAAATAAGATTTTGCAGGTCTCTTCTATTGAAGATTTAAAATATCCTTATAGAAGGCTTTTCAATATAGAGCTGTAATGAAGTTTTACTTTAGAGAGTTGTAACTTCGAAGTTATTATTTTTATTGGAAATTGTGCCCGTTTTAGCTTTTATAGCGGAGAGCAACAATACCGAATATTTTTCTGCTATTGAAGAGATATAAGTTGTGACAAAGGATCGAAAATGCTGATAAGCTTGAAGTGAACTTACAATGATGGTTCTTAATATGTGAACTTAATATGGTTCATGTTTCACAACTATAGTTTTTTTCTAATTTTGAAGCATAGCTTAGCTAGTAATGAATCGATTAGGATTTATTTCACTGTTGTGCTACCCTACAATAAGTGAGGAATCAGTTTCCTTTTTTATTCGCAAAGCAACGAAAAAATCGTTCGTACCTTAGGTCTTGATGCGTACTCGGGACTTGGTCCAATGCCATTCGATACTGTTTAATAGCTTGTGAGTAGTCTCCGAGCTTGACATAAATATTGCCCATGTTGAGTCGTAGCCGTCCTGCTCCGCTGAACAGACGGTTTTTCACCAAACTTTGGTACGTACTTAACGCTTCCGAGTACATTTCGCTCAAAGTGTACTGACTCGCCAAGTTGAACAGAACCTGAGCAAGTTAATAGCGCTTATCTTTAACGTGTTTTATGGGCATCGTCATAAAAAAGAACTCGGGGAAAAGTGATATCCCAAAGCATTGTTGATACCGAGAACGTGAGGTCTAAATTGTGGCCTTCAGTGAGCCCGGCTTGCTCGCGCTGCTTGATCAAAGAACGTTCTTTGGTGGAAGCCTCTTTGGCCTTGTCCAGAGCCGTTTTCCGATCCGCCCGGGCCCCAGCCATACACGATTCTTCCACCAAGGCGGATACCTTGCGTTCTAACGCTTTGAGCTTCTCTTCCATGCTAGAAGTTTCGGAGAGGAGGCATAATAAGTGTAATATAAGAGCACATAAACTAGTGTGTTTTTTACGACAGGAGGAAGGTTACAGTGCAAATACTTTGGCAAGTTTTCAGGACGGAACGGACAGTTTAATAGCGTTTGTAGTCTATTTTTGATTAACAATAATTGCACCTTTCTGTGGGCCGGTCGAAAGGACGCGCTGATTTACTAGGAGCCGCACTACGTGGGTCTATGATGTTGTTGCGTCCCGATGAAGTGTAACCAACGCCTTTAACGGCCGTTGTAGGGCGATTAGCATCGGTGGCCATCGTCATTGGTCTTAAAGCTGTTCCCATACCACTCGACCACTGTTTTATAGAGACAGTTTTACTACATTATCATGAAGACCGATTTCTGCGAGCAGATAAAGGGAGTCGCTTAGGCGATTTGCCAAGAAGACAAAACTTTTCGACATTATATGGCTTGTTACGACTTTTCACAAAGAGAAGGGGAGGATAATGATACAAGAAGTTTAGGAGCATCCTACACACAAAGTTCTGTCTTGGCTCTGCCTTAGTCTGGTCTTTTGTCTTCTTAGTGGTTTTATTTCCATTTTATTAAGTAATAGAAACCTTATTAGAAAAGGAAACTCGCCAATGAACAAGTCTTTACGGTTGCCTTGCATTGTTAGAATGATGTTGTGCTACGCTAAATTGCGTGCTTAACAACCATCGTGACCTTATCGCTTAAGATAGCAGAAATCATTACAAACTATCGTAAAACAGTTGAAACGCATTTACTGCTGGTTTATGTGCACCGTTTCCAATTTTTTACTTGTATGTCTCTATCTTTACATCACTGACAAATTTTGAGTTCTCCGGTGATTCACAACCTGCTGTTTTGAAGAGTCTCGCCCCATGATTTCCGTATTCATTTCGGTCTGTAATGTGACGCTTAGCGGATCCGTCACGGAACGTTGCGAGCGAGGTTTAAATTGTTTCCGAATTCGTTTTCAATTTATAGAAGGAGAATTGCGAGCTCTATTGGCACTGATAGCGCGGGTGTCATAGCCTGTGTCTAATCCCGCATAACAACCTGTACGTGAATTATGACAACGGGAATGTGGCGTGGAAACGTTACGCAAAAAACATCTCGGAGCCAAGCAATGAAAAAGCAGTTTGCGAGCCGTTTCAGATTGGCATTTCTGCAGAATATTTGGGTCGTTTTTTTCAGTCGAAACTTCATTGCTTTCAGTGGCTTAAACAGTATATGCTTACACATTAGTTAGCTAAGCGTACGTTATGAGCTTGTTTTCGTTTAAATTTTATTAAACGAATTCAAAGCGAGGTTCATATAAAAATAGGCAACGACGCTAGCCTCGCTGAAGCGTGTTTGAGCATGCCGGAGCAAACGCGGTTCGTTCGGCCACACGCCAATACGATGCGGGGTTTGGACACCCTGGACATAACCGAGCGAACCCAAACAGCAAACGTTTCACTCGGTCACGCATCTGACAAGACACTCTGACAAGATTCTTCTTGTTGGTTTATTTTTTCCCCGTATACCTGTACGTCACTGGGAAGGTCGATTTATCTGGAAACCGTACTAATTGAGTTCGCAAGACTAATAAATATTGCAATTTTCAAGCATACCAAACAAGCGAAATAGTTGCATCTTAAAATAATTATATTTAAGCATTTATACCGCCCTCTCAATTCGAAAATGTAAATTTCACCATGTTGGCCAAATTTAAATAGGTTAAACTGAGTATGTCTTATTATTACGACTGCCCAAGAAGCACACATACAAAAACTATTCGTATGTTAGACGTTTAGTTCAGATGTATATTCTACGACGTAAATTTTCAGGACATTAGGACAAGAAACGAACGTTTACTAGTCCAAGAAAATTAACGTCGTGAAAACGTATAGTAGACGCCCGCAAAAAATCAACGCATTTCTTATGTGGAAAAACAAAAGACGTATTTTAGACGTACCTGAATGAATGTTCTCCGAGAGGACAATAGCACGTTTAATAGACGTATAATAAGCGTAATCTATAGACTAATTATGTATATATTTAGACGAATATACTTCGTTTGGAAAGCGTAGGTGTGCTACTTGGGTCATGTCTCGTCTTTGACGTAAAAATATATTTTTTATGCTTTATTCGAGTTCCGTTTAAATGTTTTTAGAGAAAGCCAAACTTACACCAGAGGTTCCTAATCGAAAAGCAGTACCGGGCGGAAGCGCTGTGCTCTAGAAAGAGACCATGCGAAAGTACATATTGACAATGAGCAACAAAGCAGCCGAACGTTGTAACTAATTTTAAGTGTATTCCTTGTACCGTAGGACGGTGAGTTCCATGACCGTGACTGCTCTTTAGCGCTGTTTGGAAACCGACATCGGTCTCGAGATCCGTCGTGCTCGTGATGGGATTGTACTCATTAAAACCGGAATAAATATCCTCATCGTCGCTTGGCATTAGATGAACACGTTCCATTTTCACAACTTAGCAAGGACGCTGCAACTAACACAGTAACATTTCCGTCAACTCTCGGTTGTTTTGTTGTGCTACGCGCTCCACAGTTACCATGGTCACTACCATGCGGGAAAAGGAGGGTCTAAAACCAGGTATTTTTCCATCTTTACTTAATGTATTTGGCTTTTTTTCCCTCAAAGTAGTTCTTAAAGGTAGGAGTTGTAGACAGTTTAGTTTTGAGTCACGCGGCGTTTCAAAAATTGTACGGTTTATTTGCCACGTCGGTTTTCAAAGGTTGGTGCGGCTCACTTTGTACTTCGCGGCATTTTAGAAACGCCATAAATTCCTTTTATCTCCAAAAGTGAATTAAGTCTTTAGAATACTCACGGCGAATAATAATAGCACGTAACACAAGCAGATAATAATAAGAACGGTCTCGGTTCTTATCTCTGAGCGGCTTTGAGGAAAACATGAATTCTCCATTAAAGTCTCATTATAAAACAAGTTGCCAGCTGAGCTCCACAAGAAAACTCATGTTTAGGAGTCAAATTTTAGTCAGATTTTAAAATGTGTATGTCACGATTACGCTATTCTTCTAAGTCTGTTTACAAAATTAGACGCTGTTGCCCTTAATTAAGCTGAAAAGTGCACCAGAAAAACGCTTTTAAAAACTTTTTTGATAACTGATATTAAGTTTGGCATCAAGTACACGGCCATGGAACTTTGTTTTAATAAGAAACCAACTTTTGAGAAAAACAGGATAATTACAAAACTGCCCAAGGGAGCTATTCCCAACACCACCAAGATCTTTTGCTAAGAAACACGAATACAGGTTTGTTGTCGGACGTAAAAAGGTTCTTCGGAAAAGACTAGTAAGTCATAAAATTTAGTGGCCAGCTAATTTAGGAGGCGTTTGTTGGGCAGCTTGGTGACTTGCTCCGGCGTTTGAATTTTGTTCAGATGCTTTCACAGGCAGCGCGTTCTGTTTGGCAGCTTCAGGTTGCTGTTGTTGATGTTGTTGGTATTGTTGCTGTTTTTCCGCTCCTGGCTGCAATTGTCCTTGCTGATTAGGATGCTGAGGCGGGGGAATGTATTGTGGCCCAATAGGGGCGTGTTGTTGTTGCTGTTGCATGTAGTGTGCAGCTTCTTGGGGAGTTAGCTGTAACAAAGCAAACAGAAACGATCAATTTTGCGGAAAATTGTTTACACTCCCGGCAGAGACACAAAAGACATACAGGAAAGCTCTCACGAAGCTAAAAGTAAAGGACTGTAAAAGAATGTAATACTTTGTTGCCAAGTCCTGGTTGCTGTTGTTGCACTGGCACTTGAGCCATGTTCGGTACCGGGTGTTGTCCTGGCGGCACGTACGGCTGACCATGGGGCATAGCATTAGGATGCACAGGTATAGCGCCATATTGCAACGGACCAGGTCCGCCCACTGGCATCATGGCAGGATGCGGGGGAAGCTACATTGCGTTGGCGTGCATAAGCAAAAATCACACACGAGAATGCCAAAAAGAGACACACAAAAGCGCAAACCATGCAGAATACTTGAAGTATTAAACGTACCAAGCCTTGTTGGATGAGTCGTTGAATTTCTTCTTGTCGCTGACGTTCAAATTCCACGTACTCTTCACGGTTGTAAACAGGTTGTTCGTCTATGCCTTGCCAGCCCGGATCTCGTTCAAATTCTGCTTTCTTGGTTTGGTCCAGGAATTCCTGGTAGCTGAAAGTCGATTTTACACGTAAGTTGTTAGGGAAATCAAAGGTATGTTTACGATATGAGGCCATCGCGATTAACGTCCGATTCATTAAAAACATGTTCCCGCATGCGTTCCATTTCCTCGTAGCGTTCTTTCATGTCGTCTTCAGGGGCATTGGGGTCGTACATCTTATCGAGCTCTTTAGTGAAAAGAGCTTTGACTTCGTCCGCATCCCAAACTTGATTGCCATCCAAATCTGAAGGGGGAACACAAGAAAGGTTAACTTGGAGACGAAATTAAAGGGGCTTCACTTAGATACCGTGTAGAGCAAAGAAGGTACGCGGGTCAAAACTCTCGGGATCGAGGTGATCTTGTTGTTCCCAAACTTCTTCCAGCTGCTGTTTACTGCCAGGATGGTGCAACTGTCATAAGAATTGAAGAAAAGAAAATATTTGCTACACACTTTTAGAACAAATCCTTCAGTCAATACCTTGGGATGCTGCTTGTGCTTATTCTGACTTTCCTCCCACGCTTTTTGTTCGGCTTTGCGCTTCTCTTCATCAAGGAGCTTTAGTTTCTCATTGTGTTCGAATTCTTTTTGCATTTCATATTGCTTGAATTCTTCCTTCCTTTGCCTGTCGGCGGCTTCCAAATCCCTAGTGGTCTAGAATGTACGCATTTTCATGATTTAAGACAGACACTGTACAAGGAAGTTTAACAGCAGAGACGTTGGCGTACCTGAACGATAAGTTTCCTTAAATCTTCAATTTCGAACGTCATGGGGTTCTTGTGATCAATATGGCCAGGAATTTTAAGGCGGTTTTGCGCTGGCATGCCTTGAGAGCGTTCGTATTCTTGCATGGCTAAATGACGTAACCTTTCCATTTCTTGCCGCTTTAGTTCATCTAATTTGGAGCGGACGTTGTGGTGCACGTAATCCAATTCACGAGCGATTTTACCATTCTAATATACGTGCAGATAAGTTAAAATAACGTTTTCGCTTAGGAAGGCAATCGAAAATTACCCGAATATCCTCTTGATCAGCGTTTTCTAACTTTTTTCTGAACTCAGGGTCGCTTTCTAAGGCTTGCACAACTTCCTTGAGATATCTGTTGTATTCCAAACCGAGATCCTTCGGAAATAAAGATTGAAACTTTCAGTTAACATATTCTAAAGAGTGCACAATTACCTCATTTTCGTTGTTTTCAGAGACGTCATTTTTGTTGTGTTCACCTTCGGAAGGTTTTTTAGGATCAACTGGTGGCGCAACAGAAACTTGAAGTAAAACAAAGGCGCTTAACACCAAAAACCAAAAATGGTTCATGGTGAATGTGAAAAATATTTAGGTTTCCTCTAACAGATTACCTACACTAAAGGAGGTAAGAAAATGACGAAATTTTAGCGTATCAAGGAAAAGTTTTGCACTTTGTTTACCATCCACGTCTGGCGAGCTCCTAGATAGCAAACCTCCGAACACTGCATACTGCTAACCCTTGAAGCATTGAATACCACAGTTCACACAATGCGGCTGAACCTGGTTAAAAACCTGGAATTATCCCTGTGAGTAAGCGCATTCCTTATCTTTTGTTCTCATTCCTGCTTTCTGTCCCAATGTGCCTGCTGTGTTCCGCCCCTTTGCTTCCTTCTTTTTATATTTTCATTTTTTTACTAGAATAGTCAACATAATGTAGGTTTTCGCACTAAATCGAAACTAAAATTCGGAAAGTTCAAGAGGCAGCTAATTGAATATTAGAATGCGAGAAAGGGCTTTATAAAAGTGCGAGAAAGTTGAACGAGAATGTGGCGTGCTCAGAAATTTCGTTCTAGGTACGCAAAAAGTGCCGAAAGTTCGTACTATGATAAAGACGTAGCTCTGCTAATTGAACGGGGTAAATAATAAATTGTTTAAGCTTATATAGGATACCTTATATCGCTGCCTTTTAGCAATACATGTAACTGCGTAGTAATTGCTTTGTCTGTAGCAAAGAATTCCAGTTTATTCTGTAGCTTTGGTGCATTGCGCTGCAAAGTGCGGATAAATGTCAAACGCGCAAAAGTTACAGACTAATATGATATCTTGGCAATATTTTTACCCACCTTAGTTATAGAATTATGACTACCAAATACTCATTTCTGAGCATGGCGCTCTTTTTCATGAACGGTGCTTAACAATTCACGCGACATGTAGCAACCACGTCGTCCCTGGATATCAGGAATGTCACATGCATGAAATTCATGCGTGGCATTCATGCGTAACATTCATTCGTGACGAGGGTAATGCAATAAATGCGAATGCGAAATAAGACGAAATTATCATTAACACGTAACAGTTTGTCACATAAAGGGAGCTTTTTTACAGATGCTACAACACAGGCTGAGTACCAGACCGATAATTTCCTCTATATCCTTAAAAAGCATATTCGTAACTTACACGCCACTTTACATCGGTATACCTGGCATTGCGCAATAGACATTTCTCGATTGTCACGCATTATGCTGTCAAACATATATAGATAGGTCTTTTTAGGGCAAGGAGCGTCTACAGCTAGTTTGTAAGGAAAAAGTGAAGCAACAAGAGCAACATTTTTTCTGTTGCCAAACAGTAACCTGACAGAGTCAAACAGCTATGGACAGCAAGTCATTTATAGGAAAACACGTTACTGTTGGAGCTATTAACGTAAGTACGGCATAGTACCCATACCTCTCTTCAGAATGCTAGTAATAGTGAAGCTTACAGAAAATAGAATAAAAACTAACTTTAAACTAATTGTTTCATCGAACTACTGCAATTTCTTATTCGAGTGTAGGCCGAAGTTTGGACTTGTCAATCTACTTATTCATGTGTACCAGTTTGATCACTTTCTTGCAACTTTTAATGTACTATCTTGATTGCATTTTTCTCGTCTCGTCGATTTCAGTTACCACCCTTCTCAACTTTCCCAGTAGATCCTAACAGAACAAGTGATTACACCGGTCTTGCATTCGAAGCGTTTAAAACTATCGCTCGTCGTCTCAACTGGACGTAAGTTGACGTAGCGAAAATAATTTAATGACTGCAAAATCAGCTCTAAAAAGCGATTTTCAGCAACATTTTTTATCCGACTTAGGTATAACATTGTTTCACCTCCGGATAGAGTACCGGGTTCCAGGGTGGCAGATGGCTCCTGGAACGGACTTGTAGGCATGCTAATGAAAGGAGTAAGCATACAGTAACTTTTTATGCTCAAGATTTTTTGTTTACTCTTTATTTTCTTAGGAAATTGATATAGCAGTTGGCCCATGGACAGTAACCTACGCCAGATCACAAGCTATTAACTTTACCTATCCATTTTACGAAGATCCTACGGGAATCTTAATACCACCTCCACAACACGAGTCAAAAGTATGGGCGTGTACCCAACCATATACTACAGAGGTTCTACTAGCAATCACAATTGTTTTTTTTTATTTTTAACTTATTTATTATGTCTGAAAATAGGTTTGGCTTGGTCTGTTAGTATGCTTGGTTACCCTACCGCTCCTTCTGTGGTTCGTGTTGTTCATTTCGAGGAATGGTTCATGGATAAGAAGTGCTGCTTATCCTGGTTTTCGACCGCAGTTTGACTTTATCATTGGAGTAATTCTATCGCAATGTAAGCTTAGAAGCTTTATTGGCCCATTCGTACTAAAGACCTACTTTGTGTGTATTTTAGCTGGTAGGTGTAGTGTGAACACGCACACGTCTCGGACACTGGCAGCTACCTGGTGTTTAGCGACTGTCATCCTAATCAATGTCTATACGTCAACGCTTATGTCGAACCTTACTATTCCTAAACAGAAAGCGTTAGTAGACTCCATAGATGACGTGGCAATGAAAGGCATATTGACAGTAACTGTCGTACAAAGCACATCCATGGACTCACTAATGCTAGTTAGTATCACCCTCGAATTTTTCACCCTTTTGTGTTTATGTTCTTGTTCTTTACTTTGCCTCACGTGGAATAGATACCACATGAAAGAGCTTCAATATGAAAGTGTAACTTAAAAGTTAAGGGGGTGAGATTTCGGGCGAACATGGTTTCTTTTAAATCATTAGGGGCCAAATGCGCATTTGCATCAGTGATAAATTCGCTCTTTTCCGATTTTAGTTTGCTTTCGTTGGATTAACTGTTCTGTACTCGGAAAGGTACGATTAGCCATATTCTTCCCTGTGTGTATCCGAAAAGGACTTACCCGTGCGGTTGCAAATACCCGCAGGCGTGTACTCCCAGTTGGGTGTGTACTCCCATCTAAACACGTGCTACAAACCGAAAGAAACTTAATAGCCTTTCACGCCGTAACACGTGTTTAGAGGCAGTGGAAACGTAGTCTAGACTAGGAAGACCCCTACCGAAATGTTTTACGGATCTATGGATTGATCACGAAGACGCCAGACCATTTTTGTGCAAAACAACCGTACACTGATCATAACACCTTTTAATTAGTGGCTATTTTATGCCACGAACCACTGCCGTTTCTGCAGTTTTAAGCAACGGGAAGTGCTCGTACGGATCCCTTGCGAAATCCGTGACAAGAACAAAAACTAAAATTTGCACTGCGGGATCTCGGTGGCTGATTCCGTATTTCTGATTAGTAATTTTTTTAAATGTTAAGCCGTCACGTTGTAAAGCAAGCTGAATAGCTCAATAGGTTTTAAGTTTTTTTTTTTTTGTCCATTGAACAAATTGAAATCTGTTAGGCTGTGATGCATTTTATTTAAGTAAATTACCATTACTTATTTCCCCTGTACGTTGTCGTTGAGATGTTCTTTTAGGACGCCAAGAATGGAACGTACAAGTTACTTGGAGATTCTTTGCGTCGCCGACCGGAAACAAGAGTTCCTGGGTTTTTAGACGGTTTTACGAAAGCTCTGGGAGGAAAGCACGCTTTTGCCCTGGTAAGTCGAATTTGCCAGCGCCAGATTCGGATTTCTTCGTGTCAAGTGCGAATTATTTTATTTGAAATTCACGACTTTTCTCAACTCGAACCGTAATCGATGTGGAAAATTATTGTTTTGAATCTCAGTGTAAATTACTTCGATGTTTTGAAACCATAACTAGTGCAAGTCAAAAGAGGAAGTTGAACTCATTTTTATTCATCCTTTTTTTACTACAAAATGGTTTCTTATTGACCTTTGATAAAATTCAAGTGTAATGATTTTGTTGCTTAACGCATCGATTTTTTTTTTGTTCAGTTTTCTATGAGAATTTTCATATTTTGCATTTTATTTGTACCTAGTGAGCTAGTTGACTTGAAGATTATACATATTGTGCAAATTTTCAATATTCGTAGGATAAGTCAGCATTGGAAGAAATGATATACAACGACTATAAAGAGAACAAAACCTGTCGCGTGACTTTAGCCAAACACAGTTTTGACAAAAGTTACATGTCTTTTATGGCGCCAAATGGAAGCGACTTCCTCCAGCGAGTTAACCTCGAGTAATTTTTTGTGCACGAACCTCTCCAATAGAAAAAAATCTGCAAATGTTTCCTGTCAAACTTTGTCTGCTTAGGTTGATTCGTCTTCATGAAGTGGGACTTATGTCATACTGGGCTACGCGATCCTTGCCACCACCAAATCCTTGCGTGGTTATCAAAACTGGCGTCCCTAAAAGCGCCAGTCTGAAGCTAGACGACTTGCAAAGCGCGTTTGTAGTTTATGGCATAGGTAATTTAGTGGCTGTACTTTTATTTGTTAGCGAACATGTTAATCACGTGAGAAAGAGACTGTTTTACCCTGTTCGTGTTTATTCCAACGTGGAAACTAAGGGAAGAGCCTCCTTATAGTTCTACAGCCCGTCAAGCTTGGTTAAAATTAAGCTTGCGCACTAAATACACGCTATGATTTTTTTCAAAAACCATACGGTAGTTATCAAAGAGTTAAAAGCAGAGATCTCATTATAGGTTATATTTACACAGAGCTTTACAATTTTACATTTATTTAAAGTTTTTCTGTTTTATATAACATTCGTTCCTTTTTTCCTTCCAATTTTTTATGCCAAGGATTTCAAACCGCGGGAAGTCTTTGCTGATGTATTTTTGAAAACTTCTTTCTTTTTTTCTTTTTTTTTACATGGATTTTAATACATATCTCTTACCGTGACGTGTCTTTCGAGCATAGCGCTCGTTTGTGCAAAAAGTGTAGAACAATTTTCGCGACATGTAGCAACCAAGTGTTCCGGAAGTGACGACGTGAAAAAAGTGTACGACATGTACGTAAAACATGTGAAACTCATATCAATAAATGCCAACGTACAGTGTAAATTGATTTTTTTTTTCAGAAATGCAGGCTGTTTACCACGGCAGCTTAATGTATTTTTGTACGTGTAAGTCTAACAGAAGCTACATGCTGTGTTTACCTTGCTAATATTTAAATTGCGCGATAGATGGTTTTCGCTTTTTCCTCCCTTGCAATGTCGAAAGGAAAATGTTTTGTCGTTGGAATACAGCAAACCTATTCACTCAGTTTACGAATGAACAGTGAAGGGTAGGATAGCTGTGCCGACTGTTTCTCAGTGAAAAGCGAGACCTTGAACAAACACCGCTAGGAAATTAACAGTGATGGTCAGCAAAATTTTGTTAGGAAGACGGGCGACTGTTGGCGCAATTCATGTATAGTGGAACATTTATATTTCCCTTCCGAACACTAAGTACTGTAGCTGTACTATACTAAAGAACGAAGTATTACTCCCACTGTTAAGCTTTCTTCCTACAAAACTCGTCTTTCCGTACAAAAACAAGCTTGTTGCGATTTTTTTTACAATTAAAAGTCGAGATTCGAAACAAGGCAACAACAAATTAAGCTAAAGCCTTGTCATTGGAAAACAGAAAAAAATAACTATACTTTTGCTGCACTTAAAATTACTTTTATATTATTTCTCCTTTCATATCGCTGGCGTTAGTTACCACCCTTCTCCGTCTTTCCAACGGATCGTAACAAAACAAGTGAATATACTGGTCTTGCATTCGAAGTATTTAAGACCGTCGCTCGTCGTTTGAACTGGACGTATGTATTTGAACGCTTACGATTAGATATATTTAATTATGTGAACAAATCGCCCCACAGGTACGATGTTCTTTCACCACCGAATGCTGTGCCGGGTGCCAAGCTTGGAAACGGCTCTTGGAGTGGGCTTGTGGGCATGCTGTTGAAAGGAGTTAGTACGACACCTGTTTCATCCATATTATTGGTTTTATTTTTTCTTATTTCTCTTTTATTCTTCATAGGAAGTCGATATATCCATCGGCCCCTGGACAATCACTTACGACAGAGCGCAAGCCATTGATTTTACGTATCCATTTTATGAAGATTCTACAGGGCTGTTGATACCGCCACCACGAAAGGAGTCAAAAGTATGGGCGTGTACCCAACCGTATACTGCGGAGGTATTAGCCTGCTGAGCTACACGGAAAGTTGCTTTAGTCTCAACCTCAGGCCATATTTATGGTTTAAAAATAGGTTTGGCTTAGTTTGGTAGCGTGTTTGATCATTTTACCGGTCCTTTTGTGGTTTGTTTTGCGAATTTCGAGGAACGGTTTGTGGATTGGGAGGGCTAATTACCCCAAACTTCGACCACACGTTGACTTCATCATCGGCGTTTTCGTGGCACAATGTACTAACTGCTGGATTGTTGTCTTATTATTATTAACGGCGGCACCTTTCTGTTTGTTTAGCAGGTAGATGCAATGTAAACACGCATGCATCTCGGACGTTAGCTGCTACCTGGTGTTTGGCAACCGTCATTCTCGTCAATGTCTATACGTCAACGCTTATGTCATATCTCACCATACCTAAACAAAAAGCGTTGGTAGACTCCATAGAAGACGTAGCTACCAAAGATGAATTGATAATAAGCGTCATGCAGGGCACATCTATGGAAACCGTTATGCTAGTTAGTATAATGGTCAATATTATTTACCTTTGCTTTTCCCCTTCTCCCTATATCACGATCTTTTCATTCCGTAGTAGTCCGGATCACAGCGTAAGGGTTACACAGTAGGATAACAGGGCTATCTCACAATGTTAAAGTTTTCTGCCTGCTTTCTCGGTCCCTTGAGTATGGTCCCTTCCGACCATTCAGATAAATGGCCGGAATAGAAAAAGATATGTTCGCAAACCTACCTACTAGTGCAAGTGCAGTTCAAAAATCGTCCTGGTGGATTAGAAACCGCTTAGCTTAAATCTATTGCTTTAAACTCAACAAACACACTATAGACTATTTGGCTACCCAGGTTGCATCACGAGGAGGCAGTATATTTTGCAACCCATACGTAGGTGTAGTATAGTATAGATTTTCAACCCTGTCGCCGCCAGAATCACGCTAACGGCGACAGGGAACTCAACACGAAGTCGAGCTTAAATTAACACTACTGTATTAAACAAACACTACACAAAAACACTAATTACTACACAGTTTACTAACACTATTCTCGACAACAATTAATTGTCTATCGTCCGTAATCTTTCTCGGCAGTAAGCGAACGAACTTGCGAAGTTCTAGCGAATTGCCCACT
>JAGQDJ010000151.1:0-210453 GCA_022885665.1 Triops longicaudatus | reverse complement strand
GCTCAATCCTTTATTGCTAATCACGTGACCCAGGTACCGCACTTTCGGTGCACCAAACACGCACTTTTCTAATCTCAAGGTTAATCCGCTAAATTGGATCGCTTCGAGAACGTGGGCCAGCCTCTGCAAATGTTCCTCGAAAGTGTCTGCGTACACCAATACATCATCTAGATACACTAAACATTGGTCCCATTTCAATCCAGCTAAAACGCGATCCATCAGACGCTGGAACGTGGCTGGTGCATTGTTCAAACCGAACGGCATGCGATTAAACTCATACAAACCGTCAGGTGTAATGAAAGCTGTCTTCTCTCTGTCATTTGGCTCCACTGGCACCTGCCAATATCCACTAGCCAGATCAAGAGAAGTGAAATAACGAGAACTTCCAACGCGATCTAAGATGTCGTCGATTCTCGGAAGGGGGTAGACGTCTCTTTTGGTAATTGCATTCAAGCGACGATAGTCGACACAGAACCGGATCGTGCCATCCCTCTTCTGGACAAGTACGACGGGAGAAGACCAAGGGCTCGTCGATTCTGAGATGACGCCCTCTTGTAGCATCTGCTCCACCTGTTCTGCAATTTGCTGCCGTTCTTGAGGGGACACGCGACGTGAACGAGCATGTACCGGTAAATGTTCTCCTGTGTCGATGCAATGGGTAACGACGCTCGTGGAACCCAGACGACAGCCAGGGAAGTGGAACGCTCCTACGTGTTTTCGCACGAGCGCTACAATCCCACATTTCTCTTCCTTGCTAAGGGACTCGTCTAAGTTAATGTATTGTCTCCAGTCATCTACGTTCTTCCCACCCGTCTCCCGACTCTCGTCATCTTTCTCGGAGTATACATCAAGTGGAAGGACCCGTGCAACTGAGCTGACGCTCATTAAATGTTTATTTTGAGGAAACCGTAAGGGATAATCACTCAGGTTTACTACAGGTACCTCTACTTCCCGATTGCTCACAGTTAGAATGCATCCTGGTGTAACCCACTCCTTTTGCGGTTGCGAATTACATGTTGGGGAAAGGCAAATTGAGGAGACATCTCCGTGAGGAACACTTGCCCTTACGAACTTCAACGTCCCGGGCGGAATGGTAGTGGTTGCGGCACACACAAGGACACCCAGGTCCGCTGTTGATTCGTCTCTATTTCCTATAATATGGCACAAAAACTCTTCCGTATCTTGAGGATCAGCTTCAACTATTTCTTCAGTAGGAGATGTGGGCCTCAGGACACTGGAAGGTACGATGTCTAGGCTTCGATCTCTCACAGTCAACACGGGCTTCGCATGGAGGACCCAATCCATGCCCAGTATAACCGGAAAAGGAGCATTATCTATCACCAAGAACTGTTGTTGCCACGTACTATTATCCGTTTTCCAACTGAAATCTAGCACCACCTGTCCGCAAATATCAAGGCCAGCATTGTTTGCACCTACGATTGCAGGCCCGGTATACGGCAGAATATCCGACTGTAACCCCCCCAACTCGTCACGCCTAATCACCGAACTTGAGGCTCCAGTATCCACCAAGGCGAAGAACTTCCCGACCCCTTTTACTTCGACTGGAATTGTGGGGACTTTCGAGCGGTCTGTGCTAGACTTCACAGTCATCGCGGGGACTTGCTGAATTATCGCCGGCCTTGCCCGCTTGGGCCGGTAAACCCATTTCCCGACGGTTGCGTACAATTGCGTGCTTGATGCCCCCGTTCTCCGCAGCGAAAGCAGGAACCGTTAAAATTCCCCGAACGGCCACCACCGCGGCTTGGACAATCTCTAGAGACATGCCCAATCCTGTTGCACACGTAGCAAGTTACTCCTCTTGAATCACGACGGGTCGCGTTGTTGGGGGCTCTGTTGTCTCGGCATTCAAGTCTCTTTATCCTATCTAGGATGCTTTCTAGTGCAGCCCCAATGGCATCATGCGTAGCGGCCTCACTTCTTGGAGTGTCCCGATTTGGATAAAGAGCCGAAGACATACTTGGAAGCTGACTCGGAGGAGGCGTCACCGACTGAGCCGGAGCCATAATGCCAGTCTCACATGGGTTGGGGAGGATTTTCTCAACGCGCTCTACTAGCTCCAAGAAATTTTCAATTGTTGTGGGGTTGTGGGTAATGATGGATGCTGCTACGTCGGGCCTGTAGAGACCCTTGACAATCCGATTAATTTGTTCACTTTCAGTTAACTGCACCGGACACCTTTTACACAATTTTAATTTTGCATACACATAATTGTTCGTTGGCTCTTGTGGAAGCTGACGCCTCCGCTCTACAAGATGGCTCCACTCTTCCAAGGTGAGCGCCCTCCCAAATGCCTTCACAAGACTTTCTTTCCACGAGTTCCACGTTTTAAGGCCGTATCCTTGCGTTTCATGCCAACACAATACCGCTCCAGCAATCTTTCCCAAGGCTGCTCGCAAGTGACAGTCTTCCGTCCACTTCTCCACTTCCCCCACGCGATTAATAGTCTCCAGCCACTGCTCCACATTTTCATGCCTTTCGCCGGAAAAAGTGGGGATTACGGCAAGACTGCTGGCACTAATTTTCTGACCAGTCTCTTGACGTACGAGTATTTGTTTTATCACCTCTAAGTGATTATCCGAAACTTCTGTCGTCGCCATTGTGTTAGATGGGGGTAGAGGCTCAGTTGGTTGTTCCTCCGCACTTACAGTTTTCCCCGCAGCTTGAGACCGAGTGTACATATCGCTTTTTGCTACGAGTCACTTGACACGGTTATCCACTAATATCACTAAACGGGTATCCCACTCCTGACACCAAAATGTTACGTTCACACTTTTACAAATTCCGTTTATTAGTAGTTTTCAATTTACAATCACACAACAACGACTCCAATACAAAATCACAATACTCTTCCTCTCGCGCTCACTGTCACTAACTAACCCCTTTGTCTTTCTTGACTACACGCTGACCGACTGACTACCACTGACTGCCCACCACACTCTCTCCCCTTCACCTTTTCTATACCTTTCTTAACCTTGACCTGTCGCCCTCCCGCATGAGTCCCAAGAGACGACGCTTTTGGGGAAAGCATCCAAGGAGCCTGGGGAGTAATAAGGCTCAAGCCGGATACAGAACGCCACACTATGTAAGACTATATACATACTAGACGATGAATATATGATAAGGCAATAAGTGTAGGTTAAGTTTCGAAAGATTGGATACTTTGGTTATTGATGTAAAATCGAAATAACTTGCATTGCAGCCGATACAATTCGCTGTAAAGTGTGGCCTTGTGGAACTACATTTAGGCGTTCCCGGCGGGAACTACGTGGAGAATCGTCGAGGTCCCTGCCGGGTCCTATATACGATTTCCTTTTTTTTTTTCTCCGACAAAAGTTACCTCTGCATTTCCCCCGTTTTCCCTTCTTATGAGTATTCCACTACGAAAAACTTTTAAACACGAAATCGGTAGCCTACCTATTAAAACATCAGGTCACCCTCGCACCACATCTGTTCGGTTCCATCACTTCAAAATTCAGTTTCATTCAATTTCACTTCGTCACATTATCCGAGTAACCAGAATAGGCGGAGAAGTCGGACTAACAGCTATGTGAAGGACCTCTCGCAAAAACGTAGCGTTCTTCAGTTTGGCGAGATTGCTGTAATTAAATCGTCCACACAACAATCGTTCGATAATCTCGAAGAATGAGATGATTTTACCCAACAACCAATTGCATATCGAAATGAGGAAGAGCTCGTTTTGAACTAACAAGCACTCAAGCATATACCAAACATTTGGAAGGCACTTGAATTAGAACTTTAATTCTTGACTGAGGTCACGTCATCGTCAATTTACAAATTTTCCTTCCCGTTTACACTGGTCGCTCAACTTTCGTATGAATAAATATCAAGTAACATCCGAGATAAAAGATAAATGACAAACTTATCTTGTCTTTTCACGGTAACAGTGCGTGTGTGGAAATGTTACCTCGTTTTCTCGCGCGAAAGAACAAAATTACACTAATCGACCAAAGAATGGTAGTTATATATAGCAATTTTTGCATCTTTTTTCTTTTTATTACAAAACGATAACTTTCGTAACCACAGGTTTCATCATTATCGTGATCTTGGTTACTATGAGCGCTCACACGCACAATGTTCGGAATGCCAAGTTCTTTGAATGGTTTGCTAATTTACACAGCACTTTCACGCGGTGAAGGTTGAGGTTGAATTGCAATCACGGAAGATGAGGGTCCAACGGGAGTCTCCCTGGCTTCCATCCATGAGTACCCTGATGGTCCAGCAGGCATTATACCGTGACGAAAACCAACGGAAGAAGCAACTGTTGGCTTGGCTCTAAGAGCAGTATGCGACATTGGTGGGTAATGTAACGCAGCTAATGAGCTTGGGAGTCCGTGATCTTCTGGCGCTGATACAACGTGCAGCAAAGGCTCTTCCTGTAACTAAAGTGACAAATGAAATGTCTTAAGTCAGCCTCTTTCCACGCTATTAGGTAAACAGACGTTCTTCGGTCTTGGGTGTTTGTCTACCTGCATTTCCACCAAGTGACTATTGGGACAACTACTGCTGCCAATGGACGATTCCAGGGCGTAGTTAACCTTCCCATACATAGGACCGCTGACAGTACTCACGCCTACACTCTTCGTCAGAGGATCTGAAAGATAAGAATCACTGTACCAGTGACTTTGTTTTGCAGTAAAAATAAATTATCTTACCGTTTTGACTTGGAATAATGTCTGGGTTTCTTTCTTCCTTGCCAAAGCCGTCGTCGCTGTCAGAATGCTCCTGAGGAATGGCAATGGGCGGCATTTTTTTCGATAAACTCTGAACTGTGGCTTGCGATCCGGAAATGTCATCACCCCCTCGGATTCGTACGACAATCACGATTATCACAGCTATGACGACCAAAGCTGACACCACGCCAATCAATGCCCCTAATACGGGCGTCATTTGAAATATGACCGCTTGGGCAGCTAAACGTAAAAAAAGCAAGGAAAAATCATTAGGAAGGCAATTCCTTTCAATCACGATATTAAGCTTATTCACACGTGACATGGAAGCATAGAGAACTCCTAACATTGCGATATGCGAAAGGATAATACCCAATCCACTCTAAGAAAATACCACGTTCTTTTTTTTTTTTTTTTTTTTTAAATTCTTTGTCAGGACTTTCTATAGTGAGCGAAGGTAAATGATTTAATTGCTTTCCCGTGAAACAAACAAAATGAATCCAAAGTAATAAACGAACGCCGACGAAAATTAGAAAAAATATAGTGCCACAGTTCCGGTGAAACCACATATACGAACTAAAGAAAAGGAATTGTTGCAGAAGATTTGCATTGAAGAAGGCAAAATCATGGGAAGTTGAGTCGTACCTATCATTTCAGTCCTCTTTTCGGCCGGTCGGCCGGTTTCCGCCACAAGCAAAGCCGCAGCACTTCGTCCTTTAGGATTCACAGCCCATACATAAAGTTGAAGTGCCGTGCCACCGGGCAAGCCAGACACTTGAAAAACAGGTCGAGCGTTCGTCACATTATAGACCACTTGGTCTGTCTCCAACGTCCGTATTTCTAGGACGAATTGTTGTGACAAGCCGCCGTCAAAGCCTTCTAAACAGGTTACGTGCAAAGCTTCCGCCGACAAATTGGACACGGAGCAATTGCAAGGTGAACTGGGTTGCCCTAAAAAACAAGATTTTTTTTCCATACAATTGATAGCTTTTCAATTCTGACAAGCACGTTCGTCTTTATCTGTGACCCGCGCTTCATTTGAAAACCAATTATGTCCTCTCTAATTGGTTTTCTTACCTGCTGCTACGATGCTATAGAGGCAAGGTAAAAGCTGCTCGCCCACGGAATTTTTCGCCCAGCACTGTAGCGTGCCGAAGTCTTTTTCTGAGGTAATGACGTGTTCAGCATTGCTTCGCAAACCTTTGCTACTAGTAGCAACCAAAGGAACGTTGTAGCTTTCCAAGGAATTGTTGAAAACCCAACGAAAAGTGACATCACTCGGATGGGCATCTACAGAGCAAGGCACGTCGATGACATCTCCTTTTGACCCGCCAAAGGCTATTTGCTGATTGGGTTGACATTGTGGCCGAACTGTAAATAAGGGCGGAGTTTTCATGCCAAAAGGCATCGGCAAAGAAAGAAAGAAAAGAAACCAAAGTTAATAAGCCGTAGTACACAATCATCAAATTCCTTCTTCTCTCCCCCACCAATCTTTCTACTTCTCGTTTGTTTCTATTTGTCCGTATCCCAGATTTGGGAACGTCCGTTCTTACTTTTTTTTTAATTCAATAACGAATGTTTAACTTTGTTCCTTTCAACGTGCTTTAGAACAGCTGAAACTTTGAAAAAAAAAAAAAAATGTTTGGCATCCCGTTTACTGTTTCGCGCGTCCATATCGGTGCTAAACAGGGAATGTTCATAGTCCTAACAATCAATCTCGGGCAGCAGCATTTTCAGTAGGGATTTTGCCCATTGTAAAACAAAACGGCAGCAAACGACGCCAGTGAAAAATGAGCAATAGTTAAGCTAACAAATGCCCTTCATTCTTTTAAGGGAAAATGTGTTGGGTAGGAACGCGAAGGAAAGTAACGAAAAATTACTGGAAAGCCTACGCTGTAGTAAAAGTTGTTTCCCTCTCTAGAAAAAGTGGGTGCTACGTAAGTTGCTAAACAATACTTTTTGTTCTTTCGCGTAGCCCCTACATCTTCCTGGCTTAAGGGGTAATCCATCTCGTTGCTAGAAACTGAACGTGTGTATTCCATTATTTTTTCCCCCTGTAACTTACATCTAACTGGCATGGGTAACGCATTGCTCTCGCCTTCGCCTTCCATATTCACTGCTACGCAAGTGTACAACCCTGCTGCTCTGCGATCAATTCGCTGTAGCACCAAGCTCTGATTACTCATGATGATTCCCGCGCTACTGTTTTGATGCAGCGCTCTACCCTAGGAAACAACAAGAAAGGAAAGGTAATGCTACAAGCATGTGTAAAACAAGCTAAATTACTCGAAAGTGGAACTCACATTGTGCTTCCACGATACTCGCGTTACCCAAGGATGGGCCTGGATATTGCATTCCAAATATACGTCGTCACCTTCCTTAATAGAACCGGCCTTTAATTTGCTACCCAATTCCAAGCTGACAATTGGCACGTCTGTAGAACAGAAAATTAGCAGAGCTGTCCGGTTATCATGTGTTAAAGGACAAGACATCGAGACACGCAGCAACAGGAATGCGAACTTGCTGGGACATAAAGTATTCAAGATCAGACGCAAACTTGGTTAAGAGACGTACATTGAACATCCAGTTTCCAAGTGTCTTCCATGACGGACGAGGGCAAATCGGGATTCTCTGCGCGGCAGGTAATATATTTCCCTCCATCTTCAATGGCTGGTAAGAAAGTGAGAATACTGGCCGACATGTTGCCATCACTTGAAAACTAGACACAAGGGAGAAAAGAACAAATCGTGAAACTAATATGTAAAACAACTGACAAGCAACCTACAACAACGCTCCAGTCTCGTTTGGACTATTCACATGAGTGCTGATAAAGAATGACGGCTAATGTAAAAAAAGACACACAAACTAATCACCGTAAGCTGTAAAGCGGATATAAAGGATTGCGAGCTGCGAAAACTTGGTCATGAAGAAAAATTTAACTAGTTGTGCCTCGCCAGGTTTTGTTTTGTCCTGTAGATGTAACTGCTAGGTCGAGTCTTACCAGGGTTGTGTGGGTTTGAACTTGCTTTGAAGTCCGGAGTAAGACCATTTTTACATGAACTTCAGGCTTAAGTTTGTAAATAGGTTGTACGTGCAGTAGTTGTGATGATTTCTGTTATCTTTTTTAAAAAATATAAAGCGGCTTGACCAGGATTTGCAGACCCGGTAAATGAACTTCAACTTGATTTAAGTTTCTTTTTCTCTGGGCTTAGTCTTGCACTTGAACTTGCTCTTCTAGCAAAGAATAGGCTTGAGCTTGGAGTTGGATCTGACCGTTTAAAATGCAATGGGCTTGGAATTCATTATTTTAGGCTTAGGCACAATTCTTATAACTGAAACATGTAATGTTTCTTCGAAAGTGTAATGTGAAATGGGGAAATAAATGAAATATACATGTGAAATAAGTTACGAATTTATCCGACGAAAATTAAGACCGAGGGATGAGGGATCCTTCATTACGTAGTAGCCTTCTCTCAAGTAGAAGGGCTGGGAACCTTACAAACGACTTCGTGCTACGCGGAGATTTTTCATATCAGGACTTCACACAAGGACAGAAGGCCTGGGATGGGAGTCCTGTCCTGTTACAGGACAATTATAGCGTTTACCTCCATCATAGCTGTACCAAAAACTGCTATCAATGAATGTCAAGGGTGAAGAAAAAATGTGAAAGGAGAAAGACGTCGTGAAAGCTCGTCACGTCATAAATCGAAATACACGCAGGTTTTACATTTTTCCGCGGAAAATTGTGAGCTCCAACTTCATGACCTAGTGTTCGAAAAAGACTTCAACTTTTTCGTGGTTATTAACCATTTTAAGATATTCATTAGGGCTAGATAATTCGTTCGACTAAAAAGAATATTCGAGTTAAACGAACTCACCTCAACCAAACTAGTTTGCATTGGTTTACATGGATAAAAACCGGGACTTTTAAACATTAGTTAGGCGGATTTTCTTCTTATCAGGATTCCACTTCAGTGAAGTCCACTGTACTTTCATTTCTAACACGCCAAACACTGGCCGTGTTAGGCTAAAAATTCTTTGGATTGCAAACGCGATAGTCAAAACAATGGAAGTGACAAAAATATGGATATTGTGATTGATTTTCTGTCAAATATTTGCTTGCATGCCTGTATTACTACCAAACCTAGTTCCTTTCCTGCATACAACGCAACTAAAGCTTGCCAGCATTTGTTTGAGGTAGATTCCCAGCATTGGTTGATACCAGCGTAGGTAATTCGACTATGCTTTCTGAATAGCTACACCTGTAAACTATGAAGGACATGTCATCAGTGACTGTACGCCATGAAACGCGGTTATATTCTGTGAAAGGAAGCGCATTTACGTTTTGCTTGACTGCCACTGCCACGGAAAGATACTAGTCTTGATTATTCTTTCTCTCGATGCCACAATTGCTTGCTGAGATATTATAGCCCAGGCGTTGGCCTCGTTTTTGTTCATTTCAATTTCTTGTTTTATTTTTCAAACTTAGCAAATCAAGTTCCAGATTCGCAGACTTTGACCAGAAAAATAAATATGCCGAAAGTCCTGAAGCTGCTGGTTTGAAAGTGTGTATGACAGTCCAGCGAATGCATAAGTTCAAATTGCCTCTTTTTTGCTATACTTTGCATACTAGACCCTGTCAGAAACAGTCAGCAGAAGCTTACAGTGGGGCTTTTTTTCCCCCATGAGAAAGAAAAAGCGCCTACAAGGCTTCATTACATTCTCCTTCCTCTCCTCCCAGGAGCGTTACTACCCCTGCAACTTTTGGCATTTACCAGTAGCTCCTTTTTTACAGAAAAATTTGGACTTATACCTTGAACGGAGAACCTTCACGGAATGTCAAAGTTGCACGATGCTCGCAACTTCCGAACGCGATCAAAGCGACGTGAGACATTTTGGCAATATCTTGGTCGACTTTTTGAGGGATTGACATGATCTTGCTCAAAAAATATTATTGAAAAAACAGCTTTTATCTTTCATACGGTATTCCACATATTGATCGGGGCATCCATGTCGAGAGCAGGGAGTTTCTACGAAGCAAGACCTTGAATCTCGCAGAACAATTTCAGGACCAACTTCCGGGAAGTTATCTCACAATCCTCACAAGAATAGTGAGCCTTTCATTTGTACTCAGCACTTCCCTAGTGTTGTGATTACATATCCGTCACTCATTGCTACTTTCTTAGTTTCGAAACATCAAAAGCTATGGAAGACGCTTTTTCTCTTCCTTGGCGTTCACTGTAAAGTTACGGAATAACACTTCTCGACCCCCAATCAAATATGGTATTCTAAATATTTTTCGTCTTAAAAAAGTTTCCTTGTTTTTTTTTTCTTTCATGTCCATATCTCACGCAAGAATTGTGGCAGTCGTAGGTTACAACATTCCTGAAATGTCCCTTTCAAGAATAGAAAAATTACAAGACTTGTATAAATTGATTCACAAAATTACACTGCTTTTAAACTGGCCTATAATGTCGGAAAGTTTCACTGAGAGTCTTGGTCTGATGTAATCTATCTGAAAAGCGGAATTATTATTTTATTTTTTTTTTTTGGGGGGGGGCGAGAAAAGAGATTTCATGCCGAGAAGAACAGTACATTCTATCAAGTAAAGAAAGTGAGAATAATTCACTCAAAACTATAAAAAAAAATAGCCAAAGTGAATCGATGACGACTTTCACACTGAGTAAAGAACGTGCAATTTTTTTCCGCCGTCATGAGTTCGAAAATTTTAGAGAGCGCGTAAAAGGGGGAAGCGTCATTTCCGCAATATGACGCGCGTCGTCGTGAGGTAAAAAGCGCAACTATCCTTCCGTGAAACCCCTGAATCCTATTTAATTCACTCAGTTTCTTAATTTTTTTTCCCGTGTCTGAGAATCTAGCTATTTGTGCTCTTTGGACTTTGAACCAGTTTTACTGCGCATGATAAAGCAGACGTTCGCCAATTGTAGAATTCCGCTGTGCCTGGTTACTTTGACTCAAATGATTACCTTTCTTCCAGTTACAATCAACCGCCAACTAGAATTTCATTACTTATGAATTCACTACTGCAGTAGTTTTTCTGGCTGAAGAAGTTTTTCTGACACAAATTAAGTGACGATTTTACCGCAGAACTTCCTGTATAATCGTGAGTGCGATTCACGTCTCAACTTGATCGAAAAGGGGGCTTTTAATTTACTGTGAATTCTCACTATAAAGAATCCTTGAAATAGAGAAATGTCGACTATTGGAATAATCTGGAAAATATTCCAGGTTATTGTAAAATAGGGCCTCAATATTTCTATTCACCTTTTCGACAGTGGCGGTATGTTTACTACAAACCGTGCTACGTTGTATTATAATTTTTTTTCTTACACGTTTCATTATAAAAACTTACCTTCCCCTCAGACGGTTCGTTATAGCGAGGTTTACTGTACGACATAACTATTGTACATCGAATAAATAAAAGAGCCATTACCGATTCCCGATTAGGTTGTAGTCGTGTTGATCCTTTCCACCAAGTGATCTTGGCAGGAGGTTTGGCTCCCCAAGCTTGACAGTGCAGATCATGCGGCTTCCGGGCGGACAAGGGGCGGTTATCCCCCAAAATACGTACTCGCAACACCGGTACTGTCAGCAAAAATGACATAAGCACTATTGACACGCATTACAAGCACATAAGACAAGGTAATGAGCTCGTTTCATAAGCTTGAAAACGACTTATGACTACCTATGAACTTCCTCGTGTAAGATGAACTTTCCGTAAATAGACCAGTCCAAATTAGCTACATTTTAATAATTATTCCTCAGATTAGTTGGAGCACACAAGGGAGCACACTTTCAAAAAAATGTTACGATGTGCGTCACAGGAAAGGCAAGAGAATCACCGGCACGCATATGGTGAATCGCATAATGACGAAAGGAAAATCATGGGAATGGAACGGGCAGCTGATGTTTCCTAATAACAAGCTCCCATAATGGGGATCATCTAGGGGTCTTGCCTCGTAAAATGTTGCGTAATCGCACTTGCTTACAATACTGAGTTCACACGAGTCCTGGGGTAGGTGATCCCCTTTTTCTTCAAAGGATCCTCCCGTTATTTCTCCCTCTCCTCTCCCCCCCAAAAAAAAAAAAAAAAAAAAAACAATCGTCGCTAGGGCATAAGCATTTCAATTTATAACATACTTCAATTGTCCTTGTCCTCGCTGATCTGAGCTAGGAAAAGAATTTCTGCCAACAAACCCACGTTATGTCCTGAATATATGTCCCGGAAAATTCACACAACACTTGGAACATATTTGCCACTGCCGCTTTATTACCTCGGTGCGCTTCCCAATTTTGGCAACTTTTTCTCGTGTTTTCCCTTATTTTTCTCTTTATTTGTGTGTGTCTTTCCTGTTAAAATTTCTCGCTGCCAAAGTGCTGCCGACAATGGCGATGCTTCAAACATTTGGTGCGTCTATCACTGACCACAATGTGTTATTTTTTTACGTTACGGGTTTCAGCTGGTTTGGTCTTTACAGTGATGTCTTGTAACTGTTCAAAATAAAAAAGCTACCCATAAGAGATCATTCTGAGGTTGCGCCAGCTATAAAGTGCAATGGGTAGAGGAAAAATCCTATATATTCTTTTGGAAAGACATCCAAGCAAGTTCTTCGATTTACCAGTGAAACATCACAAGCCAGTTACAGCGTCTTGGAACTATCTTCAAAAACTACTCCTACTCTGACTACAAGTTTATGGAGTTTACCTTACCTATTTCCCAACATTCGACACGAGCCTATTAATCAAGGAAGTTTTCTACGGCTCGTACTTCCTTTTGCTTTTATTGGTCTTTTTTTTCTTCTTAGAGAATGGATGAATGAAGGGGGAGCGGGGCGTTACGATATTTCTCCATCGCAACTTAAGTTATGAACAGCCATCAATATATTTTCTTATTAGAAGACCCCGTAAAAAGAGGCAATGAGTTGACAAATGTCCGCGGAGACAAATCCCATGCTAGTCAACGAAACTTTTGCTGTTCACCAAGGTTGACTTATTTGAACTCTTCCAAACAAAAATTTATTGCCGTGGTTTGTCAATCTAGTAATCAACTTACGGGTTGTTAAGAAAATAAATTATTATGAAACGTATTTTCAGTCTTCCATTGGCGAGTCAAATCTAAATTGAAAAGTTACGCTTCTTGCTCCGCATCGACCCACGTCTAGTAAAAACTTTGCTCGGCTTGCTATCAAATTTTGTAAAGGCTTATTCTCTCAATTTAAAATAACGGCAAAAAAAAAAAAACAGGAAACACGAAAACAATGGACGCAGACTTTTCTTAACTGAACCTTGACTGATACCTTAGCCGGAAAAATCATACTGAACAATTGTTAAAAGGTGCTGAAGTATGTTTTTTTTCCAAGTGAGCGCTTATTTTGACTCCTTTTCTAGGTAGATTAGGTATATCAATATTGATCTTACCAAACTCACTAGACTATTAATATTAAGACAACGTCTAGTTGGGAAAGTCTAAGTAATCTAGAAACGCCAAATCTCTTTCAGAACTTAACGGCGTTTTCACGTGTAAACGTTTGTAACCTAGCAAGTTTTGTTTAAGAACACCAGCATTGATAACGAACGCGAAAAAAAATACCGCGACATATAATTGTGTATCACTAATTTAATAATGCCGAATATGAGTAGCCTGATCTTTACGTGAAAATAATGCGCTAAGAACATTTCGAGATCCTACCTTACCTTAAGTGCAAATATTAGATGGATATTTAAAAAATGTTAAAAATTTCCTTCATAGTTTACAGCATAAGAATACGGAGTAAAATTCGGCCACTGTGGAGAATATCAGGAACTATACAACTACCCAGGTGAGGAGCAGGAGTAGATCGCTCTCATAGCTTACTTGTGATAGTTTCGTAAGAAAAACAAGAGCCTTTTAAGGGGAATCAGCATACGTGCAGAACCGCAACACACGTTCAAGCCAGCTTTCAAGTCTTGATGGCAGAAAACGGGAAAATCCAATCAAGCTGGAGAAAATACACGCTGCCGCGTGCCAGTTGCATTTCCATATTACTGCATTACAACTACATCTACCAGAAGCTTTTAAGCTTGTAAAACTAAAAAAAACTGTCTCAACTGTTCTGGGTGTTCGCTATACCTGCGTGGTACTGACAGGCTCTAAAACTGCCTCGTCGTTCTGGCTAGCTAAATCTGCTTCACAGCCCTGTGCAAACATAGGGGTATAGTCTGTTACTTCCTCATGCTATATGTAATGTATAGCGTACAGCAACGAGTAACACGATGGTGAACCACTTTCATTTGTTTCTTTTTCATAAGCCGAAGCTTTCTGTTTTCAGCAAATGTTTTCCCGAACATACTAAACGCATGTTATTCTGAAAGAAAGTTACAGCACACAAGCTTGAATACAAACTAGGGCTGCAGTTCGTTCATCGAAATCGATCTTCTACGGAAGTAGTACAAATTCTGAAAAAATAGCCTTCGATCTATGCGCCGATTTTCCCCACATCATAAACTTCAAACTCACGCTTTAGGTTTAGTAATTGCAAAGAGTTTTTCGCATTCACTCTGCATCCACATTATTAAATTCTGTTCTTTCAGCTTTATTATGCTTGAACAATACAGTGAGACCGAAGGCGTATATCAAATTAGATCAGCGCTTTACTAATTACATTCAAGAGCTCGTGCAAACTACTTGCCCATAAGGGCGTGCCTAACGGCGCTAACCCTAACACCCTACTCTTCTAGCTCATCAAAACGCACGGAAGAACCTCTTCCCTGAATTTGGTTGCGTAAGACGTAGGAAGCGGATGCCAAACGGGTGTGTCGGGAAAGGAGGTTGTCTTCAGAAAGGAGTTATGCACTTTGTGGAAAGAATAAGTAAGGCGACAAGCAATTAAAACAGCTGGACTATTAACGGAGAAAAACACAACGAAACACTCCCTTAGCAAAAATCGTGACATCCCATTCCTGCCAAGCAGTGCTTTGGTTCGTTTCAAAAAGATCCCCAGCAGATCCAATCGATCCGATCATTTGGTCGGATCGGATCTACCTTGCCTCTGAATTTGCAATGGTCGGATAGAATTTTATCGGAAAAGCTCTTTGGTGGGGAATTATTTTGATTGGCTTGCTCAGGGTACATGCCGCTATAGCTATTAACGTATCGATTGGCGTCCATAAATATTACTTTAATATCGATACTTTCGGTTATACAAATGAAATATCGATACACTTCAGCCGGATTTAAATTGAATCATTCGATCAGATCTGATCGAATTAACTGAATGATAGGACCTGATCGGATCGAAACTTTCTTCATCCGGATAGCGATTTTTATCAGTTTCGCAGGATTTGATCGGATCGGATCGGCAAGGATTGCGGGATCGGAAGCGATCTAAAATCCTCCGAAAAAAATGATTGAAAACCCTCCTGCCAAGCCCCTAATCTGGCCCATTATGGACGTAAGGTGACGTGAGAATTGTCAGTTGCACACGCCATCGTGCGTAAGTCTCTGTAGGGCAGACATTAAGCCAATCTAGAAACTGGGGAAAATACTCTGTATGGGACAACAATAGCTACAAGATGTCTTTCTTTCTTTCGAAGAAATATTTTTCTTCAAGCGACCCAATACCAATCGTGACATTTCCCTGCTCACATTTTTTTCTTATAAAGCTTCGTCGCCTTCCTTCTTCAGACCTTGCATTTTGTCTATTTCTTTGTTATTTTTCCAGCTAAGTGCAACGCAATCGATCTCCTATTATTTCATTCTGAGGTCTTCTTTTTTGCAACGAGGAAGGTAAGGGTCGATCCTGAGCCGAACAGCTGTTTTTCAGTTTCCTGTTGCCCAAGCAAAAATGTCGTCCACGGGGAAATTTTCCACCATAAAGCCTTCCCTGAACAACTGCTGACAATGGTGCAGTATGTGACTCCACAAAAGCTTGCAAGAGTTTCTCACGTAACTGGCGTCCTTCCCTCCCATGTTCTTTTTATCCACGAGAGGGAATGGACAGAAAAGCAGATTTGCTTAAAGCTTTCCAAATAGTCTATGAGGTCAAGCCAATGGTAATCCATACTTTGATATTTTCCTTGCAAGAGCTCTGTGTCATTCAAATATTTGATTTTCTAGGGTGCAGCGAAATTTCTTAAGAAATTCGAGGAAGCTTCTCACCGCGTCTGCACCGCCAATACTTCCTTCCTGGTTACCCGCTCCCTCCTTCTCAACGTTGACATCCGCACGTTTTAGGTTCACTTGCGGAAAACTTCCGAGTGACGATAGAGAGGCCTAAACAAATAGTTTGGAAGAAACTTGAGCTTGTTCTGCGCCTTCGAACTTGGTCACAAGTGAACGCTCCCTAGTCCCCAGGAAGAGCACACTAAAACGGAATTTCGTCTGGAGAAAACTCACCTCTCAAAATCGACTCTAGAATTCAAACAGAACGCTGTAAATAGCGAGATCAACTTGAGTTGCCAGCTCAAGTATAGAACAACGAGTAAAGCTTTACCCTGTCCTGGAAAAAGACTGTATAAGCGAAATTGCTTTTATATCTAACGAAAAGCTGAAGGAAAAACCGATGACCTTTTGCTCCCCAGGCGAGAGTCTGTATCTTAGATCGTCTCTTACTATTTTCCTTAAATTCAACTTTCTTAGATTCATACTCAAAAATAAGACGCAATCTTGTTAGACGAAGGATCTAACATGTGTATACGTGCTTTCATGCAATTTAAGCCATCAAGGGCAACAAGCCTTTTACGGATCTTCTGGTAAATGAAACGGGTACTTCATGTCTTCTTTTTTTTCTCCTATCAGACCAAGCGAATCAGAAGGCGAAGGGGTAATTTCCAACGTACTTCTTTACGTAATTTCGTAATAAGTGTCCTATCCGACACTCCTGTACTTGTCCATTTTTTGCACAAAGTTGGTTGACTTCTTTATTCATAAGTTTAGCCGAACGATTACTTTTTTCCCTTGTTTTATTTTTAGGGAAGTGATTTATTTATAATGGTAAATTACGTTTAAGGTCGAGTAAAACAGCCGCTTGGGAAGGTATTGTCAAGTTGCTGTTACTAGCTTGACACCGAATGACGGATCCCAGGTCAGCGCGGGTCAATCCAGGGGTCCCTAATCGCAAGGTACCTTTGACCCGTCCTCCTGCTACGATTTCCGTTCTTCCGTCCAATTGATGCCCATCTCGCCACCAGGTTACTTGCGGTAGGGGACGTCCTATATAAGAAAATAAACCAAAAATACGACGGTGAAAAAAGGGCCCGGTTAGTGGGTAATCGATAAATTGGCTTGGTAGCAGTGATTCGTATCGAGCTGCAGGTGACACCTGACATGGCTTTCTGTAGCTTTTAACTGACGACTCCCTGGCAGCCGCAAAAGGGCATGACATGCTCGCACCCGTGAGTGATACTTGAGCTAAACACTTGCTTACATACATATAAACGTAGAGTACGTATTCATATACGTTAATCTAGCGAGTTGGTACGGCACTGCATTGAAGTGGCAGTCAACTGCAGGGCAAAATCAGTTCATCTTGTGTCAGTTCATTTGCATAACCTGATGGTTTACGCAGAAAAGATGACAGCTTTCATCACTTATGCATCTCAATCCCCTCATTTCGCCTTTCAATCCTCCCTGTCAGCAGCCCCTGGTGACAGCAAGGGGTCTAAATGGACTTTGCGGCCGTCATGAATTATTTAATTTGATACTTCTCAGATGTCAGAAAGGAAAACCTCGACTATCCAGCCCTCCTTGACAACTGTAAGCTACAATGGTAAACGTTACAAGTGTAACAAAAACCTGGGGAGAAGCCAATGTCTCTTTTTGCTTCGCAAGTAAGAAGCATTTTGATATTAAATGATGCGAAGGAAGTGACACATTCTTTCTATATTGGTCGACAAGCACTGTTCACACTCTGGGACCTAATAACACGAAGTTAAGAACGCTGTACTTGTAGATTCGCTGTCTCATTCCCTTGGGCTCTTTAAATATCAAAACATCTGCTAACGACAATCTTAACGAACTGGCAGCTGGTGAAGCTAAAGGAAGGAGCCTACCATGTATTTTAAATACTAAGCTAGGTAGCTGTCTTGTTAAGAAATGCAGCATCTTGATACGAAAAACTTAGGATATTACAGACATTTAGAAATTCATTAATGGAACTAGCATTTTAATTATTTGTTGACGGCAATATAAAAAGCGGTTGCACGTTTGCTCCCACGCATTTATGGGTTGGAATTTCGCAGTTCAATATAAATTAACTCTACTGCTGAGACTTTCTCGGAAGACTAGATGAGACTTCGGCATAACATGCTTAATTAGAATGGTAACCTGGCAACAGTAATTACTGATTTCATGTAAGATTTCTTCACAGTATGACGGTCTTCAAAATCGTGAGAAATCAAATGGTCTGTCTAACTGGTAGGTCCTCCTGCATCCATGTTACCACTCCAAAACACACATGCTTCGTAATTTGCTCCCTTTCATACTTCAGTACAGTGCAAACCTTGCTGGTTTTCTTAACACTCGTCACTACTGGACACAAAGGAAGATTCGGTGTGGTTTCGCGCAAGTGTTGCTTTTAAAGCAAGAACACCTAATCCAATGTAAACGTCCCTTCACGCATTATTTCCTGTAAATTACCGTACAAGTTCGGTCTCATTACATAGCGAGATGAAATCAGTATAGTAAAGAAATTACGCACACATATAATTTTCTCCTAAGTAGTGTGAATTTCTCTAAATTATTTTCAACCTTTCATGCGAGTTAAATTACCACCAAGAAAAAAAATTTAGAAGTAAAAAATCTTTTAACACCAAAATAGTCTCCCAGCTGAGCTTTCCCTACTTTTATCGTTTTTAGATTTCAGGAAGAATAACGATTAGTGCATTCTTTTGTTTTATCTTTCAAGTAATGGCGTCGCGGTGCTAGTGCTCTGATGGGTGGGCGCCAAAAGAATTGAGAAAAAAAAAAAGACAACAGCCTCGGAAAAGCCTCTGTAATTGCGGCTGCTAGTTAGCGAATCACTTGAAGCACATAAATATTCGGGCTAAACCCATCATAATACATGAAGATAAGTGGCTAGACGTCTTAATGACCCTCTAAAAAAGCTCGTTTGAACGACAGTCATTCTTTCGAAATGACGACGCGTGCTCATGTAAACTTTTTACACATACCTTTAACTACTTATTATAGATTAATTAAAGGCTATTGTTTCACTTACAGACACATGCGCGCTGCACAACTGTATAACACTTCATTTCCTGTATCAGAACATTATTCGTGTACGCCTCTCCCACGCTTGAATGTTTATAGGTAAGTATTTCCCACAGGTTCTGACCTTTTTTTTTCCACAGAAGGAAAACATTTTTCTTCATCTTAATCCGTACCTTGTCAACACTCCCAGCACTCCTTAGTAGCAAACTACCCGAAAACATAAACAATGGAAAAAAAGTTGGCGCGTGAGAGAAAAAGAGTGAATGAGCGTAATGTAGACTACACCTCCCCAGAAAGCATATTCACTCGCTATTTAGCGAAGCCTTTTTTTCAATCGTCGCAGCATGCGTTGTATGCGATTTAAGGAAATAATAATATTTAAAAACACGGATTTCAAATCTGAATTAAAGAAATTCAGCTCTGGTTAATAAGGTTTTAAGCACAGGTCTATTGGTATAGTTGAGTAGGTTACCCGGGACAGTGTCCAATGTCAACATATAATCAAAAACAAAATTTTTATACATGACTGAACCCAGGATATAGGTTTGGAGGGCTGGGGAGTGGGTTAGAGGCTTCGAGGGTGTTTCTCGAATGCAATTTTTGTGGAAACTTGAGGTATTTTCTATATTTCCCATTGCAAAACTGTAATTTGGGGGTGGGGTAAAATGGCAACCCCCCTGGGTACGGGGGGGGGTGGGGTTCTGTATCTAGTTCTATCCTTGTGCATATTTAGCCGACATATTACGAATTACGCAACAGGCTAAGACTTAAACAAATTAAGGTCAAAATATTCGCCGGAGCTAAATATGCAATAATTTGGTCTGGAATACGGTCATTACTTAATTATGAATTACAACACCTAGCTTAAAACAGAGCACTAAAATTATTTTTAGTTATTCAAAGTATACGGACCCATTTTAAGTTCCTTGTACACATTTTAAATTTTTTTGCATTTCTCACTCAATTGCCCTGTTCCTAGCCTAAGTACAAAACTCGGGACTGATCAGTAGGGAAGAATAAAACAAAGTCACTTACAGATAGACTCAAACTGAGACGATCATATTATTCAGCTAAAGATTATGACTATGACACCATTACTTCTTACTGAAAATTGTTGTTATTGTTCGTCGGAGGAAACATGAACATGCATAACGAGCTTTTTCCACCCAGGAAGAAATAGTGCAAGATAGGAATAGCAGTCCCATAGTTCACAAAGAGCACGAGTATCTCTTCTCTATCTCTTAACATGCTCAAAATAAAGATAGTTTAATTTCAACTACGCAACTATGGCTAAAGCCAATAGATTCACATTTTCAGTGAATTAAGAAAAGAATCCTGGTATTACACTAAACTGAACAGCGCCATATCGGGTTACTAAAAGAACGTCACCAGGCCGACAGCCGCTGTTCGAAAGAAAACACGTTTTCTGTTTCTTAAGGTTCATCGACTGACCGGTATCAGCTTCAGTATTGATGACACGTCTGGGACCACCCTGACGACTCTCCCAGAATCGGAACACCCCAGTCTTCTCTTAAATGTTAAATACTTCAAAAGTTATAGGTTTTGCTTCCCAAGCCAAGTGTTCTCATTCCTACTCCCACACAAGTTTCATACGGAGTACACGGTGTATAACGCCTACCGTTCCCTGTTCCAACTTCAGAAATTTTTCTTAAAAAAATCGCAAAGAAAAACAGACGTACCACTATTCACCAGACAGGTAAGGGATATTTCATCATGTTCTTGATACGGTCCAGCAATACCGTGAAGTTCGGTACCGGCTTCATCCAGGATAATGGGTACTGTTGGTGGAACTGCAATAGAATACAAACAAAAAGCCAATTAGCTCCTTACTTTCGGACCACTAGCGCAAAGGAGTACATACGAAAGGATCCGAACACCCCCATGACCCTCTTGAACGTATACTCATAAAAAAGTGTGGTAGGCCAGGCGAATGTGGGCTTGCCTACTGGTCATTCTAGTATATAACTACCAGGCTGCACCGTATCAGGGGGGGGGGGAAAGAAAGAAAAAAATATTTAGATAAAAAAAGGGAATGATAGAAAGAGACACTATCAATCTAGTGATGTTACAGCCTCTTTGGGGCTAGAGTTTCCCATCATTTTTCTCTTTTACATGCGCAAGGGGACTTGTATAGAGGCTCTCCTAGCTGTACGACTGCCCTTATGATAAGAAATACGCCATCTTCACGGAATATTTCATTTTTCACTTTTCCTACTTTCTCCCCTCGTCCTCGCCAAAGAAGCATTTCACATGATTTTACTTCCTGGGTACACTGTACTAAAGGTTGCCCGGGTATAGCCTAAGGTCACTTTCCGTGAACGAGCGAATTCTCCACCCAATATCGATCTAGGTATCAATCATGGTTGCAGCCTCCTCTTCACAGGGCTCGCTTTGCCCTCCTGAAGTCTGTTTCCTCCGCGCAGGAAAAATTACAAACTCTAAGCGCCTGTAAGGGCACAAAAAAGGCTGTTAGATTTTTTCGCAGACGTGCATCAGTTTTTTCACTTGAATTTTTTTATGGTTCTCAGCTTTCGCTGGAATGAACCCTATTCCTTTCCTTTTCGGAAACTCGCTTCCTTTGCTACCTTTCACTTCCTTCGCGTCTTCCCTACCCTAATGTGAACGTGAGACGTTCTCCATTCTTTCGATCGGCGTGAATTCAGCATGTAATTTCAAGCATTGCTGAGAGGGACAAAGCTATGATAGCTACCGTCGGGGCAAAAACCACGAGGAAAGACGTAGTAACACGAAAAGGGAGCTTGCAAAATTATACGTACAGCATGGATATTACATGATCGAGACACGAGGGTATGAATACTATAAACCTCATACGGTAGTAACAACCGATTTATGCATTTGAGTACACGTGACATTACTCCTCCATAGCAACCCTTCTACCCACAGGCAAAACCGAGAAGTAAATGCCGGGAGTTATAGGACTGTCTACGCGGCTTTGTGTCTCTGTAATTGTACGTAAAAGAAACGGAGCTAGCAAGTCCTGTAGAGCAAACTACGCCATGCGTTTCGCAATCCCTGATAATAGGAAGACGCCTCATATTTGAAGACTAGTCCAAACGAAATTCCAAGCTGTGACATAGTAACAAAGAAATTTGTTGTTAATTGTAACAAAGACACGAGAACTCGCAAGGAAGTTCCGGCGCTTTCTTTTCGAAACGACGTGAACAAATGCCTTAGGCAGCAACTATTTCATGTACAATGGAGAATGGCAATTACAGGTTTATCCAGCACTGCTAGCTTAAGCTTTCTGTTTACCAATAAACCGGCCAGGTTTTGCGGAGGAATTTGTGCTTCATCCTTAGAGCACTACAGCAACAGCAGGATTAAAGAGAAAATACGCACGCACAATGCAATAAGAAACAAGATATATCAAGTGTGGTATAAAACTACTCAAGTCAATAAAAGTTGTCCCTTACTTTTGAGATAGTTAACAACTTCTCAGCAAGTTTTTACCAGTCGACATGAAGCCTTAGCAATTCTTAGTTTCTAAGCAATGTCACAATCAAATTACTCGTCTCAAGAACGAAGATTTTAAGACGTTAAGAAAACTAATACTCAAACGTGAATTGTGTTAATTCAACTTCCAACCGATACGAAAGTCTTTTCTTCTTTTCAGATTCTGTTTTAAGCTATTTCATTTTTTGGTACCACGGAACACAGATTAATTGCCTCGCAACGTAATGGTCCGTACAAACATAAACAAGCCGCAAGCAAATGAAATAAAGGATGGCGTCAAATAAACTACAACGGGCAAAACAATCAGAACTAGAAAATTAATTTTTTGTAATCACTAAATCTACGGTACTGTCGGCGTCTTGGCAAATTCTCAACAATTTGGAATCGTAGATTAGTACGCTGGATAGGTATTCCTCTTAACACCGGAAACTGGAGGTCACTGAAGTGGACACAGCCATAAATACGAGTGACAAAGTAAACATAACCCACTGAGTCCTAGTAGACTTGTTCTGTTTCCTCAATTTTTGATTGGCGTCCTTGGCTACGGCGGCTTCAGAAAAAGTAAACGAGTATATATTACCTACAACCGTCAGGTTGACACGAACGTTGCGGGTAGGCGACTTTTTAAAATCGACACGACATCTGAAAACGGCTTCGTCAGTTGGTTTAAGTGCTTCCAGCACTAAACGTGCGGGTCCCAAGTCAGTCCGGAAAAAGGCTCTCCCACTGAAAGTTAGTTCATCTGACCAGTGACGCGCTTCATGAAACGATTTACCACGGGAATCCACACTGCGCATAAAATAAATTTCATGAAAAATGGCCTAATTCAGCAAATTGATAAATAAAAGAATTATCAATTTTCATAAAGTACCATAAATTTGAAAAAGACTACAACGTTTGGTCACATTACGCCTGTGACAGCTTTTTTTAACTCCTTTTTTATTATCGAGGCCATCATCTTGTACTTTCTAGCTCATTTCCCAGAAGCCCCCCTGTATACAAGGTTCTAATTATCGTCACCGACCACAGATATAGACAAGCTGCTTCACGAGGTACAAAGATAAATGATCTATAACTGATCGTGTAGTCTCAGAGTGAACAAAAAGGGTCACTAAAAAGAATTAAACAAAAAACTTCAAGGTGAATAAGGAAAGAAGGCTAAAGGAAGGTCTGTGTTTACTCAACCCTAATCGATGGATAGACATTGGTGTGAGTGCTGTGATGAATCCATCATGTCTTGATGTCGGTATTGCAACTGCAGTGAGGTTCCCGTACAGCCAGATTTTCCTCGGTTATAGATGACTACTTCCTTTCCGACAAAGGAAAAACATCCTGAAAAGGGTAGTTTCCTACTTTCCTTAAAGCCTTGCTTCTCATGCACTGACACAGTAATCTGAAACAGTTTTTGGTGATAAGAGGCTTTTAGTCCAAACGAAAGATTGTTGTCTTTTACCATCGGTACTGTTTCAGATGGTTTTCACCTGTTTCCGACGCAATGTGAAATCTATTACGCGGAATAATGATCGCCTGGAAATGGAGTCTGCAAATTTGGAGGATATATCCGCCCAAGGAACTTGCTTGGACGATCTAATTTACCTCCTGCCGCAGAAAACAAGTGACTTCTACTGCTTAGGTTCAACAGAGACAAATGACGCCATATAAAAGCGCTGATAAAGCTCTTGTGCAAAGAGAAGTCCTTGAGAGGAAAATTAGTACAGAAAACTAAAAAGGAATACAAGGGCCGCCAACTAGAAACCAAACCTTCCGAGCTTTTATTTCCCCTACTGCTTATGCAAATTGATGTCCATTTTTATGGAAAGCTCTTGTGTAGACCTTCAAGGAAGGATATTGGGAGAAGAAATTTTCATATTGGGAATCCGACCGTAAGGGCTCAAGCCTTCACAAAGCGTATAGAAGCACTGTATGTGATTAATGTTTTTTTTTTTTTTTTTTTTTTTTTTTTTTTGAAAAGGCATAGCGGGCTTGCTATTTCAATCAAGAAAAAGAGAAAAACGTCTCCTATCCTGTATAAGCCCTCTAATATGAATGTAAAGAGACGTGCGTGCTAAAGAACCCTCATAAATTACCCGTTGACATTCAGCAGCCAAACAAATAAAGCAAGGAGATGGTCGCAAAGCTAATTTCTTTTGTTGGCTGTTGGATACCGGGAGCCAGGCAAAATCTCCAATGATAATTTCAATCTATCTCACTGCGTGCTGTATTCCACAGGATTTTAATTAACTCTCACAATAGACCTTACCAGTGGCGAAAATCAATACCTCTGCTTGCCGGCAATTCTCTCAGCCTTAAAGCCTATCAAGCAGCAGGCACTTTTAATTACCCACTTGGAATGATTCACAACTAGCTTTGCCGTGCGTAAGAACACTTTGACAGCGTTTATACTTAATAATTTTGATCTATTTTGCTTGTCTGACATCCAGAGAAGTTTATAACAGATAATTACTACTTTCATGACAGGAGCGTTCAGTGGAAATTGTAAAGTTCACCTGTCTTGTGACATCGCCAAACTACGAAAGACGCTATCAATCCACGGCTCCCCGTGCAATGTGAAAAAGTAATCCTACTCCAGTCTGTGAGCTTCCAACTTGGAATTTTCGCCACAACTTTACAAAACTCCTAAGCTCTGTGTTGCAGTTTTCTGCACAAATAAGCTTAGTAGATAACTATCTTTACGGGAGCCATCACATACAACCAACTTGGCGCAGAGAAATACTAGGAAATTTCTTTAGTCTTCGGCCGTAGCGACTGCATCCTTTTGAAGTTTCTAGAAACATCACACTCTTCCCTCGTAAGCCTTTTTCATAGATTAGAACTTCTCCCAATTAATTGAACACATTTGTTCCTGCAAGGTTAGTCTGGAATTAAAGATTCTTTTGTTTTAATTAGTTGTGGTGCTTCTTTCACCGCATAGTTCATTAAAGAATTAGAGGGTCTTCTACAAACTTCAAAATTATTTTTAAGCAAAGCAATGCGATATGGAGCTCCTTGAGTGTATGTCTAAACGATGGAAAATCTAAATTAAAGTCGCTAGACATTTATGCTTTTTTTCATAGAAAATTACCTGTAAATGGGAGTTCCTTGTCCATCCTTGTACCAGAGCACGAGAAGAACCCGATCACCAGATAAAGGCGAAGTAACGTCGCACGGTAATTCCGCTACTCCGCCAGCTAACGACCACGCTTCCAGGATGGGCACTTTGGCATCAAGGGAAGAAAAACAAGGAAAAGAAGAGTTACAAGCAGAGCACAGTGTGTCTATTTTCTGTTTATAAAAAGCCAACAAACAAACGAGGCCGACTAACCGTCTTTTGAAGAGTGAACTAGCAGCACAAACAGTAAATACCCCAATAAAGTTAAGAGGAGATACGGGGCTGAATGAATTACACTAAGCGATTCTCTCATACCGCCATCTTTGTGAACTGAACGATGCCTTGTTTAAGCACCGAATGGGTTTTCTCCCCCCTTTTCGGGAGGCCAAGGCAAAAATGCGGAGCCAAAAAAATAGGCCCGACATGTCGACACTGGGTTCGCAGAAATGACGGTATTTAGAACAGGTCGATAATTCTGCATATTGTAAATTTTCAGGACTATTTCTAAATAGAGGCATCAACCGCAGACCAAGTTTCCTATTTATTGAAACATTTAAGTAAGACAAATGGTTTAAAGCTCGAGTGCCACCTCAAAACTTCACACATGAAAAGAAGGAACTGTTTCTCTCAGAAAATCAAAGTTTTACGTGTCCTATACACCTAACTTTTAACGCGGAAACCACACGTTACAGTTGACAAGAACTCCCTCTAATGAAATTTTGGTTCACAAGAAAGATAAATTTTCGAATAGTGTGTCCACGGTGTATGGCAGCTTGGAGTGCTTCCATTTTCGTCCAATCGGGAAAAGAAAAGCTGCTTAATAATACAATGCTTTTGAAAAATAGAACTTGAAAACCTTCTGCTGCCTGAGACCGCGTTCGTAGCCGGGAAGAAATTGCACGACAATTGGTAAAGTGAATCGTAGTGCAACGGGAAACGTAGCACCCTTTCAATATTTCTTCTATCTGGCGAGAGAGATTGTGCAAGTTGTAAGTTATCTTGCAAACGAGACAGATGGTAAACGTCGTCCCTTTCAACACACAATTCTGGGGGAAAGATCCGTTTCGAACGCAGCTATTAAATTTTACGGTACAAATTGCCCTGCTCTCCTTATCAAGGAGCAGATAACTCGTTAATTACAACTTAACAAAAAGAGAACAGAAGACGTTCATCTTGTCGAACTTCTCTTTCATCGCCCCTCTACCTCACATGTCCCCCCATTCTCACAACTTTCCTCAAAACTTATGAAGCTACAAATCAAAGCGATAAGGATCTGGCTTGGCAGTATGATTCTTGTGCAGGCAGCCTTCAAGTTCGGGCTCAATAGCGCTCTAGTCGGCTACTGTTTTGCATTTGAAATGAGATATTAAAGAGCGGGGGTTCCTGTCGTTTTCAGAACCTGTAAGGACTTACCGCTGAAAGATCGGGCAACGGACTACAGGTACAAAGAATCTCATTTCCCCTCTTTTCTTCGCCAATGAAACGATAGAAAACGCCAGGCGAGGGCACGGGAAAAAATTACTCGAGAGCGCGCACTGGCATTTTCATATTCATTTGAGACGGTTTTGTTGTTTTTTGGCTTGGCATCTAATGAAAGTAGGAATGGGGTAGAAGACCGACAATGTTAAGCAAATGAGTTTTCATTAGTGCTGTGAACACATATACAAATATAGAAATGCATCAGGCCTGCCAACTGCAGACAAGAGACAAGATGAACTCGTTTCTTCTATTTTCGCGTGTCAAGAATGTAAAACGGGGACCTATATTTCACCTGCTCGTTTTACCCCAACCGAAAGCACTCAGCGCTCTTCGGACAGATTCATTCCTTTTACTCAACGCGAATACCTAAAAGAGGAAGTCCGCATAGTACATTTTCTTGTTTCCTGCTGCCATTTAACCTGGAACTCAGAGACCTCTATTTTTTTTTTTTTTTTTTTTTTTTTTTTTTTTTGGTGGTAGCTCGGGGATGAGCCCACGTTTCCAAGTTTTTCAAGTATTTCCGTCATAACTACTTTTTTAACCACTGAAGGCACGAACAGGATCATTTTTTACTGCGTTGAAATGCTAAAACCAGGAAAGCGACGTTCAGTATGACGCTGACACGGTAACGAGATTGACTACGTAAAACCCCTGACCTCTGTTATCTTCAACTCTTTCTTTTTTTTAAGGCTAGAACCACAGATAACGCAAGGAAAAGACGAATGCAATGTATGGCCTCCGGAAATGATCGCCGTTAGCGAGTTCAATGGCAATTCCCACGTTCCGTGACCGACAGCTTTCGGCTGCTGCGGCAGTGTAATTGCTAACGCCTTTTTCTTGTTGCGGCTAGAATGGTTTTTGTCTTTGCCTATTATTTGTGAAATCCATCCCCTCGATCTCTTTAAAGCTCTCCTTTTTCCCTTTCGAAGTCGAAAATTTTTCCGACGTTTTGGTCACGCAAACCGCAAGATGGACATGAAAAGATTTTCATTACTTTCTCGAAGATTTCGAATCTGTCATGCAACCACACATCAGGCACACTTGGACGTTTCTTGGCGAGGAAGGGGAGTTGAATCCACAAGACTGGGAGAAACACGTAGCCAAATAAACCTGTATGGGTCGATATGATAAGCAAATTCCAATTTCCTTGCCACCGCAGGAAATCATGCACATAAAGCATGACTATTTCGACGAGATAAAGACCCCCTTTATGCTTCTCTAAACTAAATTAAAAAAAAAAAAGACAAGTCCAGAGCGGGACTGCTATTGGAATGTATTTGTATGGGTATAAAAGCCAATCGAAAGCAATCGGTCACTGAAGGATTGTTGGGAGAAACAGAAAAGAAAATTGCCCACTGAGCTTCAATCGGTTCCATCGGTAGGAGGGGTCGGCAAGGGGTCCCAACAAGCACGAACCGGGCGCGCGGGGGTGAAAGGATGACATGTAAATCAGCGCTTCCCATGCTTTTACTCTTTAACTTCTAACAGCTCCAAAGCCATACAAACCCTCGTCGCATTCTTCGAAGCTATTACCTCAGCTCCCCACAATATTAGAAACCAACCCAACAAATTCCTCAGGCTCCCTTTTACGCCTTTTTGCCAGCCTTTTTTATTGGTATTTTTTACGCAACGTCTCCCGAAGTTGCGTATTTCTTACTGTTTTCTGCGCTTCGTTGGAAAAAGAGGGCTCGTACTTTACAGAAGGCATTGCCTGATTGAAAACATGAAAAGGAATCATAAGGGAGCGTACATATCCCTTTACGGAGTACGCGGTCTGTTTGACGGGCGTGAAATCGGAAGTCTCCTTAGAGCAGGACACCATATACTGCGGGGGTGTTAACATGGATTAGGATGGAATGAAAAATAATAGCTTGCGGAGCTACGGAGGAGGTAAAAGAGGACAATGTGAAAATGGTGGGTGTCTCAGTTGCTGTATAGCCCAACAATTTCGGTTTTGACAAATTACAGACATACAATGCCTCGCGCGGCTTTTCTTTTCTTCTAAGAACGGGGTAACGATTTTAATGTCAGCGTTTCTTGAAAAATGGGCTCGCAAGGGAGAAGAAGGAAGCCTCAACTTGTTGAAGCTGAGCTGTGCTCTTGGCTAACCATTTTTCGGTTCCAAAAATTACAACAACAATGATTTGTAAACCGACTTTGAAACGGAAACAGCGGAACGAACACATAATCCCTAGTCTGACACATTTTCCCTTTTTTCCCCCGGTAGTAACGCCAGCAAAACATAAGCACCTCATAAGTCTGCTTAGATCCGGTGGGCAGGAGTTTATTCGAGGTCAGTCAATATCACGTTTTATAGATTCCACATTATACCGTTGCACGTCGTTCATTTGGGCTTTACTTACTAGATAACTTGACCGTGTTGTTGCCTCATAAGGAATTGCCTTTTGCCTCTGCTCGGCAAGGAGCGGAAACCAACACTTAACAGTTCATCTTGTTACCTACGTTAATAATAACAAACGTTCAAGCCCAACGGGAGGCACGGGTTGTAGCCTGAAGGAACTTAAAAAATAGTAATAAGTAACAGAAAAAATAGACAGAAAAACACTGCTGCTTTAACTTTCTTCATTGTATCGTGCGGACCAAACATGAACCAGTAGTTTGTGGCTCTTTTTTTTCTCAACTTGACTACGCAGTTTAGCTTAATAAAGGTGGCCCCTGAAATGTAAACCTACACTATACTAGCTTTCAAGTCAAGTCGCTTACTCCCAAGTGTAAAAAAACATTTTCTTAATGGTCGGATAAATACAGAACATGAATTCCGTCAGTTCGTGGAGGCGATCCAGGTTACTGCAATAAAGCTTGCTGTCGATGTTCAAGGCTGACCGCGGAATATGGCCGTAGAAGAAAAAGAAAAGCAAAAAAATCTTAATGCTAGCCATTTCCTCAAAAAAAATGGACTAGACCCATTTCTATTTTCTAAGAAATTCTGTATAACATATAAAATATGTGTATCTGTTTTCGTTATTGCATTAGCTTTCCCTCACAAATTTAGAAGTGAAGAACGCAAATGTGTGTAATGCGTTCGTTCAAGAAATAGTACCCATTGTACCTCTTCCATAGCATACGTTCAAAGGATTTACCGTTTGCTACAATCTTTCTTTCATTTCATCCACAGCTTTCTATTTAACGTCTCCCTTTTCACTATATTCAATGTCACTTCCGTTGGCCCTCCTAAATGTGCACTGAACCATTTAGCTGCTGTACTAACTTTGAAGTTGTTGGTCATGCATAAGGGGGGAGCCACGTTAATAAACGCCAAAACCAGAAATAGCAGTGACCAGTACAAAAGTTTTACACAAACGTTGCAAATTTCCCGAGTACCACTTTGCGTATTAAAAAGCGAGAAATAGAATATATTCTAGACTATATACAAGGAAAACAATAGCCCACGACGAAGGATTTTATTGCCCACGTCGAACCCATATGGTTTGAACGACAGGACAGTTTGTTGCCACGTGAAGATCAAGCGCCGTTCCCATATGGGAAAGACCGTTACCGCCGGAACAAGTACCGCTAAAAACCCAATACCAATCATCGTGCTAGTGGCCTAGGCTTCAACGGGAAATGTTCCCTGACTTTCAGCTAGAGACAATGATCTTGCATAAAAGAAAATAAGGACAACTTTCCAGAGCGTTGTGTGACTCGCCAGAACCCTTTCGCCTTCATTTAGATTGATACCAAAAGACATCTATTGCTTAATTTTTCTGGAGACCCTCTACTATCCTGCTGATATCACCCAGGAATCACTTTGAGACAAATGCTTTGCAATTCAGCGAGGATACCATCGCAGTCTGACCTTCAAGTCCCTCGTACTTCAGCAATTTAGTACCGTACCGTCACGGTGTTGATGAGAGCTAAAGTTAAGATTATATCCAAACCCACCGTCAGTTCAACTTTTGATCTTTAGTGCTGTTCTACGCATTTGACATTAAAGTGAGCTATAGTAGCTTGACGATTTCTTTTTTTTTTTTTAATTTTTTTCGGGGAAAGCACAAACACAGCCACCATGGCTGGGCACTACAATTTTAAATTTGCTCTCTGAAACCGAAAGATGGGTGCTGAAACATACCACAGACATACCGACAAAGTTACTGCTAATTGGCTCATTCTCAATGAATCCGCTCGCACGAAAAGCTTCCTAACATTGCTTTTGTATGGATTCATTAGTCTTTGTAATGCTCTTGTATCACCGATGCGAAAGACCTGTTCCCGGTTTCTCTGTTCCTATCACCGGGTTACACATTAAACTTCTCCAACCAAGTAAACTTCTAATTTCCTACAAAGTTTTCCATTAAAAGCTAGTCAGGGAACACATCCTCGTCCTCAGTCACCTGTGGCTGAAATGCCACTTGCACTCAACATCTATCTTTTCTCTCCATAAGTTGCCAGTCACTTGTGATCCCCACGTTTGTCATTTCTGAAATTATCATCGAAATTCTACCGTGTTGCGTAAATCTCGGCAAACGTTTGACAAGCAGACATAGGTCGTTGACGCAAAATTAACTTCTAACGAACGTAACTAGTTCAATTTGCAAAGTCTGTAAAGAACTGGGAGCATCGGAATTCCCAGTTCTATCCCCGATCCAACTTGAAGTGAATTGCCTGTCATGCTGCCCGTTTCTTTGATAAAGGCAATAAGCAAGGTGCCTACGCCCTTCCGCAGCACCTGGGAGTCATCTTCTCTAAGCAGCACGCTTGCTGCGTCTAAGGCCGTCTCCTTCTGTCATGCTCTTCACATGAGTAACGCTTTGCTGACTACTTACATCCCCTACACACGGTCGGAACGATATCTCCTTTACGCCGCGTGGAAAGTAACAACTGATGCCGAACACTGTTCTGTCTCGATTTTTTAGCCGCTACTTAGTTTTAAGCTTGAAATAAAGCACCCACTCTTGCCCAAGTGGAAGCTCCTAATAAGGCCTACGTATTCTACAACAAGTTCAACAGAAGGTTTTCTTCGCCTGCAGCCTCATGAAAACACTTTTATCACCGGAGTTTTATAGCTTTGCTCGATGCATCCAATGAGAAGCATAAAGACGAACGCAAGGTGGAGAAACAGGGTATTCGTTTGTGCTTCATGTCACTTTCATGCACGGCACCAAAGCTCTTGACAAGATCTCATCTTCTTCCAGAAGATAACTGTACATAAAACCAAAGGCGCTGGTATCAAGAGAAGACGCCAGCTCATCTTTCCTACTTTAGCCATACAAATGCGGTTGCTACGATACACAGCCAAAGTAATACACAGGCTGCAAAGAAAAGAAAAAAAAATCCGAAAAAAGTATAAATGAGCCAATGTAAAGAGTTTATGTGTACTAAAATTCTTGTGGGACTAGCGTATAGGTGTATCGTTGCAAATTTTCTGATTTCGCACCCGAAAACAGCGTCGGAAAAATGTACAACAGGGGTTGGCAACCTTTCCCCTTCAGGGTCCATTAAAAGCCATGTGAGGTGGTTGCGGGCCGGATCTAGACGTGTAAGGTGAAGGCGGGCCGGATTAGCCCAGTGAAAATACTTCACCGGGTATTACTTAAGGAAAAAAATAAAGACAGATTATTTACAAATAATCCTTTTTTAATTAATGTTGCACTTGACTTGTAAAGAAATGAGACTTTGGATGCTCTTTTGTACCACAAAGTTGCTACTTTACGTAAAACGCAATTCTCTGCCCGAGCACCGCGGGCCGGATAAATTGGGTACGCGGGCCGTAGGTTGCCGACCACTGATGTACAAGGTGAGACTAATAGTATTTTCAGCTAGAACTCAGTACAGCACTCTTCGTTGCTAGCGTATTCCGATGTGACATACTACTGCGCGGAGAATATTCAACTTGGATCCAGTGAGCAACAATTCAAATAGTGGATCAGTTCACAACAGTGCAATTTTCGAACCACTGACTTCCTTTATCAGTGTCGGTAGATACACTCGGACAGAACTTCAGCAGCTGTTTACCATGAGGTCACAATGCGAAACGCTGAAAATTTGGTGGACTACTCAACAGGCACTCGGCACTCCCTCAACCAATGCTTTAACCAAAACGACGTTCGTTACAAGTGTGCTCCATGCCGAGATTTTTATAACATCTACAACATACATTTATTACTTGCAGTAGTTTATTACAATGTTTGCTGAGAGAAACGAAATACAGCCATAAGACATTAAATAACATTTCTCCTGGCCGAAAAGTAGATTGTCATAGGAGAAAACTTCAAATGAATCATGAAGTAGTGCCTATAGCTCTGTGAGCTCCGCTGCAGTAAGAATCTGGGGCGAACAGTCTATAGAGAACTGGCACGCCTTTTTCAACAAAGACCGCTGAAAACGGCACCGCATGCCTTACGGTGTGTTAGGCACGCTTGGGATGTGCCGCTTTTTATGATTTGAAAACCTCAAACAGAACTATCGCGGATAAAAAGTTCGATATATACATACCGGATTTTCCGGACGCCTTATTCTGGCCAAATAGCATCTTTCAGGCCTTGCGAGTCTCCTTCGGTTTCAAAGAAACCTATAAGAAGACGTGGCAAGCAAACAACTTCCTGTTCCATTTTCCCCCAATTCTTTCCTAAGATTACCCGTTTGCATTTTCCCCAGTTTCTGGCAAACGAGCGGACATGGCATACGACAGACACATAGCTTGCGAAATCGTCTGCGTCATCAGCATATCCAAGTAGCTATTCCCTATCGGAAATGTCAGCACCTTACAGACAAGGGCTTCGGCACATCAGTCAGGACAAGGCATTTCGGCGCTCGTGTCCGCATGCTTTTTGGGAGGCATATCGATAAGTAACATGAGTTCATAACGCAAGAAGTTTCTTTTTTTTTTTTTTTTTTTTAAGAAAAGGTACACCGCTCAATACGCTAATATTCTGGACTGAAACTCCTGGCGCAATACATTATCTTTCATAAAGCCTACAACAGTGATACAAAAGTTCGGATAATTTTCTGTACGTGCCCCATTGCTTGGTCACTAGATTCTGGGAAAACGGAAACAAAAGCAGGGGTAATCATGCTGTAAACAATGGCCTTCACAACCATATAAACAACACTGTTATCCTAGGTTGTTGTAAAAGCTTATTACTTACAGTGCAAAGTGTTCTTGTAAGGGAGCTATTGACAACTAGAATTTATTAGCATTAAAACTGAAGAAACTTGATTGGGGATATTTCGACAGAGTAAATCACCTGTTAGGAACTGTGTACAAGGTAATACAGTGAGGAAAATCAACACAGTGCAATTTGCACTGACGAGCGTATACCTGCGCACGTGCGTTTACAATCAACCAAGCTCTAATTCTTCACGAGTTTAGCGTTTTGTCAAATCGTTGAAAATGACTTAAAGAAATTTTTTAATTTCTCGAAAACAGAGTCCATGTATGGATCCGTAGCGTCACCGTCAAAATAAATTTCGGAATATACTTGACTGTTATGAAAGAGTTTATAGCATTTCCGCACGTAATTTATCCATTAGGAGAGAACGGTGTACCGTGTCCATAATGCAACAATAAGAGGATTTGTATCGCTTTGTCGTCTCTGACAACAACACTTCCAAAGAAGTTCGTCCATTTAACGGTTCAGTAAAAATGAAGCCATTTCTAGAGATGTCAAAAAAGAAGAAAACCGTCGGCAAACTGTAGTAGGGTGCAGTCCTCTTCCCTTGCCCTATTGATTTGGCTCGCCAACTTACAATCCCAACGAGAAGACACATTATTCCCGACAACTTGAGATGGGCGTATTTAGGAAAGCTCCTTGAAACGGTCCGCTGTTCTGCGTTTTGCTGTTGAAAAGTCATTCGGCCCCTTTTAAAAGATATCGACAGAAACCAAAAATGGTATAACCCGACTCATAAGTGGACGAACACAGAAGCCCAATAAATGTATAGTCTCATTGAGTGCTTTGAAGAGGCGGCACTGAAACGCGAAAAAACTGCAAATTGCAGAGGCAATTAGGATATATCGCTATCTAAGAACATGACGAACACGTTAAGGACACAGACGAATGAACATCCTAACTTAATGTCCTTAAGAGCCGAAGTCTTTGCTACGTTACAAAAAACTTTCGCTCCATTTTCCCTTTTTCTTACCCTCGTGCTACGACAAGCGGAAACCCATGAGTAGGATGCGCCATGCAAATGGACCTACTCGACCCATTCCGGTTAACCAGATAACCGATCTTTCTTCACTATCAATCGTCGCCTTTGGATGGATGAATTTGATTAGCGTAGACAGCAATGGAAAACCTTCCTAATTTCTCTTCCTGTCTTATCGACTCTACTTAAAAAGCTCACTCTTATTTCTTTTTCCTTTAGCGCTCTATCTTTCACGGCTCCGCCTCGCTTTATCCGTGCTGTTCTCGACGAAGCGCGCTATTGTTACTGTAACAATAAGCTCTGTACAATACATAGCGTACCTTTCACTTCGGCAATGAATTTACAGAGATAAAGAGAATTTAATAAAAAAAGCACAGTAACTCGCTGGTTGGGATATAAAGGCAAACTTTCAAGTAGATCACAACAGGCTCATTTCAAGAAAACTACACCAATTTTACGGAAACGAAGGCTTACTATCATTTCCCTCCTATGCGGACAGTTTGTATATCCTATCCAGTGCTTTTACTCTGACGTAAAAATCTCTTCCTGGTTGCCAAGAGGAGAAAAAGAGCACACAGTCGTCGTCACTCCCGGAACCTCATCTTTTTATGGAGAAGACGCACAAAAAAGTCGAAAAAATACAGACTTCTCGAGAATCTTTTACTCTTTTTTTTCTACACTGTGCAATGTATAAAGAGGCTTGGCTCGCTAAAGAAGAGTACTCTATGCGAGGGCAATAAAACTGTATTAAAAAAAGAGAAAAAAGTCTTCAAAGACATTCCAAATTGTCCGTTTGCCAACCCAAGGCTCCAACTTTTGGCTGTGACATGCATATAGGCGCAAGGAAAAGCAGTTGTTCTCTATACCCCTTGAGCCAATTTATGAGTCCAGGGCTGAAAATTGCTTCTCTAGAAGATGAAAGATGTGTCAAAACACACTACGGCCCTAAAAATTTTCGACACCACCATAACTGACAGAACAAAAACTTCAGATAACAAAGGCTGCAACGGAACAAGGATGCTGCGTATACATAAAGTATCGGGCGCTGCCATAAATAAAGTTGTGTTTGGCGAAGCCCGGAACGCGAAGGTACATAGCCTTAGGCTTAAGCGCACGAAAAGAACCAACGTAAGGAGAAAAAAAATTAAAAACGACAAAAGCAATCAACTCGAAGATCTGTGATGGACAGGTGCGTTAAGTGTTAGTGGCAGTCAGGTGTTGCCGGCAACACCTTTTACGACCACCAGTCATCAATACATACCCTCAGCCTCCCGGTACCCTCGTAACCGTAAAACTCTATGGCTCTGTCTCGATCGGCATGCCGTAGCTTAAACATCTGAGTATTACATTTTTTTCGGAGCCATACCTTTCCTTTTTTAGCCTGTCCAAGCCTCTTGTTACTGCCCTAAGGATTCCATTACACTTTACCCCTACCGAAAATACCTTCTTGTATCACTACTCAAAATAAAGGCTCAGGAGAGAAAAACCTTTTTTGGTTTCAAGCGAAAACCCAAGTGACCAGCGGAAAATGTTCTAAGGGGTTAGGGGGCGCGTTGTGCCATCAAATGCAAGTCTTCTCGAGTTTACCTATTGAGAAACGATTACCTCACTTCCGTTATCAATTGTCCCGAGGAATACCGGCACCACAAAAAGTGTCAACGTTCCCTGGCCCCTCTGAATGTCTTTAAGGTCATATCCACATTTTCTGGTCCCAAAAGTTGAAATTTGCCACCCAATTTTTATGCCGGAAATTTACTACTCCCAGGTGTGCAGGTATATAGTCGACCATTTACTTATATTTAAACTTCCTTGGTAAGTTTACGCTCTTGTGCCTATCTAGCTTTGTTCCTTAGCAACTACTTGCCTACAAATTCTTGAAAGCAGAACTTGTGCAGGGACAAGACGAATAAAACCAACAATATATGAAAAGTTGGGTGAACGACGTCGCAAAGAAAACGAGTTGCTAGTTTTCAAGCACCAGCGGAAACGATCCATCTTGTGCGACCACTCTTTAGACAGGTTCTTTATTACCCTTCAACAAGCTACGCTTTCCTCCAAGAGATTTTCTTGTTCTATTTTCAAAAACGTGAACGATGATTGTTCCAACTTTTGTCCCCCTTTTTAGCGACAAGCTTGCCCATTTTTAAGCCTGAGCACGCTGATTGTTTTTCCTGTACTTAAATACACCCAACAACGGCTTATCACTTCATAACTCGGACTCCAAGGCTGCAATTTTAGGTTATTTCTTATTAGATCAAAAAGAGAAAAAAAAGTCTGGGCATTTCCGCAAAAAGTATGTGCTTTTATTTTACTCCGCTCGAAGCAAGCCTTCCGTGTCTGAACTAGAACTTGGAGTGTAAGAGAAGGGGGTAAAAAGAAAAGAGCGAAATAACTAATGTAAAAAACTGACCAAGTTAAAACACAGCTATAAAGAAAATCTGTTTCCAACTTAAAACCTGTTTCCTCTTGTTTCTTAAGGGACCAACTAGAAAGTGCTGTACACTACGGATGTTTATATGAAACGTGCAAAATTTTTTCCTCATTTTATGGGACACGGGCATAATGGAAGTTGAAAAGACTTAGGAACTTACAGCTTTTTTACCTTTCAGGATAAAAAAGTGTGCCTTGGAGACAATAGATGTGTTTAATGGGTTTAGCGTTTTGAAAGAAAAAAGAGTCAATGGAGGATTTAGCTGGACTGCAGCTGTAAGCATAGTAGATACGCTCACGGACATTTGGAATGTCGTAGCAGTATCTCTGCCGGAAGACGCAGACAAAACATAAGACTCACCTATTCTTCACTCGTCTTCTTTACTTATAGAGTTCTGCCAGTGATTCAATGAAATAAAAAGGCGCATTACTCTTTATGCATTTTAGTCCTGTCTTCAAGAAAAAAAAATAGTCTACAGAAGTGTACTAGTGGCGGCTTTAGCCATGAGCATTAAACCCGCGAAAAAAAATCAGAAGGAAGTGTGTTGTTCAGCATAACGGCAGAAAGATGGATTTACCGTGTCGCAATGCGGAATACAGACGATAAAACAATTATATAGCTCGAGGGCGAGCAACACCACGTTTTAATTGCATTTCGATGCTTTTATTCTGCGGACCCTAAATCAAAACAAATTTTATATGCAAGTACACCCCAAACAAGTCAAGTATGTTATTCTTTTTTCTATTTTTGAAGAACTTGACAAAACATGATCAATATGCCTGTTACACTAACTTTTAACGGCTGTAGATCCATCATTAACTAAGCAGAATTGCCGTCCTGTAACGACTAAAATCAGTCGCAAAGTTCGCCAACTTTAAGGGCTGATGACGCACAAAGAAACAAAGTTAAGGGCAAAATTATTTTTTATGACTTTGAGTTCACGCATATTTGTAAATTAAAGCATGACAATGACATAGGATTCCCACAGATTTCAACTAAGTTTTCTTTATAAATACTCACTCACTTTAATCGCTACTTTCCTTATGCTTCTACGACCCACGCCATGATAAGTAAAGTTCCATAATTGTTTACATATCACATTATGTCTCCCTTAACGTAAGGGTTAAGTGCAACTCGTACAAGTTGTGTTTGTTGGTTAGGATGTAACATAAGCCCAGGGGTGCGTGGCGCATCAATTTTTGAGCAAGGAAACTACCTTAATGAAGCTTTACAATACGAACTGTTACCTAACCCTACTCGCGTGGTTACGACACAGGAGCATGTCAGTTCGCACATAAACGCTTTTGTCCTTTACGATCTCCCTGTAAGCAAAAATACACATACGAGACCTTATTCCCAGCAGCGTCTTGGAAGAACAATTTATGTGCTTCCAAGTCATTAAACTTCCGTAGTCATTATGCAAGACTCAGTTCCCAAACGGAAATGAATCCTAAAAAAACAATGACAAAAAACATTATGGATGCAAATTTTTCACATATGAATTTATTCTCTATTCGTTCGCTCATAATTGCTAGTCGGACTCGTATTTTGTGCTCTAGAGCATAACTGTTCTTTCCCGTTACCACTTTCTTCCTTTCACGCTAATCTTTTCTTTTTTTTCCGCACCCAGTATTAAACAGTTCGATAAAAAAAAATTATCCTTTGTTTAAGCGATTCCGTCGGTCTGAATTCTCCGTCTCCCTCGCTTTTTTCTCATACTTGTCTTTTAAAAGGTAATGATTGACAAATCAGTCCATTCACAGCTTCATTAGCACTAAAGTTGCCTTTTTATGTCTCTAGTGACTAGGCACAGAGTCAGGCGCGTGCATTCCATGGCGAGGTCTATATCAACAACCATTTCGGTCAAGCCGTTTAACATTGCTAATGTATTATCGTCTCTATTAAAGAAAGCATTTTCTAAAAATTCTGGAGAGCTTTCCACCCTAAAAAGTTACGGGAAAAAGGAAAAGCAAAACAACCCATTTGTTGTTTTACTTTTCTTTCGAGAGTGCCACTTAAGCGCCTGAAATAAAATATCAGACATCAATTGGGAACCAGCAACGGCGAAAAGTTCGGATCAATTGTTGTCTCGCTTACAGGGTGGCAAGTGTGTCAAATGAGATTTCTAGAAGGGAAGTTTTTACGATGATTGAAGTTTTAAGACCAAATCTCATCGCTCTTCAAAAGCAACATGACAACAGAACGGTACGTTTGCAACCTTCTGCCTGGTTCCAGAATCTATTAATCCGAAACGGGAGCCAGAAATACGTTGTGCAAATTTCAAAGGCACAATTGAAAAGTTCCAAGCTCAAGGCGCTTGGTAGCCCTCGACTTCCGTCATGATAACAGCTGAGGTTCTCCCGCCTTTTAGATCCTCGGTTGCCTAGTTCCTATCGCAACATTTGACTCATGATAGCAATGATTAACCATTAGCTAGTACCCTTCACGCTGAAGACTTTTTACTCCTTCTCATAACACACCAATCAACTTTGCACTTGCATTCTCTTATGCTTCGTACTCTCTTGCCCAACGGGTTTCTTGGGCTTTTCCTAATCACCTCAGTTGCCCTTGCCTGGTACGTATGGCACAATCTCGTCTTGATACTAGCGTCTTGGCGAAGCCCAACTTAGGAAAGCCAGTACATAAATCTGCACCAGTTAGCACATTTCTGCAACTCAGTAAGTCTTGATAAACAGGAACTAGAATTGTACGCCCCTCATTCGCTGACATATTTGCTTAGAAGTTACTTCCACCGTCTCCGAGTCTTCAAATTATAATACGTCTTGGGAGATCTGATACGTACTAAGTTGATCCAGTTTCTGAGCTCAGTTAAGATGCAAATTTCCCCAAAGATATACTCGACGTGAATGCATAATCTAAGAGAGGTACCACAGAGAGAAACATTTCAGCCTTAACCTCCGGGGTACTAGTTTGCGAAAGATTTTCAGACCGTGTTCCCTAGTATGTTTCGTTCTCAGAGGAACTGAAATATGCGAACAGAAACACGCAGCTAAGATGTGGAATGTATCTGAGCTTACGTCGTCCAGAAGGCTTAATGTTCTCCAAACGACTCTTGCACTAAACATACCTATATAATACGAAGACCATTGCTTAATTAAGATTATTGAAATTGCGACACACTTTTCACCCCTCTTGCTGGCTTCGTGGGTGAAATCGAAAGGAAAATAAGTTCTTACAACCTTTATGTAACGATTCCTCTTTCTGCAGTTATTTATCGTCTCCAAACGCAAATAAAAAGAGAAATAAAAGTGCATTTTCCGGTTGAACTACTGGTAAGCGTTGCAATAAAAAGGCATGATAAAAACGCAACCAAAGTGTGCTCCTGTCCCCTATTAGTTGTAAAAAAAATCCCCTTACATAGCACATCACTTTATCCGGAAAGGATAGGTCCCTCATAGCTCAGTATTCATTCCATAGTAACTAAGCGCTGTACTCTTGGTATTAAGAACGTTGGAGAGTCATTTAGCGCCCATCCTGATTTCCCTCTGTGCCCCAATTCCTTCCCCTCCCACAGCATAGAAGGGATGAAGTTGTTCAAATCGGTAAACTACTCATTAGCTTTAACCTAGGCGACCCACTCAGAAACGAGAAACATAAGAATTAAAATAGGGGGCCCCATGCCGCCCTATCATTCTCTAGGGATGGGTTCATTTGTACCATATCATTGTTTGGTCAAAACCAACCAAAGGAGACGTGCATAACTTCATTTAGCAACTCCCTACCTCTTAGCTCCTCGAACAATTGACTTCGAAAGCAATTTTTTCCTATTCGGCCTACACACAAATAGCCCCTGCGTTATAGCCAGCACGCAGCTGTAACGAAATGAAGTTGTTCGCCGTAGCTCTAACTCCTTTAACAAGGGACTGAAGCCCGTGAGGCTTTCTAGCCAAGAAAAGCCTCGCCCTTACCGAGTGCCTTGCCCGTCTTTCTTGAAGTCAAATAACGGCTCATCATTTCAAGCTCCCTATCCTCGCTTCCTTCCTAACTAGACCAAATATGCACTAATGAGTACCTTGTACCTTATCGAAAAGAATAGGGAACTACTGCTGGGAGCCGCGACCTTGTTGGAAACCCGAAAAACCCACAGTCTTGATATCCATTCTAAAGTTATGGGAAGATAAAACGTATCGAACGAGATTACAGGGTATTAAATTATAAAGTACTGGTAAAGACCCTATCCGGCTCAGCTAATGGTTTACATTATTATTGCCAAGTTCAAGAAAAGCTACAAAACCTCATTCTGCTAAAAATACAGCTTTTTTTCTAAAAAAAAAGCCATTCACTTTTGAAAATTCCTATACATATACTTTCAAAGACGTCTGTAACCAAGCATTATAGTGAAAGTTTCGCAAGGGTCTTTTTTATCAATCTTCTTAAGCAAAGAAAAATAAGAGATAAACAGAAAGTAACACTACTAGACAGAGTACAGCTGCCATGTTTTGCGCAGCCTCTAACGAATAAAACAGTGGGAGTCACCTTTTTAGTGGCGGCTAAAGCGACAGCTTTTTGTGTCCACGTTAGTTGAATTCTTTAGCCTGCATTACGTCGTTTTGGCTGAGAAATGTTCTCTCTGTCGTTTTATCGGAATGGATGGCAACTGTGATTCGCTTATGCGCCGCGTAAGTTATTCACTCGACGGGAGAGCACATGAAGTTTTCAATTCAGCCTTCCAAAAAATTGCACTAAAGAAATGCAACCCTGCATTGTGTACAAAAACTTTGATTCCCAGTCCAGAACAGCAAAGTGAATCTGAAACATTGACAAGTTTTTTTCGTGAATTTTTCCTGCGTCAATACCGCAACATAACAAAGCCGTGAGATATATTCTGTATTTTTTCAGCTTTATTTACACAAACATATTCCACTTTACTTAATATGCCGTGATCTAATTTCGGAATTCAGTTCGGTAAAAAAAAAACGAGAAAAGACGGTATTTTGTTGCTTCCAACTTGTACAGCACAAACACAGCAGTCTTCTTGTTCTACCTACGCATCAGAAAGAAATCGTACAATTCAACTCACTTGTCCTTCGATACGTTGAACTAAAGTAAAGCACAAAGTAGCTGAGTGTAACAACATTCCTTTCCTTACAATATTTACTTCGTTTTGTTCCTATGAAATTACTGAAACCCACAAAAACGTTGGTGATACTTTGTACGTCTCCTACTGCTCTGAAACTGCCCTTTAACGAATAACAATAGATACACGACAAAAGTTTTGTTCGCGTCGTAACTTATTGTTTCAGTTGTAGCAAGACGGTTTTGCTAAAGTGTTCAACTGTAATTTCATTCGTGTCCTTATTATCCCGTTCACATACAAGCAAACCTTCTGTGACTGAGCAAATACAGCGTGTCATAATGGATATGCTCGTACTTCCTATTGGATTTCATTCGAAGGTAAAAGCTTCTACAAACCATTGTGTTTTTCTTTTTTCATTACGATCATTATTAGGCACCCGAGACAACCGTTCTTGGTATGAACGCAACAGGAAGAGATTTGGTCTTATTTTCGTCAAAACCACATTTATGTTCGGAAATAGTGTAGCCTATATGAAACTAAGCACACACGACGAAGTGAGACATAATCCTGAAAATTAAGAGGCTTTGAAACTTATAAAGCAAATGCAATGTTCTCCCTCACTCTCAGCTCCCGCTCCCGCTCCCGGCTCATTGACGTTGAAACGTATTCTATCATGCGAAACCGCAAGTTTGGACTGGCAAATATCTGTTCCCCCTTACCGGACTGGATTCCCGCCAGAAGTTGTCCGAGGAAATAAAAGCGACCCCATATAGCCTGGGGGACGTTATACTGCTGATGGAAGTTAGTTTAAGGGGTGAAACGCTCCGTAGAAAGCCCCATGGAGCATAACGCAGCTAGGGGGCGAGATAATGGACCAAAGATCTGTGAAATGTTATTGTGGATAGACATCTATATTTTTCTTTTATCCTCCGCCATCCGTCACTCTATAATCGCTAGCATAACTTTGCCCACTCGGCTGCAACACGGGAGTTCAGATTTAAAAAAAAAAAAAAAAACTACAGCAAGAAAACACCTAACATGCAAACAGTTGGACAACTTTTTTTTCCCTCTTGAATTAAATGTACTCTCAAGCTTATGGCTATGCCATATAAATAATATAAAAATATACCGCTCTTCTTTTTTCTTTCAGACAACACATGGTATCAAGCTTGCAATCAAAGTGTTGGATCCTGCCTTTTCGTTACTTCAAAGCGAAGGCCGAAGAGACTAATAAAAAAGTTGACAATATGCACAAAAATCCAACACAAGCCACAGAGCTGCGGATTGAGTGCTATTTTAGTGGGAGGTATCATTAAACAGTAAACTTGTCGTTTCTTGTTTTTCTTTTCTTAGGAAAATCGACCACTAAAGCTTTTTATGCTGATTAGTACAAAAGAAATCGAAATATTTTATCAGCAAAGTTTCACAGCTCCTACCAAGCGGTTTTTGCTGCAGTCGCAGTTTCCCTTTCCATGCAATCTGGGTTCACAACTGGTCCGTGAAAGAATTATTCATAAGATATAGCGTTTTCATATTCTTTTCGACTTGAGCTTGAATATCGATTTGACACTTTTTTCGAGTAGTTTGTTCTAAGGTTTGGAAGTGTTTCCAAGGGCTACAACAAAGATTGCTTTACTTCATTAAAAGCCCGAGCTGTCTCACCATCAGCGTATTAACACTTTTTAGTATTTTAGCCTCGGTTTTCGAAAGCTTCTTTTCGCAGACGGCAGTCTTGCCCATGAAGAAACACCCTGGGACGACCTTAAGTTAATTATAAGAACACCAGTAGGACGCTTTTTACCCCGGACAGAAAATAAAGTTGTACATTTTTGTTTGACCAAAAGAAACGCGAAGTGCAATTTCCTTCAAGTTGGGCGGTTGTCAGGCGAAAACTTTAGCCTGGGAACGGGAGTAAAAGAAAGGCGTTTAATTCAATCAAGCAAACTTTCTGTACGACTTTCCAGTAAGGGAACATGAGGAAATCATTTTACCCACCAGACCTATAATAAAAACACCATATACGAATGTTCGCGGCCCGATGCAGACGCAAGCGAAGCTTGCATCCCATACAGACACGAGCTATAAGTCTACCTTCCTGGTGAAAATTTTCCAAGGGTGAAACAAACGCAATTCAGTATACTGCTACGACCGAAATACTCTCGTAGCCCCTTTCGTTCTTCCAGAAACAGACAATGGCAGGCGTAATGAACGCATAAAAACTCACCTTCCCTTGGAATCAAAAACGCATAACGTTGTCTTCCCTTGCTTTGTCTGGGCTAAAAAAGTTTGGTGTGTTTAGGAATAGGATCGAGGAAGTGCATACCACCGCATACAACTGGATTGCCCGAAACACCTTTTTTTCCCGTAAAATCTCCTCATCCGCTACAAAGGTGGGATAAAGAATCCGAGACGAGAAATTCCTAATTTGCTCAAAGAAAATGTCCCAAGTTTCTCAAGATCCTTGGGACAAAATCCACAGAAGCTGCTGTAATGAATTTGCTGCCCTTCCCCAGTTAATCAAGCACTACAACAAGAACAAAGCCTTCACCCCTGCCATTTTCTTCTACTTGTTCATTTAATAAATTGGAAGGGGTCTTCCAAGAAAACCACGTCCAATTTATTAATTTATTTTTCCTACAAAAGGGCTACGACCAATGCGTCTCGTGTGGGGCTACGATAACCATTCCAGCCCCCTTTTTTTTTCTCTTGCACACTACACTAATTTACTGTGGCAACGGAGAGAGCCCAACCATAAAAGAAATCAGTGTGTTGAACAACAGTTCTCATCTTTGCATAGCTAAAGAAAACGAACGGAAACTGACCCTTCATGCTTAAAAAAGAAACTATAGACTTACTCATATAACTGACACACTACTAACGTCAGGCTATTATTTCTTCTTCAGAAAGCATAAGTAACAGGTTTTTTTTTACCGTTTTGCCTCAATTCCGGCTACAGAACCGTGAGTCATACCGAAAAAGTAGTAGCACCCGAGTACAACGGGAAAAAAGGTACGTTTCAGCTTGGAGTTTCTGTGTTTTTGACAGGGAGCCTAAAACAACAATAGGTACCATTAGCATGCAGGTACTTCAACCCGCCCCTTGATCATTATTACACCATCTGTGAAGCTTGGCGCCTGGGCAAGTCTATCACGAATCTCGTAGCGTTTCCGGTGTCAATTAAACTCTACAAAACAAATACGTTCAATCCTCAATGAAAAGCTACGGCCGTTCACTTAAAGCGACCCGTATCCTCGTTTCACCTGTAATAAAACGGCCGTTTCCTTTCTGGAGTCCTTAACAAGCCACCGCCCGTAGGCCTACAAACCATTCCCTAGATCACCACAAGTCTTTCATTGTGGAAAGTTTCATGAAAGAATTAAAGCGGATCAGCAGGTGCGATTCATGCTATCAACTGTGAGACGATTCAAAAACGTGCTTAAATGCGTCTCTAATGGGGAACTGAGTAGGAAGCCGACAGTTTCATAGCCCCACAAGTGTGTGCACAATCACACACGACACACCAGCTTACCACGCTTCCTTTCCTTCAAGTAAGCATCCCACTTTTTTGCCTTTTGATGCAGGTGTTGTATGGTCTACAACCAACACAATATCCGCACCGCACAGTCTATGCTTCGTCCATGCCTACATGGTCTGGAGCCTCAAGTAATACAAGCCGTCAATCACCGCAAGATTGAAAGCCATTGTATTGTCCGTCAAGTGGTCTACGCCACCAATTATTTCCCCAACACGCTATTAGCACGGTTCGAGGCTCGTTTATGTCTTGCGCAAGTTCTCGTGGGCGGTGAGCCAACAGGAAGATGTTCTTGTCGATGAGGTAAAAAGCGACCATGGAGGAAGCGACCTCAACATGCATTTGCCTGAGTCTTCCTTGTTTTATACACGCCAATTGCGAATGAAAGAATCATGAAAATAGCCACAACTAGAAAACTTGCGACGCGCTGGATCCGCAGTATCATATCACCAAAAAAGGCTGTATCAAAGTTACATGCTAACAACGCCGTGCTTCCCTACACAGTTGACATGGCACAGGTTTAGCTTGCGTGTTGGCATTATTGCCCTCCGTGACGGTGCTGACCGAAACAAGTTTAGGTCAATTCGTGACGCGGCCACGGCTCACCAAAAGGAACACACAAACACAAAGATATGAACAACTCCACTTCTTTAAAAGTTTCGTAGAGAAGAAAAAATGTAGTACAATAATAAAATATCAGGGACAAAAAGAGACAACAGATCTTTAGACTCACTTGGATCGACAAATTGGGCGGAGTCAGCAATTTAGGAGAAAAACAAGATCTAAGTCTAAGCTCTGTGCATTCAATCAATCTTATCTTCAGAGCCAAAATAAACTGCGCCGGTTCGGGTAAACAACCCAAAAAGATCGCCCAAAGTGAAACGAAAACAATTAAGAGGAGCTGCACCACATCCGTAACTAGATTAAACGTTAATTTATGGTCCCCCAAAATTCCGCCTCGTCTTCCGAAACCGCTTATATCAAAGAAATTTCAGCTTGTCACTAGCACACTTGCGACAAAGAAAGGCTTAACCTAACTTTTACATAGAGACCTTACACATCCCGAATCTTACAGAGCACTTGATAGCAGACAAGTTTTCTTTTCTCTACTGACAATCGAAATAGTGGTTATTCTTAACAATGTCATTCGGCACACAACGGAACGCAAAAAGAAAAAAAAAGGCTCGATATCACGTAAGTCTAATTTAACTCTAACACGCTCTAGTGATGACAGTCAGAAAAGTCCCCGTCTCCTGAATCCTTCTATAATCCCGTTCCACGCTTAGTCTTCAAAGTCTTTTTCGAAAGAGATTATCTCTCATTTGGGGGATAGAGTGGCTTGTCATGGGGCGAGGAATTAAAGAAAAACGGCACAACTGCTGATGTCACAGCGCGCTGGGAGTACCATTCGTCGAGGAAGTGCGTTACGGAGCACGATCTCCCGATCCCATGAGAGCTGCAGTCCCTTGGCACGACAGTGGAACCTGTCAATACCTCTTTTATCATGTCGTGAAAAGGCAGCACTTTCAAGGACATGTTCTTCATATCATTCGTACGTAAGACGGGGGTAAGACATTTGCGCATCGTACCGGTGTTCGGCAAAACTCCTTGCCTAGTCGCAGAGCGCAACCAGTACTGTGATTTGAACTTTAACTGTCACTTCAGACTTCAATATTCCCCCCTCATACTCCACAATATGGAGAACCCTGTACAAAAACTCAATACAGTACGTATCACAACCCAAAGACGTGATTCGCATTTCGCAGCATCTCATTTCCTTTTAATATAGTCCCCACATTTACGACCAAAAGCCAACGCCCCATTTGGCTACCCCATTACGATTTTTACGTACAGCAGATTATGGCTCATTACTCTCCGCTTTTCGGACAAGGCATATAGAACGCAGGCCAGAAAGCAAAACGCTTTTCCGCGCAACTTGCCGATCAACCATTTTTTCAACGTTCTTTCTTCGCCCCATGGATTCTCTCCCCAGAAAAAAAGCGTGGAAAATATCGTCCGCACATGCTAAAAGTCTCTAGTTCTCGTTGCCAAGGCATAGTTTAACATTGCGTCTAGTATTATTCCTCTGCAAGGCAAGCGAAGAAAGGTTTTTCTTTTTTTTACGTCGTCATAATACTTCACGCAAGTTATTTTTTAGGAGACCTCAGCAACGAAAAATAACACGAAAATTTCGCCATGACTGCGACCCCGGAGATGAGGGAAAGATTTCACCGCAGTTATCAGAAACGAGAACAAGAAGTCGACAAGCCGCTTGAAGGACAGAAAGTAATTATCCTATTTTTCTTTTTTTTACGCCAGACATTTCTGTTGGACTTCCTTTCGAATGCTAAGCTAAAAATGACTGTCTACATATCCGCCGCATGGTATAAAATTGTGTTCATCCAGTACTATTTGCGTTCCTATCCGCTATTGACTACTTAATATTTTCTCTTCTCGCATGTTTCTGATCCGTAAGCTCTCAGCCGCAGGCCGGGAACAAAAGCCCAGTTAAAAAGGTTTGCTGACGTCAAAAGCAAACAGTTTTCTTTCGGTAGATACAAATGCCATTCCCCGCTAAGCGAACAGACATCCACGATTTTTAATCTCAAAGTCTTAGGTATTTACTGAATATACACTAACAGCAAACTTGTAAAGAAACTGCAAAGGATTCGCAACCCAGGAGTACCTTCGAACAACGAAATAAGCCTCGGGAGCTTTCGGTGAATGCAAAAGGCACATTCATTCTTTCTGCTCGACAGTCGTCTTTTTTTTTTTATCTTCAGAACCTCGGTAAGTTGCTATAGCATCTGGTCAAAGCCCAGCATGCACTGGCAGCAATAGAGACAAAAAGAGTTCTAAGCGCGAGTGGGAAGAGAAAAACGCAAATTTCTGCTTGGAATTCTAATTCAAGTTTCCTCATTTTACTGTTTCTGCAGCTCTAGCTCCCCAACTGCTAGGGATTCCAATACGACACGGGTCAGTTCCTTCAGCTGGTATGGCGTGTGGCAACAGACGCAAAACTTAACCCTAAGCACAGACTCAGCACTTCAGAACAGCCGCAGGCAACGGCTTTCCAGTACTTCCCTGAACATGGCCCAAGAAGTCACCGACAAGGAAACGTCCAAAACTTAAAAGTCTTGTATCCAATCTCTGATACCAAACTGACGAGCTCAGCAGTTTCCTACCGTCTCAGATTTTCCGGCTTTCTTTAGGTATTATGAGTGTCTCGCGTGTATTTCGTCTTTTGCACCCGTAGCGCACTAGTATCTCTATCTTGCCACCAACACAGACCACACAACCACAATAATGACGGAGTTATAAACAAGGCAATGAAAAAAGGAGGAGAAGGGGTGAAGGAAGAGCTGACAGTTCCGTCAGTAATGCGGTGCCACTGCAGTCACCCATCCGACGCGACAATGTTACTGCCAAAATACAGGAACAGAAAGACTCAGCATTTCGGACCTTTTAAGCTCATCGATTTTTTTTTTTCAACACCGCTAATCTGGCTTGAAGAGTTATGACGAGACCGCAATCAAAGCTGAACTAGGACACCAGATAGAACTTTTCACCCCCGACCATATAAAATATTTGCAGAGTTATGCACGAAGCTTACTTGCTGTGTTTAAGAAAGACAAAAGCTGACTGAGAATGTCTGTGTAGACAAGAAGCCAATAAACATTTAATACAAAAGCTTACGGACAATGTCAACCATTCCAAGTCTAATCGTCTCGCATTCAGTATGTGAAAGAAATCTTGTCTCTTTTTCCCCCTTTCGTCAGCAAAGCAGTTTGCGTTGGCAATGATCGCTAAAAAAGATCTTCGTTATACACGATCAGAGTAGCACCCTCGTCTCTACAGCATGACTGGTTTTTATAGCGCACCAGGCAAGTTTTCTTCGCAACTCCCAGTCGAATATAATGATCTTCCGTACAAGTGCATCCCATGCCAAAAAATATTCCTAGATAAACAAGTTCTTCGTTCAAAACTTCCTTGTTTCCTCGCAAGAAAGAAGGGAAGAAACTTGTGGGTGGAATCGATTTCTTTTTATACATATACAAAAGATCGGAGATAACAATCTTTCACTTTTTTTGTGCCCATTGCCTTTGGAATTCATTACAGAGTTCCTAATAGGGGTTTGAATGCTCCTTACTTAATCTCCACACATCTGCATAAATAACGTCACCTTTCCGATTTTATTTCCGATCTGGCAGGTCTCAAACAAAGAGGCTAAATGACACTCGAAGACCACACAAATTTGGCCCATGCAAACGCTCTTTAACGAGGGGCATAACCCCTAAGAAACACAAAAGAAGCCATCACGTTGATTGCTACACGAATAAGATTGATGGTCGAAACCTATTAGCCTGGCCCGTGGCGTATAATGCTACGTAAAGCCTCACCAAGCCCCTTTTATATAACCTAATCGCACGCATGTATAGCCCAAACCTCGTTATTGTACAGATCTGGGCTGTTATAATGGCACGCTGGGCCAAGGAGAAAAGAGGGCCTACACCGGGGACCACAATGTCGCATTGTCATCAGCTGCGCCAAGCAGCGATATCTCCTTGCTCTGTCAGAAAATGCTTTCTATAATATGTATTTTTTAAAGCTGCCGTAAAGGAACGGGAATAAGAATGACGTGACAGGCGGTCAGTCGCGGAGACGAGCGTCGTAGCGTAATCATATTAGCCTACTGTGGTGACAACTGAGCAATTCTGCACCAAGTTCTTCCTTGTCGCTGGAGGACTTAACACGATCAAATTAGAAAACCCCCGCACATTTCAGGAGTCGTGAGAGGGTGTTCAGTGCAGTTCAATTATCTTCTAAGGGACAGTGTCGAAAAGTGTAACGTCAACCTCTCTTAGACAACCGGCTCAAACTCTCGAGCTAGAAAGAATTCATACACGAAAGGATATATTTTTTAAAATCGAAATTGTGTTGGGAGCCCATCTCATCAATTAACGTCACGTCCTTGTTATATTCGATAAATGATTCCAGGCTCACGCACTCTGACAGACACACAACGACTGAAGCGGGATAATACTAATTCGGTTTTACGACACTCAATCAATGAAAAGGTACCCGAGTCGATGAACTGAAATGGTTTCACACGAATGGCGCTCTGGCTCCTGACACAATGGATTTTCTTGTAAAATTTATACGCGCCATACATACTCGATAAGAAATAAACTCCTTTGGAGCAACCCTTTCAACCTTCAGGGTCCGTTACGGTAAAAAATAAACAAAATTTTGCGATTCAACACCCATTGCCAAACGCAGCAATAATGCAGTATCATGAAGATCACAAAAAAGTGACTCCACTTTCTGGCGAATACCTCACCTCCCCGGTTTTTTCTTGTGAAACAGACGAACAGTTTTCGTGTTGTTCGGTTTCACATCAAGGAGATGAAGACTATACCGTACATCACTCAAGTGTCTAATTCAATACCAAATAAAAATCTACAAAACTGTGCCCTACCTACCTATTACCTACTGGGTGAGCCAAAGCCAGTTTATATCCAGTCCACTGATCCAGACAGACCATCAGTCGATCGATGACGCAATTCATTTAAGTACCAAGTTAGCCTAAAACTTCGCTCTACACCCTGATTTCTTTTTTTCTCTGTTATGGAACATGTCCCGCTCCCTTCAATAGTCCGATAACTTTGTCGAGAGAGTGAGTTTTAACCCCGCATACACCCACATATCACTTACACCCGTACAAAAAGGAATCGCGCGGCAAAGCACTTTAGGGGAATCCGTTGTCGCTCTTTTCTCCGATGCTAGCCTAAAATTTCTCTCTCCAGCACCACCTCTGCCTGTCTACAACTCTCATAAATCCGGAACTGACAGCTCGAAAAAGTTTTAAGATTTCGAAGCTTCACCCGCGTAGCGGTCAACCGACGACAACTTGGGCGACATTGTCACTTTTTGCACGAAAATTCAATTTCTCAAAGTTGTCAGGAAACCGCAGTATTTCTCGCTGAAGTGCTAGGGCACCGATTCATGAAAAAGTGGCAAAGACAACCCCCAACATTAGATTAGTCCTCTTTTGGCGCTAACTGTAGACGTGTTGGGGACACGTCCCTATTTTGCACCCGTTTCTTAACTATAAGCCACGCTATTCTTAATATGTATGCAAGGAAGCTTGTTTACACATACTCGGATGTCTTGGGGTAGATCCCAACTGCTAAAGCGGATCGTTTAAAGCCAAGGTAATAGAGTTTCTCTTACCCTATCTCGGTGTAAAGAAGGAAAGAGGTAGCGCGGTATCGCATGCACATTGACGGGGGAAAAAAAAGTAAAATCGAAGTGCGCGTTTGAAGGGAAACGGCTTCGACGTCCATAAATGAATCCCTTTTACCTGGTGGTTCCGTAGCAACTTTAGCGTCTGTGCTAGTGATGCCGCTTTTCGGGTCTAAAAGCACGATTCCGACGACGAGCCACCACCAGGTCCATGCCAATCCGCACGATTGGCTATCCACACTATTTCGTTTCATCTTCAATCTGTGCCCGCGGCTGCAGTCGTCAGTTTCCATGGGCCACTTTATGAAATAGGTTTTTCTTCAACAATTGCAACCTATCATTCGGGCACGTTCCTCACGCTCACACTAGCAGTTTCCGTTCGCGTGGCCCCAGAATTTTTGTTGGGCTGCAGAGTCAATACAAATGCTCTTATAGGGATGGTGTTATATGCCCGTTGAAATGAACCCTCTTCGGTGAAGTTTACTGTCTTGACAGTGCCCGCGCTTCGTCCAGTAAAACCCGAGATGGATTTATTGAGAACCCGTTACGCGGGCGTTCAATATAGTTTCTTGTTCTATGGCAATGTATCGGCAAAATAACCCAACCGTCTAACTTCCACCAAATAACCCAACCGTCAATCCGTGTGGCTGCCAAAGCCAACTGGACCCGCTCTCACGCCATTACGTGAAACTGACGATCTTTACCAAAACAGCTAAAAAAAAAAAGCACCATACGAAGATGATGGTAAACCGCGGTATTGGCACCCGAGCAAGAGGTCCATATACAGAATGACCTGTCATTAGCAGGGCGAGTCGCTTTTGTCTCTTATGATAACCGTCTTTGCTTTGATTCGCTTGCACCGCCCTTTCGTTTCCGCAAATACGAACTCTATACCAGTAGCTCAATTCTAGTTACAACGTTCCGTGACTGGCTTTTTCTCTGTATTCGCACACAACGAATCCAATTGCAACTTTTTCTGAGGTTTTCTGGAGTTAAAGTGCTAGGCGCCAAAGGTTAGCTAACTTGGACCCAACTCGTTAACATATTCTCATTCAACTTTGCATTTCCAGGAGATCAATACTGTTGTCATTTTTTGCTAGTCTTGCACGTGACAGTTTTTTGCACAACCACCCAAGAATGGCATAAGCATAAAGGTCATAAAAAACACACTATGTAAAGTTGTTCCGTAGATTCTTAAAATGGAATCTCGTGTTTCTCAGTTCCATAAAACTTGTGCTTTTGGAACTGTTAACCAGCACCCACTCACTTGTGTCACTTAATACTTCGCATTTTCCATTCGAGACAAGTTTCGCCTGCTCCTGCAGTTGCATAAAAAAAATTTCTAATCCCAGAAATGTGATCAAGCTGGAGCGAAGGAAACCACAGGCCGTGACTAATCAGCAATATTTCAGGTACGTTTCAGTGAATTAACACCGGGAAGAAAATATGGGCCACGTCGAAGAAGTTGGTTGCTGCGACAACCACAAAACGCACCTGCTTGCACGACGCAGGTTTTCGGCCAACTGAAATGCGCTGCCCGACAGCACCGACACTTCTACTCCTTGCTTCGAAGCCCTACCCTCTCCGGAAACCCACGTGCCCCTGCGATAAAAGACACACGGGACGGCATGGTTTCCACCCGGTTTGCGCCTCCCTTTCCCAAATCGGTCAGCTGAATCATGGTAGAAGGCCTATATAAAACCACCTTTCTCCCTGTAGTACCAATTCCTTTTACCCTAACACCCCAGCACCCTTCTGTCACCTTCTGAAGGGACGACACGTTTTTGACAAATCAATCTATCGACAAATTTGATTTTTCGCTTCGGGAATATTAAAGTTTTCCCATGCTTACTATATTGACATCCCCTTATAGTTTTCAGAACATTGTCCATGTTCAACACTTTCTGCATCCTGTATATAAAGAACGTTCAACGCGAGAACAGAAAAACACTATAGGTTATGGCCGTTTTATGATCCAGAGACGGCTGACGGGAGCTCAGGTGGCTAATTGACAAGTCTGTGAGAGGATGAAATTTTCCTTTTCGTCCACGACGCAGAAGCTGGCGAGAGCTGTTTACAATACGGAAATTATAGTCAATAACTTGCCCAACAAGTACCTATTGGAGCTGAGACTTTATGAAGTTGGTTATAGCAAGTGGGAACTGTCGGCATTATGTATACTACTCCCTTCGCACGCGAACTATGTAGTAGGATGGAGTATAATAAGTCATCTTAACGCTGGATTCAAACCCTGTCGTAAAGACCGACACTAACGCCGTCTATCGCTCCTTTTTTCCTTCCTGTCTGACTCGGAACTGCGACGGCGGGCTCAGAAAGTCGTTTTTTCCCTGGAATTCTACTTTAGTTGTAAGCCTGAAAAAGGGTGTCATACTAAGTTCTACCAACGTGCCAATGACCGGCTTACAAAATATATCATAAACAGTAAGGAAGAAATACGGCAAACCCGAATTTTGACTCGAGAAGGGAGTGATCAATAGACGAGAAAATTTCAAGGAACTCTTGGTTTCACTGAGTGCGTGTAAGCAAAACAACAAAGCGTACTAGTAACTTACTGCTCATATTACTAAATAAAAATTGTGCTATTTCTGGAAAAGAATCATACCGTTCCTCATCATAGAGATCGATGTAAATAGAAAGGAAAAATGACACAAGTTTTAGCCAGCGTTATGTGTATTTTAATAAACGTGAAGTAACAGCGTTTACGTGTCAACCAACTGCAAATATAATTTCGAATAACAATGAACTTTTTTACAGCAATTTTTTATTAGAAAAAAAGACACTCGAGATTGTTTTAACGGACTCGGTGCGTTTACAAAAGCACTGAAGCTTCTTGAAGCACAGGTAAACGCTAGGCAAAGCTTTGTATTCGAGCCACTTAAATACTAAAAGGCAAAGAATTTTTCTATGGTTCCTGTAGTTGTTTCGACGTTTACTGCAGACCAACAGAGGATTTACGGAACATAAGCGAGTTCTAGTTCCATGTCGCAAAGGGCTTAAGGCTATGATTTAGGGCACTAGTAATTTTACAAGACTCCTACAGCAACAAATGCCTGTTCACTCTAGTTCGCGGAACCTGCCTTACACCACTCCATAGGTTGTGCTAAAGCAAAACTACGTTCAAGGATTTTCTCTGCGCAATTCTAATACGCTTGCTGAATTTTTATCTCCGCGCCTCGAACGCGAAAATCGTGCATTAACTCTCAAGTTATAGCAAATGATTCGCGACAGCTTCACGCAAATTAACTAAAGCACATTTTTTCCACTGCTTATTTAGTATCTACATTAATTATCAGAGCTTTACAAAGCTAGGAAAATATATATTAAGACACGGTCCTTTTTATTTTTACTAGCGTTTAAAAAGCAGAGGCAAAAAATTCTTTTATCACCTTAATTGATCAATAAGTACCAAATTGCTCTGCGCAAATTGACCCCAGGACAAACAGTGTACTTGCGAACTGCTCGAAACATAAGAAGCTGCCTGACTGCCTAGAAAAATAGCATGGTAGAGCAGCAAAATATTCAATCTGAGCCCACGCGTATAAGCGCAACACTGTGGGAACCTAACCATTCCTTATAAAGGGCGGTGGCTATGATGTACTTTTGAAGTTATTCGTGATTATCCTGGCAAAAGCTTCAACACATTCTGCGTAATGTTTGCATTAATTTGGAGGAAAGTTACGACGTGTAGGCTGAGCTTCGCTCTTCAATATGGCATGTATAGAATATCGTGCCATTGCTCTTCTTTTGAAGAAGTTTAGCCAACAAAGTTCGGTGTATTCACATGGCTACAGTAATCTTCACTTCGGAATAGACGAAACAAGCTCGCCAAACTATCTAGAAAGAAATTTCATAGTCAAAAGAAATAACTGGCAAGTACTATTCGCAACATCAAGACAGTTTATTTTGTGAACTAGGAAATATCTGGCAGTAGAAGTCGTAACGTCTCTACATACCTAGGATGTGAAATTTTTCTGATTTTCGCAATACAACTTTCTTGCGTCGGTGTCATAAACCTTGAAATTTTAGAAGAAACTACACGAGGCGTAACATTTAGCACCGCAGTTACTTTAATTTGTGATATGTTGCTTCCTTTATCCCTTTACAATCAACGGGCTAAAAATGGCGGTGTGCAGCATTAAAAGGGACAATAGTGCATCAACACAGAGCTTAATGTACTTCGGATCCTCCTCTGGGAGTTTTGCGCGCTGCAGTGTATTTCTACAGGGATCATTAGGAACACACGAGAGAAAGAAATGATTCTCAAAGAGGAAAACCAACCTTATACTCTGCATCAGGCCAAAGCACACTCATTGCCCCCTTAACCTGTTGCCACTATTGTTGGACAGCCCGTTTTCAGCATCATGTGTCCTACATAAGAGCAAAGTGTAGCATTTGCTATAGTAGCAACTTGTCCATTTTGTAGTACTCCGTGCAGACCCGTGCCAGCCCCCTGAAGTTGGGTGCTGCTCAATACCCAAGCTGACACGCTTAAGTTTATAAGCAGCAAGATCAAAGTGAACGCGCTGCCGTAGTTCTTGTTCCCAACCAATTTGGTAAGCACAACCCCGCTGCAAGAGTGAACCGCATCGTAGATCGCAAAGCTAATGGTCCGTGGTTAGAGGGAAAATTCTTATACTCGAATGGACTCTAAATCCAGCTCATTTGTTGCAACGTTAAAACAATCATCCTTGTCCAAGCATTCCCTCTCAATACCGCCAGTCCATTGTTCTCGTTACAGCGAAGCTGTTCGATCAGCATTTTGTAATATATTCTCGCCAAAACCCTTCGGATGGATGGAGCTTCTCTCCTCGTTTCCTAGCCGGGGTACATATAGTGTTCTTCGCTCTTCCGCGAAGGATCCAAGAAAACAAAAAGATGTGTATAGGTTACCAAAGTTGACATGCAAGTCAAGACCTACGCCCGAATACGGACTATCTTCAAAACCGAGCTCCTCTTCTCTTGGCTGGTATATATATATATATGTATGTATCCTATATGCTTAGGTTCTCCTTGGTTCCTCGTAAGGACCACAATGGCAACGCAAGAGACGGGGTGGATGACAAACAGGGAGAACAACTATACCCTTTCAGATCCTACACGGTCATTTGCATAATAGGATCATTTGGTAGTACAAGTCTCCGACTTTGTGAGAGATTTAACTTAAAGAGAAACAGACGTAGAAACCTAGCCAAAATGAAACGCCTTTCCTCTGCCCCCTCCCTCCTTTGGTCCTCCTCACCCCCAGTACTCTGAAGGTCCAGAGGAAACTGAAACAGCTCGTTTCATGTCGGGCTACTCACAAACTTGCCTCGGTGCAAGGAACCCTGTAGACCCCCGGCTTCCTCCTCACGGTCTCCACAAATTAAACAGCCTCAGTATATTCCCACTCCAGCTAACGAGAGTCCTAATTTACGAAGAAATTAAAACTGCAGCAATTTTGCCTCTCAGTAGCAACTGCCAAGTTAATATTCCTCTCCTTGAACTACCTCCTAGCGTCATCTTCACAATAACGCCAGGCTGAACAGTATACGTTCCATTTAATTGCTCTTCATTAAAACCAATGCCAGTTCTCTTCATCCAGGGAGAAAAACAGCACGTGGCCCATTCTGCAGAAAATGGCGAATAATTTCTCACTGCCAGTAATTCTATCCTCCCCAGTTACTTCTGCTCGAGTATTCCCGTAAGCCAGCTTTGTACTAAAAATCTCCGTGTTCCATAGCGGCTATAAAAGGCAGCGCTGTGGCTACATAAGCGAAACTTGTTAACAGAAAGTGTATCATAACATGTAATAGTCTGCTGGGTACCCGTCCAGTACATGTGCCGCCGCACAAAGAGCGACCAAGCTTTGGCTCATGCTACGAAGAGGTGGAAAGTTCTTCAAAAGCTTAAGTCGAGATCTGAGTCCTGTGGCACTACTGTATTACCCAAACACTTCTTAAGCTGTGAGAAAGACATACCACATCATGACAAGGGACATTCAAACACCCAACGCTCTTTCGTGCAGCGTGGCCAAGTCGATTATTTATTGCCGGAAAGTCGCATGGCTGGACGTTAGAGAAAACCCAGTAAGCATATATACATCATGTTTCCCAAAACAACAAACGGTGCAGGGTTTCCGGAGCAAAAACTAAGCCAACCAAGAGTCAAGACAGTCAATTCCCAGCAATACAGTAGGCGACACACTACTGTCGCAAAAGAACCGGAATGCAAAGCAAAAACTCATCGCATCGTACGATTGACAAGACCGACAGCTTTTGCAAATACTAACCTGCGTCATCGTTTCAGACTTAATTAGTGCTCCGACTTGTGTCTGGTGGTAATCCGTCGCAGGCAAAAAGAAATGAGTCTTTTCTCGAGTTGCCTCATCGACAAATGACGACTCGTCATTATATGCCTCAAACCTTCGAACATGAACATCTCCAAGGAAAATCGCGAAGTCTCGCCCACTCTAGTGCTCTTATTTTTCTTCACTAGCAGAAAGGGTAGAATATGAACCGAGTTGACATAAGAAACAGGACTCGTGGTACACGAATCTCATATTCACGAAAGTATAGAATTTGCTTAACTTTGAACTTCTTGAGGATTTTCCAAGAAACAACAGAAACAAGTTCCAGAAATGTATTCTCTGAAAATAAAGTAAACAAATATTAAGCTTCAAACTTGGCTTACCCTGCTCATCCAAAAATGATCTAGGTAAATAAGATAGTAGACAAAACAGAGTATTGTGTTTTTAGTCAAAAATTCTAATTTTAAAACAAAGATTAGTTGGAAGTATTATTTAACTTGAGACGGGTCTTGTAGTAATAGGTTAACTTTGAACTAAGATATTCTATTCGTTCCAAAAATGGTTTCTAACGCACAGGAGAAAGGAAAGACTGACTAGATAATTGCTGAACTGTAATGAAGTCTATGTGACTACGCATCAACGAGGCGGTATTCGAACTCTCTCTCTAAATACACAGAGAATCGAATAAATTGACCAGCGAGTACACTGAGCGGCTTTCTAAGCAAGTATCAAAATTATAAAATTACAAAAGGCAACATTATTTATAAAAACTTAGGAAAATGATAGCATGTAGAAAGAAGTAAAATCAATAACATCGCAAGGGGACGCAAAATCACATTTTTCCTACAAACCAGGTTTCATATTGTTACAGAGTAATTCTCACGGGGGCAAATTTCGGGCTTTTAAGAGTACGGGTGAATAAGGTTATAGCGAATGATTCTATTACTTATACTTATTCACGAATTATTCTAGCAAATATTTTAATAGGCTATTTATGATAAAAGTAACAATGAGAAATCAAAACCCATTTCCTATGAAGAATGTAGTGAAACTAGATTTACTCTACTTTCTCGTGTAATCTGAGCTCTTTCTTATATACTTTTATGTAAGTCATCTACTATATTTGCTAGGGTTTCCTGCTTTTACAGCTCTAGATGTTCAGTATTTAACCAGTTATATTGCTGGTTAAAAGTGCAACATGCTTTTCGATAATTGTCGTTACCCTACTTAACTACTTAACTTAAATGCATTTAGATGGATGGATGCTCCACGTTCTCAAAAAGTACTTTGGTATTGAGTGACAAAACTTTTAACCAAACAACTAATTATACTAACGTGTTAAGGCTACTGACAATACCCGCGCAATTTCTAAGCTTAACAAAAAAGCAACGCCCGCGGAAAGAGGGGTTACTGTAAATGTTAAAAGCATACTGGTCACAAATACAATAGATGCACATTTTCATGACAATCAAAAGTAATTGGTAATAAAAAGATTAACTGCATGGTTAATTGCGAATGATTAAGTATAATTTTCCATAACACCGAACCTTAATAACCTAACTTGATGATAAGTTCAAAACGCAGGTCGATTTACAATGACTACAGAAAGGATGACGCAACTTTAGATAATTACTCGAGACTGGCTTCGGATACGGTATTCACTTGGAAGGCAGTAAAGGCTCCCAGGCCCTGCGCCTCATTAGTTTGGACTGTGTTTTACAAGTGAGGAATGTAATAGGATCTTAATTGCTTTAGCTTGCGGCTATAAGTGATAACTTCAAAAACCCAAAGATAACTTCTGTTTAGCAAATACAATCCAACTTCTCGTGTATCATCTAATCTCACATTTTCGGTGATCAACGAGAGCTGAGGCCTCTCTAAAGATGCATTTAGGTGGTACAATTTGTAAGACAGGGTGGAACAGTATTTCCTTCTTCGAAAGTCGTCTTTGTCTGAAATGCGCAAACAATTACAGTATAATACTGGCAATGATACAGGCTAATATTGTTACTGTCAGTCCGATTAGCTTTTTGCCAACATGCAATATTTATAGTTTTCGTTGCTATGAAGAGTCTGTGCGAAAATCAGTAGTGCTCTGCCTTTTTTCTACTTAAACAACTTTTTTACTTTTATCCCGATAGAAAAATACAGAATGACAAATACTACAAAAGCTCTGCCAACGAAAATGGTAAGTGAAGTGCGTAGTCGCAGTAATATTTCATCTCCTCTCCGCTTACAAATAATGCACGAGACTGCTATTAATATTTTACAACATTTGTATCCAAGTTCGATATTTCCACCTTACGCTCGAGGTCCTAAAGCACGTGTACAACTAGGAAAGTTTTATAGGTGTGCATGGAAGGGTGCGAAGAGGGGCAAACGATTTACACCAGAGAAAAACTCGGTCAGAATGGGTGCAATAAACAAACTCTCTTAGTAGAGTGGTAAGGACAAAGCTAGCTTACACTTTTCTTTGCGTGTTGTACTTGCCAAATCGAAGCACAGCATTGTGTGATGTACGACTAACGCAAAACGCACTCAGGGAAACCAATACACGGAAAGGCGCAGACCCGCTTAGGACACGATATAATGAGCAGCGAGAAGGGAGCTGTGCCCTAAGGCCCTTCTTACCACGCTACGAGCTTAGGTACAGATATATCACACATTCTTAAGTTAGTCATTTATTAATATTATCGCGTGACACGTAGTGCTATATTAACGAACTGTTTCTACAACCCTCAGACAGCTCAGGTACCAAAATTTGCCAGCATGGCTAGGTACGCTTTTAAACGACGTTTGCCACGACGACCCTACTCTCCGATACACAGTATTTCATTACGGTACTCGAGGTCTGTCTCCACTGTAACGTTTTAAACTGTTAAGTGCAAACAAAACACACAAGCGCTATAGGAGTGCAACGCGTCAGGTGCGAAAGTGTTTTCTTTGCTGCTGTTGCAAAGTTTCTTAGAACGTAACTAATTCCATTACCGTTCGTGTTCGGTGATTAGCTACGGCATAGTTGCTTCCTGTTAACTGAAACACAAAACACAGTTTAACGTTCCATGAAAAAAAAACTTCTTAACACTAAATAATGGCGGTGTTTTTCCCCAATTAGGCACGTATTAGCTGTCGGTTTTTGGAAACTTTAGTAAGTCTTAGTAAAGTACTCCAGCAATTTTACGACTCCAAAAGAAAGAGTTTTGCTCGTTTCGCTTAAAAAGGAAAGAAAATCAACATAATCGCCGCCTAATACCAACAGCGGTACGTAGGGTAGCCTGGACATCCATAACCTACATACCGCTGTAAGGTTTGGGTCCATGCGTAAAAACACGCCGTAGCTTACAAATGTGGACAATTCAGACGTTGCTGTTCCATCGATTGTTTCGTTTACCAACATAGGTGACAAAATTAGGAAATCCCGTGGATTTTTTAAGAAATTCTGAACGCAATTTGTCTGACCATTTTAAGGCTAGGACGTTAGTATCTAGCTGAAAACTCTAACTTATACTTCCTTGTTGCTTTTCAGGTCTTTCCATGCACCTATGACCGAACGAACACGTCTAAACTTTCGATGAAGACAGCTTATTCTGTACCCTTAATTTATTACTCGTCAAATGTGTCGACTTCGCTTCACATGTCTCCATGTAAAGTGTGTTTGAATACACGTTAGTTAGTTTAAGCCAAAAATTACGGGTCTGTTGTCTTAAACTGGTTCTGAAGAAGTGTCATCGACAGAAACAGCAGTAAAAAGCTTATAGACAAGAATCTTTAATATTCTTTTATTTCAGATTTTTGGCTCAATTTAAACATTTAGTCCCATGCTTTCACTTGCAATACTAAGCTAACAGGCTCTACCAGAGAAAGCTTCTTTAGTTCATGAAGCTTAATGTACACCGGCCCAAAAATCACCACTTGATCATCATTGCCAGGAACCATTTCACACAATCAAAAATTATATGCTGTAATATTTCAAAGCATGCTTCCCACAACGTGTCTAGATAATACGGTTTTACCCTTAAAATGGACAGACAAATTGCGTTCAGAATTTCTTAAAAATCCACGTGCTTTCCTATTTTGTCATCAATGTTGGTAAACAAAACAATCGACGGAACATCAACGCCTGAAGTGTCCACATTTATAATCTATTGCCTGTTTCTACGTATGGACCCGAACCCTACAGCGGTATGTAGGTTTTACATGACCAGGAATGCCCTACGTACCGCTGTAGGCTTTTGGGGCGAATGTGTCGAAGAAAATTACATTGAATCTCCACGCCACCTATCAGCCATTCCGATTACTAGTAGTCCAAAGCACCGTAGAACTCAGCTAGCAGTCGGTTACCCGGTGGATAGATGATGCGCATTTTTGCAATTTCATTGGCTGGAGGAACCCAACAAGACAGGTTTATTAAAACATATAATTAATAGCGTAACTATCGCTGCTGTATTGAACAAGTCAGATTCCCATAAAGAAAGACGCAATATTCCACGAAATGCTTGAAATTCACTGCACCCCAAAGAAGCTCAATCCAAGCCACTTCTTCCGTGTGTAATGAAACGAAAGTCAACAATTTGAATTCGCATGCCTCTTCCAGATACATTTTTTACTCAATCATAAGGTTCCATTTCAGACACTTCACTTGTTTTCTCTTTGACGAACTGTTTGGTGCCTTTTCGCGGTTCGTTGTAAGAGAAGGCGTTCGTTGCACTCCATTTTTCTTTTACCTCAGCGCGCATTCATCATACTAGCTGTTCGTGTTCTGGTGTTAGGAAATTTGACTGAGGATTAGTGCTGTTCCATTCACCGTTGAAACTGTATAACGAATCTTTCAGCGCTTTCAATTAAGAGAATGTCTAAAAACAATTAAGAGAATGTCGTTATTACTGGAAGTAATAACGTATTGGTAACTGATGAGTGAATTTCCTAACACAGAAACTCACTCGTACATTTTTCTATTCGCCAACGGTGGCGAATGTAAGATACGACTGACACCCTCGCTACGACTCTGGCGTTATCTCGACATTTAAATAAATTGGTCTGCGACATTGATAGTTGCAACTCTTATGACAGTTTGAACACTTTGAGGAATTTTTATGAACAGGCTTACCACAATATTGTCGTAGTTCGATGTATTTTCCATCTGGGCCAAAGATGACACCTTGTCATTCACTTACAGTTCCTCTATGAGAAGCACGTTGTGCAAAATCGGAGGGCGAAAATATCACACTTGGCCACAAAAGTGCTAGGTCAGAAAGTTTTCTTATAAAACGGACATGGCACGTATCTGTAGTAACAGACTGAGTTTCGTTTCGACTTCTCGCATGACTAGTGCGTTGCAGTACCCAATATGTAACGGACAGCAAAATTGTTGAGTGTGCTGAATATTTTTACGCGCCACTTTTGTTACAGTAACTCTCTTTTGTTAGCAGGTGGCGGTAAGCATATCTATATACAACACATGCTACCTTTGGCCCTCGGCAGATGGTGTGCGCTGTACAATAAAAGCTCAAATCAATACCATCATGGCGATATTCTGCAGCTTTCGAAAAATAGGAATCGTAAAATTATTACTTTTTTTCTCTATAGACTATTTTTTAATACCACCCTTTGCATATCCAACTACATTCTAGTGTGTGGCTATAAGAGACAAACCAAAAATTTGGATTTCCATACGGAGGTTGTCTCGTGGATGTAGACCGAAAGCGAGATTCACTTCAGCCTTCAAGTCGCGTGACTTTTGTAGTTAGTTTCGCGTACAAGTAAAACTCGGAGTTTGTCAACCCAAACACGCTAACCCCAAGTTATGTTAATCACTGCTGCATTCCTTTTTATTTCGCGAACGATGAATTCAGCTAAATCGGAATTCAACAATAGTATAACACACGTACCCCCATGCAGTACAACGAACGAGCGCTTTACAGTGCCTCGTGCACGAGCTTCGGAAAGACGCCCAAGAAATTTAACATAGGGAAAACTAGTAAGAAATTAAATCTAGATGATAGATCTTCTCATTAACTGCAATTGCTAACATAAAATGCAGTATACGATGAGCAAGGCAAAATTCCAAAAACGCTTACCCTGTAATCATAAGGGTTAAGCGTGGAAAAAGCTTGACACGTGTTCAGTAAAAATTTTCAACCTAATTTATTAATCTTCCTTCATACTCAGACTTAAATTATTACAACTCATAACTAACGCAACTTCTTTTGGGGCTCTAACTCGCATGTTCAGGGGTGCGATAGACGCCCTAGAGCATCTCCTTGGTGGATGACATTCATCCAAGTTTTGTAAAAACTTGGAATGATGTAGTAGCTCACAGAGACCGCTTATTAACACAAATGAAACAAATTCAAAGGCAAATTTTTCTTCCAAGATTAAGGAAAGATACACCTGAAATTTGAAGTAACATGTACAGTCGAGTTCAAGCAACTTCCACTCGGTTAGCCTCATAGCTCGCTAAACTTTAAGACACGCTTAAGTCCCGTGTCATTCCCTTCTGAGTCCAGTCGGTCTATATCGGCTCTGCTTACTTCGCAACTCGTGTTTTGTTCATACTATTTTCATTTCTCATCGTGTATCTCAAGGTGATGAAGAAGTGTGGTTAATTACCGACCGTTATGCACAACATAAGTTCCAAGAAATGCGGCAAAATAGTGAAATGCTTCTAGAAATGCTTCCGGGAGTTACTTGCTCAAATCTCCATAACAAAAAAAAAAGCTTTCACCTTTCGCATCCCTTCATTTTGCATTCTGTATTTCCCGATTCTACTAATCAGTTGTGCTGTACAAAGGGTGACGAATACTTAAACATGTCTACAAATTTAGTACTATAAATCTAACATTATGCTACAAATCTAATCTAATAAATCTACTATACTATAAATCTAACATTAACCAAGCGAATTGAAATCTTAGCCGTTTTGGACAAAAAGGAAACTCAAGTATCTATTGCTGAAAAGGATTCAGTTAATCAAGGGTTGATTTTATATATGAAAAAATCCAGCTGCGACTGACAGACACTACTAATAACATCCTAGCTCGTCTAGCTTCATACCGCCTTGTCGGTCCCGAACCTATGACGTTTAACGTGGTCAACTGCATTTATTTATCAATATATTCAACTAAGGCACACACCCAAACATTTGCTCTATTCACAACTTATATACAGTAGCAAAAAGGATCATGCTTTCTCGACTGTTACCATTTCGTGGGAAATAAAGCATAAATGAAGTGTTTCACCGTAATTAACACAGTTTGTCAGGAGATGATGGGTTAAACGGCTTTAAGCTACTAGAGTAATTTTAGGCAGCATACTTGATAGTCGGTTTCAATTTTTTTCGACTTTAAGCTCGCACACTTAGTAGACGATAATATTCATCTGTTTATGCCGGGAATATGCATGTCCAACACGGATATACCTACTAAACATGCAGGGGTAGGATCTGCACAGCTAGTTTTAATACATGCCCGTAACAGCATGAGGATACGAGGGTGAAGCAGGTTGGCACTTTTTCGTTTCGTTCCTAAGAAGCTAGGAAACAAAGTGCGTAATAGCAGGTAGAAAAAATACATGGCCGCCTGAGGAAACAAGACTCACTGGGGAATTAGAGGAAATGCACTTATCCCGGTTAAGCCTTATGGGTTCTGATAAGAGTCTGGTAAATACGAACGAAAGCAGCGTAGGTTTTTCTTTGCCCCCTTTTCTTCACCTGACAAGGCCCAAAGGCTCCGGTACTGTACTATATGCAGCAGATCTTGTGATGGAATTACGGCAAAACATACAGGCAGAACGCTAGGGGAAACTACAAGCGCAGCACACACTGTATTACGCCTAGTAAGTTTTCTTTATGTGCACCTTTTGGAAAAGTGCATCAAAAGACTCGCTTTCTTCTTTATCTTGACTCGTGCAAAAGAATGTCCTGGTAAAAGATTGTCTCTCCAACGTCTGTCGCCATCAAGAGACCGTTTCTATGGAAACAAGGACCCTAGTCGCAATTCGACGAGTTTTTCCGTCCTCCTTGGGGAATGTCGCTTCTTGTATCGCTTGTTGGATGGATTCATGCTGGAATACTTGACTAAACTTTTTTTTCGGCTCTTTTACCCTTACATATTTCCCCTTCTTTTCCTGGAGAACACATTTGGACGTATACGGCTAGTCCACTGTTAAACAAACTCCACTGCAACACACAGTTCTGGAATAGACTGATACTTTAGAGCAATAGTCTACAAATACGATGGAACCCTGTCGGATGTAGAGTAAAACTGCTAAAATATTTTTGTACAGAAATATGAGCCCACACGAACAAATAAACAAACGAACGAATTTACTTTCTCTATCGAACAAGCGAAGATGATTGAACACTGCGATAAATGCTAGAAACATAACAAAAATGTCCTGGAAGTTGATACGAGTTTGCTTGTTGTACACATAAAACGACAGAATCCCAAAACGACCTGGCAAATGACAGTCATATTTCCACGCTCATTCTTGTCTTAAAAATGACGCAAAAGAGACTTCGAACCAGCGGAAGAGCGTGAATTGCGCAGAAAACACTAAAACCTAAGAGGATTCCGAAGAATTGTTCACCCCTAGATAAATCCGGGAAACTGAAGAATACAAGACGTGGATAACAGTAAATCTTCCACCTGTCGATTTTGTTAAGAAAATATCCCGGCTACAAGCTAATTATAAACATAAACAATCTTAAACTCTTACCACATAGCATGAACTAATTGGTCGAGGTATAAAAGAGTAGCGGCTGATCCGACGAACTAGACATTATTTTTTTCGTTTCTTCACAATATGATGTAGCCTGTTTTCTCTGCATGAGTTTTCATTTAAAGTTGACGACTCTTTCGTCTTGGCTTAATTAGTGAACCATATTCCTTTTCTGATAGCGCATGGAGCGTACTAAATAATTAATCATTTCCTTTGTAAGGAAATGCACTTTTAATACCACGCTGTGTCGCATCATGAAAAGCTTCTCCTGAAACGTCTTGTCGTCAAAAAGCAGCTCGGTTTAGTCCTCTTGACAAGAAAACCAGTAGAAAAAACTTTCAAATTGGGTCGGAAAGGGTGGTATACGGAAGTTTGTTCGCAAAATATGGTGGTCGACACCAATGACGTGAAGCCGGGATGCCGCACGTCTTTGCGGATCAAATTATGCAAATCAGCGTCTTTATATATTCATGGGAATTCTGGCAGCAATACGAGGACCCAGCCTGTGTAAATTATGTAGGTTTGTTCACAATAAATACATAAACACACAAGGTAAGACGCACAACGCCACTGTTATAATCCCAGCGATTGATTTTTTTGTTGTTTGCATCCACGTCATAAACACCAGGAAGCGCTTTTACAGCTAGGTGTGTTTTCCCTCCTATAAATACCATTTAAGATATTCAGGGAAGATTTCTTACTTTGGAGGAGGAAAATTACAGTTAGCCATTTTTAATATTTGATTAATATTTTTTTCTAACTTGTAGGCGTATTTCTCTATCTACTGTATATCCAATATTCGTTCGCAACATTACGTTACCTTCTGAAGTGAATTAGATTCACCAAAAATCGACTGTTAGCAATTGAACTTATTATAGAAGCACGTTAAAGAAGTACAATATCCCCTTTTGCATTTCAAACAAACTGAAATTTCTATCAACAAATTAAGATAAGAAATCAATAAAGTAAAGCTATTCTCGACTGCAGAAGGTACTTTAGTAGACATGCGAACAAATACGGCTTGTTCTACCACAACGAATGTACCATCCATATATGGCGGCCCTAAAATTGCTACAAAAACATATAAGGCACGAACGTAGTTTTGAAAAAATTAAAACCTTGGACACATTCCCGATATCGTCACATTCAAAATTCTTCAATGACAATTGCAGCACGAATATTTCAAAAATTGGAAGAGACTTTATCAGTTCTTGTGCTTAAAGTCTATCGACTGGAGCTCGATTTTACGCAAAGTAAAAATCCGAAACGGCTCAATCAGTTTTGAATATATTTACACCAAAAGCTGTTTTAGAAAATCCTGAATGTGACGATAACAGAAAATTCTGCACTTCTTCTAAATGCCAGAGGTGTCAATTGTTGAGCTCAGTTTTAAAAATTAACAAAGACATTTCCGGAAAAAGCTCTCCATGATGCATCTATACATGGATGGAATGTTTACTGTCATAAAAGCTGCGTAAGCTGTTTGGCTATGTTTGCGTAATTGCTAGCGAAAGCCCTCATGTTAAGCACTTTATCTCAAGTTACGAACTTAAAAGGACAAAAATTATCACGGCAAAGCACAATGCTTAGCTTTTGCAAGTCCAGTGAAAAGCAATCAAAACAACATGTCTACTAAGTATTCTAGGGGAAAATAAAAGGATCGCATTTTGGTCGTATGCTGCACAAACCTGATATCGTTTTCTTATGAGAATCCAAGGCAATTCCGTGTCATTAATTCCCGTGGCCATACGACGATCGCATCCAATAAGCTGACCACTTCTTTCGTCATTGCATCTTCGATTTTCTTTTGCCTCGTTGCTCACGAATGAGCCTTACCTCGGTAGTTTGTCTTATTCTTTCTGAACTAAGCCCCTTAAGCCACCTAAGGGATACAACGTCAATGTGTCCTGTACTGGCAGCTCAGCCTCTTCACCCACTTACTCAGCCCCCCAACAGCATTCTCTGGTGTGTGCAGTACAGTACATGTATTGCAATACGAAATCAATAAATGACCTGAGGCGGTGTGCATCTTACGCCTGTAATAGGTACAAGGATTTGAAGCAAAGAAAGGGACGTCACTCGAGTTCCACGCTTGGTCAGTTCCTTTTAAATCCTGATATCTTTTCCGTCTTTCTTTAGAGGGGGTGAAAGTTATAAGGAGCGTAAGATGACGACTTGCTACGGTGGTTACGAGAGTCCACCAGGGGTGACATAGGAGGGACACGAGGATTCAATTAGGGTACCATGTCCGTGGTCTGTCTAATCAAGTTGAGCAAGAAACCCGAGTAAGAGGGGGTGGATCTTTTGCAATATACTGCCGTATAGTAGTGGGTGCAAACTGTAGGGACAGAGTGGAAGATCTCATGTCTTTTATCAATGGCATATAAACTCAAGCTTGCTTGCCGACCAGTTCATTAGGACAGTTCGTTTCGCTCGTTTTCCTGTAGTTGGAAGACTCTCCTGGCCCCGTCTGGCTGAGAATTAAGACTGACATACATATCGATCAGTATCTTCCGTTTCCTTACAATTCACACAGTAAAGAAGAAAATCGTGCAGGCAAAAGAAAATCTCGAGATGCACGACTAGATTTAAAGCCTAATGAAATTTGCTATCAAAGAGCATTCATAATTCTCTTCCTTTAGCAATAAAAGCTTTTATGAGTAGAGTGGTGATGGTCAGAGTTTTATCAATGTCAGGTTGGCTGTACTCATTTCAGATTTTCAATGTAACCCTTCTAAAAGTTATGTAGCTCAGGTTGAAAACCAATTTGTTCAATACCATCAGGAATGGTCTCAATAATAAACCTGAGTTTGCTAAGGGGACAACTTTGTAGTTTTAATGTATATTCAATATGACTTACTTCACCATTTCAAATTAAAACACATGTATAATCAATATTAGTTGTTTATTGAAACCCACGTACAATTGGTGATATCCACGAAACGGCCCTCTACTTCGTCATTTCCGTTTTGATATTTTGTTTACCATAGTTGTTGCTTCTTTATTTTTGTATTTGTCTTTGTGTCTTATTTGTTTCTTTTCGATTTAATTTTCCATCTATCTTCTTGTAAGATCTAGTCGAGAGCCCAGTTGCTTTTTATGAGTGCGTTCTCGGGCGAAACAAAAAGTGGAACAACCTAGTTTGCAAAACGAATAATATATTTTGTTTGATTTAAGCTAATTTGCTAAAGCATGAAAGAACTGAGAAGGCAACTTAATCCCCCTGAAGCAATCTAGACGGTAGGGGATGGGATGGACCACTTGCGAGGGTGACGTAAACTTCAAGGATATCACAAACCAGTCAAAAATTAGTCCATACGACGTGCACCTTGTTGGTACAAGTTGGCGTAGGAATCAGCACGTACTTTGTATTAAAAGCTCAGTTCTGCAAGGGTAAAACTATATAACATTATATTTCATAAATTAAAAATGTATGTAGAGACTTAGATTGGGGCTCGATACATAAAGCTAGCGAAGCGCTGTTCGAAGGATTCTATCGTTATCTCATATTGCAGCCAGGAAAGCCTTTCCTGGCTCTAAAATCTATCCAATGACATCTTTCCCGATTTATCTCCGTTGTAAACACGGCACGGCAATTAACATAGCTGGGTGATATGCAATCAATGAACGTTGTAAAAAATATGTCTGGTAGCTGCTGAAGTAATCATTGCTTTTAACTACCATGCATAATCCTCAAGATAACTACCAATACGAAGTTGAAGGCACAAAGTAAGAATACTAGATATAATGAATTCCCTAGTTAGTCAAAATACTTCGCAATTATTATGAAGATAAGCTTCAGCCTCCGATAATTCAGGACAGGAACTGAGAAACATAACCAGTAATGACAATTTCTGATTTTCAACTTACTTCAGTTTATTTACAGAATAACACTATGTTACGTTATGGTGTTATACTATACATTACAGATTCATTAACAAAATACTAAAATGCGCATTTCTCATCCTCAAATTTGCATGTCTCTCTCTGTGACTGTGGTTGTTATATAAGCTATGAAGCATATACGCACAATTGCGATTGTAAGACACTGAGTTGTAAATTATAGGTACAGGCAGAAGTGCTTTTATATCATACATACATACATAAATTTTCGAAACCACAGGTCCCATTACTGGGTTCGCGATTCGAGCAAGTGCAAGAAGATTGAAGAGCAAGAAGAACTAATTCTACCCACGCGTTCAGAAGTTACACTCGTTTTTCCGAAAACAACAAGCGCTATTAATTATTACCCTCTTCTCTTCAAGCGTAATTTTCCTTCTATATTTTTTTACACTAACAGGCCTTTAACGAAGCTGATATGATAAGAGTATAAGTATACAAAGCTAGAAACTCAAAACTTTCTTGTACCCCAAGCTACGACTTTCCAAAGTTCGAAAAGGTGTCTGGGGCACATTCGGACCGAGTTGTAGGGACACATCCGGCCATAGGCTTAACTTGCCCTGTTGTTAGAAAAGGAAAGAAGAACGGCTTTTAATTCAAGCAGGACAATATTCAAGTCCAGTTTCCATTGCTTCTACGATTTATTATGTCAAGCAATGGCTAAAATTCAACAAAGGAAAAAAAATCACAAACACACGCTGGAAGTAGTTAAGGGGGTGCTTCAAAATTATGCACCGATTCGTGAAGCAACGAAAGATAAAGGGAGATGCAGCTGTCAAATGACAGTTCTTCTCAATTATGAAGAAGCTACCAAAATTATGGGAAAAAAGCTGCTGGAACAGCCAGTCTTAAAATAATTAGAGACTGACCGTGACCTCTTAAACTGAAGCATCCGTCAATTGCGCGATTTAATTGATTATTCTATTGTCCAATATGCCTACAATCCAAAAAATCCAAAAACTTTTTTTGGGGGAGGGTATTTTTCTCTCATAAAGCTTTAATTTTAATTCCTGTTCTCTTATGCGTGAAACTTTTGATTCCTTGTTCAAATGTTTCATCCTATGTAACTTAGTGATCTTACACATAAAAAGATCCTTTTTTTCTTGACATATGCCGCTAGAAATCGCAGAATTCGGATGTGCTCCATGCCGGTCCGAAACTGCCCCGTGCGTGGGGCACTTTCGGACCAAAAGTGGGCTCCAGAAAAATTAGCACATCTCCGGTTCCACAGTACCAAACAGAAAATTTCCACCTGTAAAAATAGGGCAGAAGACCTGAAGTCTTAAGAGGTGCAAAAGTGTTCCATTCTGTTGCACTCTATAGCCTACGAAAAAAAATTGCCCTTACTACTTGTTTCATAAGTTACCAAAACTCGCATTTTCAGACAAAGATATGGACACATGTTTCGACTGTTCGGCGGGCAGTGTTAAATGCGAAACTTTACTCCACGCTAAACATTGTTGCACTTTTGATTTTCCTTCATTCTATGGAAAACTTCCTAAGCCAGAAGTTCCCAAACTTTTCAGCTCGCGGCGTGCTTGCCGCTACAAGACTTGTTTCGCGGCGCCGCTTGCCCAAAGTCACTTGTGCTTAACTTAATTTCGGTCGAAGTTTTAGAATATTTCGCTGCGCTCGTACAAGGCAACCAATGCGCGCCAGGGCGATTTTTGTTTCATTTTACTTTTATGTGCCCGAGTACTTCGTGAGGAAAACGCGCTACTTTTCAGGTATTTTTTCCTGAGCTAAGTTGTATCAGTGAAGGAAACTAAAGATGAATGAAAGTCCGGGAGTCATCGCTTAAGACGATGGGACGACTTTCTTCGTGCTCTTGAGGAATACTCTTGCTCTGTAAAGCCCATTGCCATGGCGTATGGGAATCGGGTAGCACGAAATCGAATAACGATGAAGAGCTGACTCAATGTCCGACTCGTCCAACCTCTTGCTGCCACTGAAAACTGATTGCTTCTGTCCCCTTCTGCTAGTCGAATCTCTCGTAGACGTTGGTTCTCGAAAGAAGGACAAACGCTAGTCCTTTTAACAAAACTCCCAACAAGGACAAGCCCTATTCCCGAGAGAAAATAAAAAAACTACTCCCGATCCGACAGTTAAATCAATTGACTTCAAGGTATCTAAGCGACCCAGTTTTATCTGCGATCCGTTTCCTGTCCCTTCTCCTTAATCCCAAAAGCCAATTGATTTTTTTTTCGTTCCCAGGGTTGTCACGGCGGTAGTCTACGACCTCATAACTACACGGAGCCACACGCGTTTCAGAGGGGCCAATTAAATCGGACATAAGCCCACTATCACCAACTCGTTTCCGCATAAGACGTAGAAAAATTACAAGCGGATATCGATAGCCCTTGGCACCCTTTTTTCTAGTTTTTTTTTTTTTATGGTCACGCGCAAAAACTTTTATTCCCTCTTGCTTATCGGTTCGTTAGCTTGGTTGTGGGTGTGACACGTGACCGGTGAGGATTGCAAAGCTGGGTTAAGATAACTTCGGGCCATAAAATGCAACTGGCGACTTTAAATCATAGGCTTGACGTTGGAGTTTTGGCAGCATTTCGTTAGGACCAACACGTGACCAACCACTCCACCCCCGATGACTCGCTTCAGGGCGAGTGACCTGTTCACGTACGGCTCATTGGCTTTGTCGATTCCCGAACGCCTGGGATTATTCCTTAACTCTAACTTCAGACGAGAGACCAGTCATGCAGAAATTCGATAACGCTGCCGAAATTCAATACGACACAAAGGATACCATTTAGAACTATAATAGCTCTCCAATTGATAATTGGCTTTCCTTGCCGGAAGGTTGTGTTTTTTTCGAGAACTTGCGGTTTTAGGACTTCAGGACTCACTTTCTCTTCCCTGAAAGTAATTTTTTAAAGATTATTTTTCTTAAAATACAGAGTGATACTTGTTTCTACCGCCAAATAAAATTAGCAAAATGGCCTTCAATCAGCAATTTCAGCTCTTTCAATTTAATCATACGCGGTTTACAAAATTATATATTAGATATAGATAAATATTAACAAGTTCCAGGGATTTTTTAATTCTTCAAATTGTTTCACGCAGTCTTCCTGTGGCTTCTACATTTCCGTGGTCTGAAAGTTTATTTAACTCTTACAGCCACTCAAGTCGAATAGAGGCAAATTTTCAAAGCTCATGTCGTATGGACGCACACGAGCGAAACCTAACATAACCTAATATTAAAAGCCAGAAATAAAAGTTTGCCTTGTTAGAGTTTTCCATTTTTGTTAGTATTTGAGTGATAAATTTTGCATTTCGGAAGAAAGGAGTGAAATTATGCATCTTAAAGTCCCTGGCTTTTGTTAAAGCCCTAACAAAGTTCAAATAGGTTCGAGCAAAAATTCTCAGACCTTTCGTGTAACACATGAAAACCTGGTACTCAAGTTGAAGATACATAAAAGGTTCCAGACAGAGGTAAATGAAAATAGAAGTGGCATCCCATTTCGTATGCAAAAATGTCTATGTGAAAAGACTCCCTAGAGGTCCGCGCCAGTGTAGCAATAGCGAGTAAAAGGAAACTTTATGACTTTGATTGACATTACTTGTCAATGCCCCGTTTTCAAGCTCGGTCGATCGTTATCCAAGTTCCAATCTCTTCGGACACCTACTGCAATCTTGTTTTCTTCTGGCCCACAAGCCTTTTTTTTTTACACTCGCATTCCCTCTCCTGGGCTATAACATATGCACAACAATGTCACGCCTTTCCTGAAATAAGGAGGACCAAGTTCCCAGTATGGCATCACCTCTACCAAAGAATAAAGGACCTTAAAATACAAAAACTGTCCGTGTAGGGTCCTTGTAAATAAATTTGTGTTGAGCCATATTAGGAAACTCTACGAGTTCCTGATCCAGGGACGCATTCAATTATACCTACTTGACATAACAATAGCAACACTTGGCCTCGTTCGGCCTACGAGTTTGGCTTTGACACTTATTATACTTACGGTTGTAAAAAAAAGTCGTAATTATTACACGTTCCACAATAATAACCTCCGAAAATAGTTTTTGGAATAGAAGCCACGGATTCGGTCTCAAAAATTACGAATCTTCGGGTTTTCTAATGATTTTTCATTGCTCGTGCTCAATCTTTATCAACAGGGGTCCTACCTTCAGGAACGAAGACCTTAGACGCCATAAACATTTTCGAATGATTTAACACTTCGGTAAGGGAACCTTTAACCCGCTCTGTCTGTAAGCTAAAGCGGGTTGAACATAATTCCATCCAATTTCCGTGAAGCACCTTCGACTGTCGTAACAACGAAATATCCGGACAGTTCATCAAAAATACTAAACGGATGTACTTTTAAGTAGTAGCTCTGAAACAAAAAACACGCTGCCACTGAAACAGAGACGGAATTAAAAAGGAAATCAATTGGAATTTGCGATTTTTTTCAATACTTCTTTCCTGTGCTGCGACCTGGCTTTTTCTCATAGAATTAGAGAAATGTGGGTTGGGATGACTAAACTTTAAGAAAATATCTTAAAAAGAGCCACACCTGTCGACGTTGCACAGCTATAATTTTTGTAACAGTTCCGAAAATTTACTGTATCATTACATGTAGAAAAAAAGGAGAGGGCACCGCGTAAGGTCGTCTTTAGTAATCATTATATTGCTATTATTACCCGGGGACAGAAATACTGGTAACAGACGCCGCGCTTTAACGACACACTCCGTCCTAACGACATGAAATCATAAAGAATTCCCAGAACCTATGAAAGCAAGTGTTGCCAGTGAAGCAGGAGATATATAAATAAAATTCCTCTCTTGAGCTCCCAGAAAAAAAAGAAGGAACTACAATAACCCTCTTCCTTTCGGGACAATTTTCCTTTTTTTATGTAAGCTAAGGCGACATGAACTATATCACGCCACTGGACTCTTGTTGCCCACAATATGATACGAATTCCGGGGTACCTATGTTTATATTAGACATAGTGCCGCACCGACTCGTGTGAAATGTGCTACGGATCTCAGAAAAACACGCCAAAAGGGCCGATTCCGGGTACCTACATAGCGGGTGGTCTCTTCCTTTTCGCTCCTCAAGGTGTGAAAGGAGAAGAATAATGGACCAACTGATTAGAAGAATAGCGTTAATTTCCTAAGGCTCTCCTTGAACACAGCCTGGCCTCAAATTTATGAGCACCATTTTGAGCTGCTTTAAAAAAGACCACAATGCCGCAAATGGCTAGCGGTATTTCCTTTTTACTATGGCTCACTTAACTTCAATAAAAGTGGTATGAATTTCTTTTATTATATTCCGGAAAGTATGTTAAAATATTGGAAGCTGAAAAGCTGAACAAAATCAACGAAAAAATTATCATTCACAAACCTTAGAAATTATATGTAAGTTTTTCATTTAAGTAACTTCAATAAAAAGTGAAACCACGTGTTACAAACCATGTGTTACAAACAATGTAAAAATGAGAAAAAAGAGAAAGATTAGTTTAGCTCATTAAATTTTTAGGTATGAAAACAATCCTAACAAATTTGGGCGTTATCGCTGCAAATAGTGCAAGTTGGCTTTTAGGCACCTTAACCAATTTCGCAACCCAACATAGCGTGAATAGGTAAAGAAAAAGCTTCTAAAACCCATAAAAACCTCTAAGAAAATTATTCCCATCCTCCATCTTCTAATACCTTATTATTACTCTCCTGAAACAACTATTTCCGCAAAGCTATAGAGGAGTAATGTGGCTTGCTTTTCTTTTCCAGCCGCCTAAAAGGTATGCCTAATCTGGCGTGAAGGTGAAAGACAATGAGGTCTAAAATGCTCCATATGGGCTTGAAGCTTTCTCAAGATGTCGAGCCTTTTCTTTTGCCGTTAAATAGCAGGAAACTTGACTCGGAACACCTTTTATTGGTGACTTTAGGTACCTGTAGCCTTTGTTGGGCTCCTCTTAAGGCTCTTCAATTGTTCTGGGGCAAATGATGAGGTTATCAGAGAAGGGTGTTAAAAAAGGGCGGCGTATGCCATACATGAAGGCAGCGTGAAATTGATCGGCAACGCGCGGATCGCCAAAAGCGAAAAAAAGGAAAAGATGATACCAGTAACATCCTTCTACCTTGATTAAAGTAAGTTCAAGAGTAGGGAAAACAACAGAAAACACCAGTGACTTGGGGAACACATGTGGAGGGGTGGGGCTGCCACGGCTGCTGACTTGGCTTTAATAGAGCTGTTGTTGCGAAAAGAAGGCAAAGGGGCGCCGGTCTTAATTAGCTACTCGACAAGTTGTTTTCCGCTCCTGTGCGGCTAACAATAAACTTGTATGCTCTCTCACTTACTCAATTTTATTTTTTTTTACATCTAAGGAGCTGAGTCTCCAGTATTATCCAAAGGACTGAGCTACTAGTCTGCATGTCAGCCGTTTAATGAAGCATAATGCCGTTCCCTGTTACGCTCGACTGAGAGTAGGAAACCGTTCTGCTACGATCATTCGTGAAATTTTGAGGACCGGTGTCTGAGATGCAAGAGTTACTGATTTAATACTTCCCTCCACTGAATTGCCAGATAGCACAGATGTACTATTCTGTCAGAATTACGCCTAATATTCCGGGCAAAGTTGTCAGTCAAATCTGTCTCTTTTCCGTCCTATGACGCAAGGTGTACTGCAGCGTAAAGCGCAAGAGCTGAAATTTAACCTACATGTTAAAACACTGGCAAATCCCTAACTTCGGAGTAGCACGTAAATGGGCTAAAACAGACTAAAGTAACTTTAACGTGTATATTGTGATCGCAATGAATGCTGTTGGATATCTTATGAAATTTCCGGATATATTTCCCAGATTACACAAAAAGTCTACGCAGGAAGAAAGGGTGTAGCAGTTATGCGTGGTCTCCATGCCTGGAGTTAAGGGACAAAGCTCCTATAGCAAATAATTAAGATAGATCCTCTTAAACATAATTTTACGACAGATTTCACTTCAAATTTAATAGTTTTTATTTCGTAGCTTTAACGCTGCAATCAACGTCAATGCACTTTTCAGGCTACAAGCCTTGGAAATGGCAAATGTACCGTATTTTTATGTTATATTCTCAAAAAGACACCCCCCGACGCGGACTAGCCAACTCCATTCGTATCGGTCAAGGCAATAAAAAAGCTGAGGTAAACGACAAGCTGTTTCTTGATTAAGTCCTACTGCCACCCCCGCAGCGTTATTTACTGGCTTCTTAAAATAAACCAACGTTCCAGTATTAGGAGTGTCCGTAAAGAAGGGAAATGAGAAAAAATGAAACAAGAAGGGACAGTGACCAAATTTAGTTTCCCGTGTTTCGGGCTATTTTTCTTGCCACGCATGACGGACTCCATGGCATTGGCATCCCTTGGAAGGACTTCGTCTAAGATTCGGCTTCGCAAGTTTTTTCTTGTAATTTCAGTCAATAATGTTGCGAAACCTTAAGAGTCGTAGCTATTACCCAATTTCACGTGTAAGATAAAAGTTAATGGATTTTTTTCGAGCACCAATTTCCTGAAGTTTCTCTTTACGTCGTCTAATAAGTTGGTGTCATGACTGTGAATTTTGAAACCGGAGAGCAAATTTTGCAGCAAAAGCGAAATAGATGCTCCCCACTGTTTCCAATCTAAAGGCGACGTCAGCAGGCTGCAAAACCAATCCAGAAAATGCTATAACACGAACTAATTTCTACGGCTTCCATAAGCGTATTTTTTGTTGAACGCTTAGAAAAACTAAGCTTGTTAACTGGACAACTTTTAAGGCTCCAAACACAAATTAAAGGAATTTTACATTTCGTGGCTTAAACACCCAAGTAAAGACTATAGTATTTAAAAATCTAAACATAAGCGTCCCGAATCGAAAAATGAAACAATTACGAATCATGTTAATAACGAAGCACAACCATGCTTGCTATATTCGGTGTTCCGCAGCAATATTAGTCTGTAAATAACACTGATTTTATCTTCGCACCGTGAACGTTGTATGGGATACCACCAAAGGCATACCTTTCTAAGAACCACAGCTCAGACTTAAAGGCTGCAATTTACTCCTGTAATAGTTCGCTGATTCTAACCTTCAGCGCTAAAGCCTCTTCCCCGTTACTGACACCAACAATACTCTGAGCGGTTGAGCCCTTATTGGGGCGCTACAACAAAGACAAAAGCCAATTTCTTCCTTGACCGTTAACCTCAGCTAACCACACTTAATAGCTTCTTCTACTTAACAACGCCAAAATTTCGATTTTGGAGTCTTTTTCCAAAAACCCGTGAGAGAAGAGTTGATTAGAAGTGATGATGACTTCTTTCCACCTATCCATCATTACTCTGCGTGTTTACCTCTAACACTGCAGTTCAAGACCTCCCGTGTTTAACCGCCTAATTTAAATATCTTACCGAACTAAAATCAACGAAATCACGGGACTGTTGTTGGGTGGCCTATGAGCTCAACACAACTGTTTGTGGCGTCATGCAAATTTAGGCCCGATTATACCCTCTGCCCCCTCTTCCACTTTCGCCCTTCCGAGATATCCAACGAAAAATACCCCTTTTATATTCAACATTGTTGGAGTTTTTGTGGGCAGAAAAAGTTGCTATAGCCCGGGCTATAGCAACTTTTGGGAAGGCAAACAAGAGGAGCATTCACAAGTTCGGAGCAAGAAGAGGAAGAGGGGAAAAAAAAAGGAAAATTGCGTTACGTGGGGGATGATGATGATTACGATGAAGTAGGCCTTTTACAAAAGCTCGACCTTTCCCCCCGGTAATGCCTTAAATAAATATGCCTGCCTCTCACTGATGGTGCAGCTCAAGATGTCGAGGGGGAATAACATAGGATGGAGCTGTACAAAGAATTAAACTGATGGGGTATTATGCTATTACAGGGGAGAAGGTTTTGCATCTTACCAAAAGCCTGTGTAATGCTTGCGCATTGAATGGCTGGTTATTAGTGTACCATTGAAAGTCTTCGGAGCCTGCCAATTAAAATTCCGGCCGGCTGTGCATTGAAATCTCGTTCCAAAAGTCACAAGGTTGCTTCGAGAAGCACGTCAGGCTCATTTTCCTATAAAAATCAAAGGAATGTAGGGATGCAAAGAGTGCCACTTTTGAAGACGAATGTCAAACAGAATATGCTGTACTGGACAAACTCCTGAAATTCTACTTAAACGATTTCGTAGTTATCATTAGTTCGCAGCAAGGGGTAGGAATTTATTTCAACCTTGGGTCGAACAAAAATGTTACATGATGGCATTATGGAAAGTGAGAACACCCTGGCCTTGATATTTCCATTAATTTATACATAGGTCAAAATCTCAAAATAGAAGTAGTAACATTTTTGTTAACTTATGAATTTTTCACCTTTTGGCGGAGTTCAAAGAAGAATGGGATTAAGACAAATAATGGTTTCATTTGATTTGTCGTTTTCGGACTCTTTAACATAAGCTATGCTCGATTTTGAAAATACTTTTTCTCCCACAAACTATCCATATAACTAAAATAATGCGTTTTCTGTTTAGTTTGGTATCGTATAGGCCACGCCTACTGCGAAAATAATTCGGCCTAAATTGTAAATTATACTTACTTCTAAATCATTCAATAACATAAGGGTAGGTCCAAAATTAGGAAAAGCAGACTAGGAAAGTGACAACTCCGACGTTTCAAATTAGATCTGATACATGTGTTCCTGTGTACAGCTATAGACGATTACTACTTTATGGTAATAGTTTAATATATTTACTATAAATCGGCAAACACATTGTCCTTTCTTCTTAATCAGCTACATTAAAAAAACATTATTAATTGAACTATATTTATAATTACCGTTTGCGCGGGCATTTTAGCGTATACTCAAGGAAAAGTTAATTTAACAGTAAACGTCAATAGTTTCCTCTTTATATAAAATTTAAGACTCCCCGAAATGTTATAACTTCTAACTTTAAATCTGGCATGATGTCTCACCAAAGCTCCTAACTTTCAGTGCTAATACGTCCTAAGGGTTGAATGCCACACTCAACGCACGAAACCTCCGCACACATCTTCACTTTATTGCCACTCTATAATAGGTAAATGTCCTTTCCTCCTCCCCAACATAATTTGCCAAGGTATCATAGCTAATAACGCAAAGCCTTCCTTGAGTCCACTAAAGCAGGGCGGCGAATATTTCAGAAAACTGCCGTCAAGCCCAGCCTTCTTTTCTGCCTCATATCTTTACGACGAAAGTCATTTCCCCTTCCAACAGCCGTCCGGCACGTACCCGGGCTACTGCCTGCCAGCTTTTGGGGGCTTGTTGCTTGTTACAGACCTTATCAGTGTCAGTCATCAGTCGTATTAGCCCCTCTCCCGTCCCAATCTTTCCCCCCCGACATCATTTCCTACAACACCCCGCATACATAGCCTTTCCATAGGCTCAAACAAGGCAAGTTTAAAAAAGAATGCAATTTTCAATTATTTTTTTCTCAGCGGAAGAAATCCTTATTCTAAGAAAAGACATTTTCTGAAAAGCAAAATCTCGGAAAACTCTTCGCCAGTCAGCATCTGTATTTGTGTCATATGCAAATCACTGTTACCCAGCAGGAACACAGACTCCGGTACTATTTACCTAAAAGACGCGTGTAAGTAAAGTACTTAGCCCTGGAAAAAGCTGAAATCACCTCCCTTTGTCCCCAAACAAAAGATCATGGATCCCTCGAGGATCCCTTCCCGGGTACAGCTTCCAACAAAAGATAATGCTCGTTGTTAAGTATAGGGCTGGGCACGGTATCTGCACAGTTTTGTTAGACCCCCGCCAAAAGGAGCAAAAACGGACTTACGGCGCACCGTGGGTAAAACGGAGCGGTGTGCTATATACAAATGGTCACGTGACGTGCAATTCACGCGTATAAGCCGCTTAGTGCGTCCTCGGCACCTGCCCCTCTCTATTCCCTCTCCTTCCCTATAGATTTCCGTACTGATGTCATTCTATACATACAATGTAACCTCCTCGTGCGTAGCCATTAATAATAGTAAACCATTCCCTAAGGACTCGTAAGTACTTAAAATGTACCTTTTCTTCCTTTTTTGCTGCCCTCGAGCCCAAGCTTTTCTCAACTTTCGAGCACCCTCCTTTTTCACACACGAGAACGACTTATGGTTAGCAACATGTCCGTCCCTACGTTGTCATTTTACACGTCAAATGAGCGTCTAATTTCAGACCGAAAATAATAAGCCCGAGTAGTAGGAGGAGGAGGCGAAGCTTTTTGCCCTAATGCAGAGGCTGCGAGACTCATCCGAACGGTATTAGGTGCGGAGGACGGCTTAATCTTCTATAACCAAGAAGCAAAAAATAAAAAGAAGAATTCGCTCGCTGGTTATGGAAAACGAGGAAGCCAATAGTGCATATACCGCATGACCAATTCAAAGCTTATCTAACAATTTTATCGTAGTGTAGTTTAAGCCGTAATTAGGAATAAATTAGAACTTATAACCTACAAATACTGGGTCTGCTTGTAAAAGTCTCGGTTGCACAAATTAGCAGGTGAAAAATTTTAAAAAAGGGCACAAAGGTAATTGTGAAAATATGAAATTTTAACATTCATCTTCCAATAATGGACTTTTTCTTGGTCACATCCATTAGCTTTTTAAAAATTATCGAAACACTTTGTAAAACAATCAAAATAAAAAGAGAATTATTATGTAAAACCGCACCGCGAAACGGGGTAGTTTCGAACGAAAAAGGGCCTTTTATTTTAATTTTTCTTCTATATTGCGGCTAATTTTTAAATTAATATGAAAATGAAAAATTTAGCTCTGTAGATTGCTCCGCGGAAACACAAACTTTTCACCATTGATATCATTGCAAAATTCCGGGAGTATTGCATTTTCGAAATCGCATTTACAAAGTTACCCCGCGATGTGTACAACTTTGAAAGCGAAAAAGAATCGTTCGACAAAATTCAGAAATAACATTTATTGGCGGAAAATTTCCTCCTGGTGTCGTTATTGTGGATTAGTTAAACACTTCTAACCAATTTATTTGAAGAAAATGACTTTCATTATTTTAGGGGAAAATGAACGTAAACAATTCAGCAGAAAAAATGGTACCTACGCCTTAAAACTTAAATTTGTTTACACATTCGCACTTGGTTGCACTTCCTATAGTTTTAAGCACTGCTTTAGTATTTGCTATCCACAGTCTTTTCAACTTCGAAAGGGGAGTTGGTTTTTGTTGAGTTTTCATGCGTTTTTCTTTGCAAATCGGGTCCTCCCTCACCCCTCCTCACTTCCCTACCTAGGTGGCGCTGGCTAGCCTCGGAACAGCCATAACGTAGGAAAAGGGTCGAAGTTCACTATGTAAGGTTAACAGCGAGTTGCCTCGAGGTAAAAAGTTGCAAGTGCGTTTTGATTTAGGTAGCAGAAAACCTGGTATATGAAGGATCTTCTTGAAAAAAATACAGCCCCTAACTGTCCTAGTTGTCTTTCGATAGAGGAAATCCTAAAGCTCTAAAATTGTGCAAATAAAGTCCCTTATGTCCCTTAAATCCTAAGCTTCTTGTTGCCAGGAAACGGGCTAAAATACAAACACGGATGTTGGTATCCTAAAAAAGCCTATTATCACTGAATCTGTTGACTTTTTATTTGTTGCTTTGTTTTACATAGTTAAGGAGCAGTTGATGGCCTACTGTTTCCTATAAAATATTCATTGTATCCAAAATTACCCTGGTTTACGGTAAGCAACCGAACTAAATAAATAGACTAAAAGCATATCGCCTACTTTTCTGGTATTACTTTAAATAAAGAATAAAATGCCGACATGGAGACCCAACGAAACATCCAAGTTCTTCGTATCATTACGGCAAGCCTTTTCGATTTCGGGTTCAAATTCTTGAGCCGAATTTATTGCCAAACTTGCATGGTTTGTTAGAAACGAGTCGAAACTTTCCTTGCGGCTTCTACGTTGTAATCAAAAGTTGCGGCCACAACCGGCCGTTTTAATTACCGTCTTCTATAGAAGTTTGGGTAAATTCGGCCTGACTTGAAAGGAAACAGAATGTAGGCCCTTTGACGGAATGTTGCCTTTGTGTCTGAACACTGCACTATGACTAATTTCTGTGAAACACTTTATGAAATCTGTTTAAGCTCGAGAATTACCGAAGACCTCCCATAACATCTGCAAATCAAATGAGCGCATCGAAATCTACGCTGTTTCTTCCTGACTACAACAGAATGGTTACCTTTTTTGCTACGATATTGATTCGTATGTTCTTTTGTGCCCAAACTAATGAAAACTGCATTGTATCTAATAAGAGGGTTTGAATACCACAAGTAGTGAAAAATAGCCCAAAAAAACGCTAATTTCAGGTAATCTCTTTTCGATAAACTTGCACACAAACTAAAAAACTAAAAAATAATATTGACTTCGGAATGCAGCTGAGTCAAATTCGAACATCGCAGACGTTATAAGAGTCAGCGTACTCCAAAGAATTCTTGTATATATGGGATGAAAATGGAATCTTTGAAGTGACATATGGGTTAATTGCAATGCTGGCAACCTGACAACCCCTAAAAGCGAAACGTCTGACGTTTCCAGTAGCGTAATTGGAACCCCCGAGACCTCCGTCTGTATGTTATAGCGTAACAAAATCAAGAGCCATTTAATACTTTTTTCAAGTTACCCTCTCCTTTTCCCCTTTTCAAATGTCTCCTCAGGCCTATCCGCACGGCTGTAACACGCGCTTTGCCTAATAAAAACGTCCTAACACCACGTTTTAGTTTCTACTTTGCGTTCTCTCCCATGTCGGTACGAACCTAATTAAACGCAAAAGGTTCATTGGAGGCCTTTTCTTTACTCCTTCTTCACGAACGCCCTAACTTCAGAGAGTTTCTTTTACTCTGGCCAGCATCTCTGGAGATTAAGCTCTTAAGAACCAAGACAACAACCAAGCGAAGGTATCTAATATAATAGCAAACATAAAAAAAAAATTGTTTCTCCCTTTGGGGGAAAAGTCTCAAAAAGGCAACTCGGTCGGAGCCGTTCCGTGATGAAAGAGCTCTTGGGGTGTAAAGGTCAACAAAGGTCAGGTCTCGACATCCATCTTAGTGCTATGACAGGATCTATTGTTGTCCATACTACTTTGGTTTACCTTTTCTGGCTCACGTGGCCTTTTCTTCCTCTTTCGTTAGATCTTTTACTACGCTTAACGACACACGAGAGACACGTCCTTATCCATTTCACTATTCCCAACATCTCTATTGCCCTTTTTTGATCAAGAGGCGTGGTCACTGGAACTCCATTAAACATTACCTTCTCAATGAAAGGAAGAAACTGATCACGTTTGTGGAGTTCAAAGAGAGTATCAGGTCTGTACCTGTTACCTTTTTCTTTCCACGCGTGCCACAAAAAGAAAATCTTGACCCGGGACCGTAAACTACAAATTTTGTAAAGAAAGAAAACCTTGTACAGGAATAGTCTCCGCGTGAGTGTTTGCGGCCCAAAGGTACTTACGAATTCTAACGATCGCTATAAAAATATGTACAAAATAACGTTAGCGTCGTCCGCTGCATAAGTTTTAAGACAGCAACTGTTGTGCAGGGGAAAAGTCTGGGTTCCGCTTGGAAAGTTCTAAAAAGCTTGAATGTCTTCTTCGGACTCATAAAAAATGGCAGCATATTGAGCCCCAAAGTTTTGTTTACTTCAGCTCTATTATGAATAGATATGCTTGTTGCCTTGTGCCGATGGAAGCCAACGTCGAGCCCCATGAAAAGACACTGTTGGCCATAACTTTTCGCATGTGGCAGTAAAAAGCCAAACTTTCTGTAACTGCGGCCCATAGCCGCGGTCGTAACTCACAATGACTGTGTTTTTGTCGCCAAAGAAATCTCTGTATAAGGCAAAATTACTTTTAGGGTGGAAGTATTATGAATGAAATTACCGAGAAGAGATAGCCTGGAGTGCTTACATAAAACCCAAACTTCGCACACACGTATCTACTTCCTGCATCTGACCCTTGATGCTTTAATCCGGGTAATAATAGAGAACGGAAAACCTGTTCAAGTTGGCGAGAAGACATAAAAAATATTCGCATAAAATTTCGATCTATTTCATTTCTCCTGAAAATCCTTCAAACCAAAGATTCTGTTTCCGATGAAAATAATTCATGAAGCTTCTAAACTTGAGGCAAAGTATTATGACTATGAGTAAAAAAAGAACTGTAAAGAAAATAGTCTGAGAAGAAAAATTACACTATCTCTCCAAAACTTTATCAAAATAAGTCATGGCAACATTTTTATACGAAATACTAGAAATTGTCATTAATGGTTCACTAACACCAAACATGGCAAATTAATAATTTTGGAGCCTCACAAACTCAACGAGACTACCTTTTTCAATTGCTTTACATAAGTTTATAATTTGACTTGCCTAACTCTGTTATATTGACGATCACTTACATTGCTAGCTTTTTGTAATTATGAAAAATCTTTTTAAGTTGAATTCGATTGAGATCACATCGAAGAAGAATTTGGCGACAATGTTAGCTTACTTTGATCCTAAAAAGGAACACAAAACGCAAATATTACAAAGTAATCAAAATAACGCAAGAGTGAGGGGGAAAATAAATGCATAATTCCAGCACAGAATTGTACGTTGCTCTAGAACTTTTGTTTATTTTTTCCTTTCGATTCTGTTAATGTGACTACCGATGATATTAATTACTCTTTGTTTTTCATGTTTTCGTAATTTAACTAACTTTTATTTGCTTGACTTTACCTTGGCTCCCCTGAGTGAATGTTACATGTGTCCTGTTGAAGAACGTTCGAAATAGTGTGCCTCACAGAAGTCCAATCCAGTGGGAACTGTTCTATGAAATAAGTCTTGACAATTCTTGCTATATTGACGATCACTTCCATTGATCCTTGTCACCTACCTGCTTCATCTTCTTCGGTCAAGCTAAGACACAGACTACTATCCCTCAAAGTACACTCAGCCTTTAGTATCACTGCGTGATGACCAAATCTGGGCTACTACAAAGCGAAACAAAAATATCGAAACCTAATGAATCCTTCAAAAGTAGGAAAATTTGTAGCAAAGAATGCAGTATATTAAAATGGAAAAAGAGACTGCTTAACGTGACTGAAATTTGCGACATGTAGCCTATATAGGTTAAAAGCTGTGTCTTAACTAATTAATTGAACTTCTATGAAAAATTGGAACTTCATTAACAGTTTCGTCATTAGGTGGGTATCACAGTAGAATCGCTGCCAGTCGATTTATCTATTATACATTGTACAAAAGTGCACAGCCAACACAGGAATTAAATTAATCGAGTCACTTGGTAAACTTAAGACAATATACTGGTTATCAAACCATATCGTGGCACCATTTGCCTCAGAAGGAGTTTTGGTCTGAAAATAATTTGATTTTCAAAGATAGGTCTCAGCTTCCCTCCAGAGCTTGACAGTACTGACCCTTGTTCCAGACAATAATTACGCCTTTTCTGTCAATTTCAAGGGTCCAATTTACCCGAAGACTTTGGTACCTCTACACATGTTGTCGACCTCTGACTTTTGACCTAATGTTAAGTGCCAGGAGCCTCGAGCAGGGGCGCTGCTCTCTTAAGCAATGCATGACATTGTGAAGTGGGCGACCAACTGTTCTGCTGGTACCCTCTGGCTGGCAGTAACTAACCGACAAGATATGCATACCTCCTGCTGTCCCCTGCGAACACGAAGAAAGCAAAAAGCTTCCTGTAATGAATGATGCATTTGGCTCTCATTTGTCGATAACTTTGAAGTCCACTTGCGCCTTCTCTGGAATCCCGATAAGGTCGGCTACTAATCGGGTATTAAACATATGTTTGCCTTTACCCCAAGAGCCAACAAGAGCATTCTCCATCGTTTGAAATCCTCATTGCAGCTCTTTAGAGCCTGCTTCCATTCTAAAGTGAGAAATATTGCTCCTAGTCAAGTGCCAAGCACTCTTCAGTTCCTTAATAGTACAGCCTCGTGTTGCATTCTAAATTAAAAGGAGAATTTTCGACAGCAGTGTTACATTCTTTTTTATCTCCCCAAACAAAATTGGAGAAAGAATGACTTCAGCCTCCGCCCTCTAAAGGGTAGAAAAACGGAGAAAAAAATGAACTAAAACCCTATTACGAAAAAAAAAACTGATATAATAAAAATACAAAAACTCTGGGTTCCCACTCGCCCGGCGTACTCAAGGGTCTCATTAGTTAAAGAGCCAGACTTATTAAAGAGAACAAGAGACTTCCTTCCACGACGGGAACATTACATTCCTCCTTCTCTCTCTTATCATCTTAATTATACATGCAATTCCCCCAGGAGTCACTCCGCATCTTCTCAGAGATGTAGAAAATCTTCTCAAAAATTCGATCAGATCCTCTTGCATACGCAATACCTTTGCTCTCTGCTCTCCATCTCAGTCAGTACTTTCTTTTTTTTCTGTCCCTTTACACAAAACAAAGCTGGAAAAACATCCCAAAGCAATGCACAAAAGTCATCTCGATCCGGACTAGAGAACCTTTCTGGACTGCTCGGATGAAGTCTCGAGTACACTTCATGAGATCTAACTCAAGATTCGACCATTACTTTTGAATCTATCATGACTGGGCAGAGAAACAAAACGTCATCTTAAACTAGTTATTTTAATGTATTTTTCGAAAAATGTCGAAAAAAAGCTAGTTGAAATTCCAGACTTGATTTTCGGTTGAAAAATTGAAACGGAATCTTGGAATCTGTTCAGTGGCACACATCTGAATTGGTTACAAAGATATTTCGAAGTCCAAGTTTCAGACCAAAATAAAGTTCGAGGCTTATGTAGTTCAGTTATGATTCAACTCGAAAACACTAAATTAGTGAGTAGCGTGAAGTGCTTAATAAATGGACAGGTGGATGAGCTCAACGACTGACTGGCCCTTGTGCAAATGCGGCATATCCGCGTATTATTTTGCTAATTATTGCACAAAACACACTACACTCCCGAACCAAATATAGCAAAATAAGAGTTCCTAGCTACTGTTATATTAATTCATATTTGCACGTGTAAGAGTGCCATTGGGAGTTGTATTAGTATGTAACCTAATCGTAGGGTTAGATTAGCATGTTCGTCATAGAAGCTTGACCTTGTCCTTTGCTATATCCTCTGCTGCATATATTGATGTTTTCCACACTGTATAGAATTAGTCGTTATCCTTGTTGCTTGTACAATACAGCTTATTACGTTACACACGGTTCAATTTGTTTAATACATACTTTTTCCCGAGAGGACCTGACGTAGATTTTCGTGTGTCACTGGTGCCACTATATTAGTTACATAAATATGGGCTGTAATAACTTATTGGAATACATTAAATTGAAATATTTATTATTTTTACACAATATGGCTTAAATTTCTCTAAGAAATTTACTAGTGTGAGCTCCTGTTCTTGTTAAAACTAAAGATACAATTCCGTTACAAAAATCCTGTTAACTGTTTATTGACATTGTTAATAAATAAAAAAAAATGCTTTGTTCCATTTGTGTCGCAACCTCTACGCCTGGTATGCTCAAAAGTTTCAACCAAATAAACAAAACATGTAAGTGACTTCCATAATTGCCAACATGGAACAAATGCCCATGCTGGTTGTTAAGTATTGATATAAAAATCTCTGTATGGCACACATTTTACTTTACAGAATTAACTACCAAAGCTGTTCACAACATGTTTCATAAGTTATACTTAACTGCGAACTTATTTTCTGTAAATCTTTACAACTTGTAATTCCACGACAATTAATTCAAAGACGTTCTAACAAGAAAGCGACAAAATCATATTTCTTGTTCACTTAGTGATTGCTCTTCATTCATCCAGATTCACAGCTAACTATTAACCTAGACAGCATCCCAAGTAACTTGCGATATTTGCTGCAGCTTTGATTTTTTGACCTCCCCGGCACTTACAACTCAAAAGTTGTCGTGTTTGTTTCAATTGCCCAGAGTTCTAATTGTCCCTTTCTCCACAACAGAGAGTGAGATTCCTTCACTATTTTTATCATATTTTTCTGCCTTTTACTTATTTGTATAATAGTAAAAGAAAAGCACGGCCTATTTTCTGGAGCGCATTATAAGCTGGTGGCAAAAAGCTTTTTAGCTACTTTTTTCCGCTCACATGGACATAATTTTCAACAACGTAATACTCGCTTTACATCCCATTCAACAGCAATTGCGTTCAGACTATATTAAATCGAAAACTAAGGATTTTCGAGCCCCGCACTCCTTTCACCTCCTAAAAAGAAAATAAATGTAAAGTGTTGTCAAACATTTTGAGCTTCCCAAAGCTTAGTAAATATACTTGGAAAAGGCAAACCAACGACCTTCCCATTTAACCCTCGTTACTCTACTTCAAGAAGGTCGAAAAAAGGGACAATAACCACTACATTCGACCGCAAACTCGAGTTTAGCTAAGCCGTCGTTCCGAAAACCGGCCCGGCTCTTGAGTCGATTAAATTCGAATGATAGTCTGACTACCTATAGGCCCAAACTCAATAGAAAATTTTCCTCTATGAATCGAGGGGGAAGGGGGGTAAATCTCTGACATCCTGTCCCCACCTCCCTCTGTTACCTCTCCTCGACCCATCCGTCCGAAAGCCAGATGGTGGTTCAAGTTCATATGATTATACTATATAAATTCATTGGGAATCAGTGTCCCTTTTCATGCAAATGTCATTGCCAACTGAATGTCGTCGCCCCCATGAAATGTTTCTGTTACCGATAATAAGTCCGAAACCGCTTCTTTTGTCAGCGGCAAGACCCCCGAACCCGACAGATGGCCAATTTTTCCGCACAGGACCCTGAAACCGAATCAAAACTTGCGAGGCCCTTGTCCTCTTCCTCAGTCGCGGCGCGACCTTTCCGACCTGACAAGTCAGCCATAGAAAGTGCAGAACCCCCTGCCCCCCCTCGCCAACAAGCTAAAAGTAAACGTTTTCTTCGTATCACAAGTTACAGTAGTGAAGAGGAGGGGGGAAAGAGAGAAACATTTGATGTAGTCCTATGGGGCTCTCAATATACTTGGCTCGTTATCATGATCGAAGTTACTATGCTTGTCGCTTGATTTATTTCCACATTTCCTCCTGCAACTCCTACGCGAGTTACACATACGCACCAGCTGCCGCACACATGACTTGCCGTCTTTCCCGAAACTTCGGTCCTAAACGTATTCTATTCATGCCCTGTTTATAGTGTTGGGTCAATATTTGGACAGGATAGTCGAAATGCTGCAAAAAGTAATATTCTGCAAATATTTAGGTATCACTGCGATTTGGCTGGCAAATGATTCACTACGAGTTTGCTTTCTAGTTTAATTGACACTGAAGAAGCGTCGACGGATATCTAACCTTTTTGGTTTTCGAAAGATCAAACGACACTTTGTGATCCGAAGGGCGAAATGGATAAGGACAAAAACTATGGCTCAGTAAAAATTAATACGTTTCTAAAGATAGGTTTTTCAGTGTTCTGAGGTTCGGTAAAGTATTCAAAAGTGCTGAGGCTTCACTTTTTTCTGCGATAATGTTTTGTTAATTCTTTGATCAGTACGATATATGTAGTTTATTAATAATTATATCTACTAGACACTTTCGAGACTTCTTTCAAGAAAAACTACTAAATTTATCGTAAGATAGTCAGTCAGATAGTCAGACTTATTTTTTAATTCCTTTTTTTTGGGGGGGAGAAGGCTAAAAATAGTAAATAGGGTGCCGCTGTAGTCCTTTTCATCTGCTTTTTCGGGAAAAAGGAATTTAAATCTTATTATCACTTTGTTGCTGTTTTTGTCACCTGGAAAACTCGTACAATTATCTAGGTTATTATACAAACAATTTACGGACTTCTGCTTTTGTTGCGAAGAATTATCGGATCGGTACGTGACTGACAAGTACAAATCCCTTGCATGCTTTACATCCACTTAAGAAAATATTTGTGTCTATTATAAATGAAGTCCACGGCTCACATAATATATCTTTAATCATAACTAATGACTCAAATTATATTATATATATTAATAGTGGGTTATTTTTTATGAGAAAGCTAAATGCTAAAATTTCGGTAGTATTGGATCAATTATTTACGATCTGCAAGGCATAGAGAGTGTAAGAGTGAAGTGCTTTATAATCAGTGCGTAAAAGTTCCCTAGGTAGAGTGTCATGGCATAATTACTTACACGGTTCTGTCAATTAACTATATTCATTGCCCTAAAAACAGCCTGTTACCCGTAAAATCCCTTCACTCGTACATTTGGCACCTTTCCAAGCCACACTTACCCGTGTAACAAGACAACTTCGAAGTGAGAACATTAATCAAACCTTGTTGCCGCTTCAATAATTACACTTTCCCTTCATCACGAATTCCGCTGAACGAAAACGGAAAACAAAGCCAAACCAGAGAAACCGCTAGCAAAACAGTGCTGCAATCAGCGGCGCCAGCAGCAACATATTACAAAAAAAAGACGCAAAACATCAAAGTATCCGTTCTCTAAGATTTTCTTTTATTTGTCTGGCGCATATGTAGTGATTTTGCGCTCCTATTACTTTCCTGAAGGTACGGGGGAACTTGCATTGTAGGTTATCCGCCTTTTGCCTTAATATCCAGAGCATGGGGCGAACGGAGTTGCTTTTATACGCCATAATTCCAATAACAAGTTCCGGAACCGGACTTCTTATCCTCGAATGAACGTCAAAAGCGGGGAAGCTGAAGACTTTTCTGGCTTTATGGCCCATTAACTCCCCCTTTAACTCTTTCTGGGTCCCTTTTTATCGGACTCGTAAAGTATCACATCTTGAATGACGCCCTGTTATATATTTCTTGGGCTCCATGGTCCAGTCTTTCTTTGGGGACTAAACAACATGCCGATGATTCAAGGATTATGGCTGGTTAAGGCATTTTCCTGATTCTGTGGACAACTAAATTCATTTCGGCCGTAATCGAGTCGGAACGTAAAGAAAGCGGAAGGAAAAGCCGCGAAAAAAGCGTAACAAGGAGTCCGGTTCGTTCACTGACCAGGTGTTGTTAGTACAGTTAACAAAGTGCTAAATGGAAAAGCGTTGTTCTTCTTCGCCTGGCAGCCCCCAGATGCTGAAGACGATTAGCCCATCAATTTTCTGCTCAGAATTGTTACGACGTGTACCTCGCGACGTCAACCTAACGTTAACACGGTGACAAAATGCTAATTTCCTCTCCGTGTAATCAAGTTGGACATTGACACTCCATCCCCGTCAATGGAAAACCCTTGATTTGTTCGTTCCATCATTCTCACAACCCTCGGATGTCACTTTTACCCCACACAGACACGATAACTCCAGAAGACACGATATTAACCCTTTTGCCATTTCAGAACAAGAATTCAAAACCTAACGGAAAAGCAAAGGAATGTGGCGAATCATGGCTGTACCTGAATACTCTTCTAATCGAAACCTGAACGAAACTAGCAAGAATCAAAGCGAAAAGCTATAGGCAATCAGGAAAATACGGATATAATCATTAACCCTGTCATCGTTTTTTTCTACATTTACTAAGTTTGCCTCGCTCACCTGAACATGTTGCGCTCACTACGGTACTCCGACAAGGCATCGTTACTTCTGACAAAGAAGTACGTGTAATGCCAAAGATAATCTATATATTTTCCCCTGTCAGCGTTCGTGCTTGCTGTCATTTGTTGATTTCGTTTTTCAAATTAATAAGTTGAGTGTTTAAATTTTGAAAAAACTTAAGTCGAATTAAAGAAACAGAAAGTTAAATGTATTAAAAAAAGGCACCTAACGTTCCAAAAGTGAGTTGGTAACGGCTTACGTGCATTCAAAACAGTGGTTTACATATACTGTCTAATTACTGAAAATAAAATCAAGTTCCCTATGTACAATAGTTACTTCAAAATGCTGTATTTCTTGAAGACAACAATATAGTTGCGACCATAGGTGAGCATATGCCTGTAATTAATAAAAAAAATAAGTCCCTAAGATCAATGTGCAATTAGCCGTGCACGTAGCCGTGAGATTTTCTTAAATCATGTTTTGCAAAATTGGGACAAAAGTCACATATATTTTTTTCAGGAGACGTTATATTTTAAAAACAATACTCAGTCTAATGTTTTAACTTTTTTAAGGAGAAACCAGAATTTAATTCAGACTTTCGACTTAGGAGTAGCTTTCTTCAATAGTTTTCTAGAGTACCTTTTCTTCAAAACGAATTGTAGAATTGGACAACAGTGTTCGCAAATGAGAATAACATAATTAAGTTGGCTCTCCTACACTGTAAGATCCCATTTCGAATATCTGTTCCGTGGATGGTGACCGTTGATTCGCTTCTCACTAGTGGCTTTCCTTGAATAAAGATAATCAATTTACATTACATAATATGTTACTGACCGTTAGTTTGGCTCTTGATTTTGCTTGCTTCTTGTAGCCTTTTGTCCTAACCTGACCTTTTTCTCCGAAAATGCTCTTTCTTGAATTTTCTTACTGTAGCCGACTAATCAACGACGTTTCTGAACTTGTGTCCTTTCGTGACTATTTATGGAGTATTTTGTACGTTAAAATTCGGTCTCTTCCGAGTCTCTTCTGCGTTTGCTCTTAGTCTGTCCTGAGTACATCAACGACATTTGCCCACCTTAGCACAAGCTAGGTGAAGGTAAAAATGTAATCTCGGTGTGTGTTACTGTTCAGTTTGACTCTTGAAAATAAATTAAGTGAATCAAAACCTCGTCTTTGCTTTAACGCAATTAAAATAAAAAGAAAACCCGTGACACGTTAAACCCGTACATAATATAATTCAATCTTAACTGTCAAGAGTTTCATGAAGGATTGTAATATGGTGACACTTCTTATGAGACAGCTTTTCAACTATCTGAGCCATTTTACATGTTTTACATTTTGAGCCTTTAGGAGCACTGTAAAAAAAATTGCAGAAAGCCTTGTAAAAAAAAGAGTGAGCTCCGCATAACAATATTCCCTGAATTTTCGTAAATGAAAAGAAATATGAGTTCTGCGCGATAGACGGGTAAGCACTGTCGTCTAAATAATCAGACAAGCAGTCAATACAAAGCAGAAATGCGCTTGAACAATTTATTCTAAGTAGTCGGAGAACTTGACATAAGAACTAATTTAAGTGTCACGGGAAGACAAGCGGTGTGGAAACGTCTCGCAATTCTCGTCTAAAATCCTCAATCTTTTGACGCAAAAAGCGACAACAATCACGAAAACACGACATGTACCAGCCCTTTAAATGAGCCAAAAAAGCTGAGTATACAAACGTGTTATTTACATCCGATCGGAACCCTTCATATCCCTGATAATCCCAGCTACCTTTCTTTCTTTTTTGTACCGCCCCTTAACCACGATTGCATCGCTTTGAAGTTTTCGGCAAAAGCGGTGCCAAAAAGGCTTTGGGTACAGGGCTAAAAAAAGGAGACCCAACTTATTGTATGGCTCATAAACTTGTTAACGAACCCATCAGCACCTATTACAAGCCAAGTCTGTCTCCAATTCCCTCGAACAAGACTGCCGGCGCCATCCGAACTTTCCGAAACCCAAACAGCAATCTTAACCCTCTGAAAAGTGAAAACAAAGGAGGCCAACACGACCAGAGTACGGCGGGCAGATAAAAAATGTGAGAGAAAAAACGCAGGAGCAGACGCAAGGAAATACCGACTGACAGCCCCCAAATTGCAGTTTATGCAAGAAGCCGCCTACTTGAGAAACTTCTCCCATGTTCGTGGCTGAACAGTACAGTTCCATGTATACACACTTTGACTGCCTATTGTTGACTTTTGGGGCCGTTGCCTGTTACCCACTATCCCCCTTTTGTCTTGAGGCCCCATAGAGAGCTTTCAACAGCGATGTCTTGGGTACTGTACCCGAAGACTTGGCCAAAGAGTTTGCAGAAAGCCTAACAACCGCTCCATCTTGCATTGTTGGCAGACTTGGGTCGTCCATCTTGGGAGCCCTGTTGCGGGGTCAAGCCGTTTTTTGTAGGTCTTGATGGGGAGTTACGCATACATACACTGCTCTGTACACATACACACATGTGCGGAGCATGAGCATGAGTTGTGTAAGCACAGGTGTGATGCACACATGCATCTACAAATACACACACCACGGAGACTAACAGCAAGAGCGCTGGTCAAGGAGGGGCGCCTAATGGATTTTCAGTAATTCGATGCTGCCGGGGATGATACAGCACATAACCGGAGACGAATCTCGGCTCCCGTTCGCGCCAAGTAAAAAAAGAAAAAGAGGAAAACTAAACCGACGTGTGCTTACTCCTCCGATTTCTCGCAGGACAGAATATGAGACAGAGAAGGGAATTCCAGGATCGCTGACTAATTCGGTGAAGAGTTTCATCAATCGACCACTCAAAACAGCTTCTCAAGGTGCACAAAAATCAAATAAGTTGGAATTATAAGAAAAGAACTAAAGAATTGCCTAGGAGTAGGAAACTTGCAAACAATTATGGCTTTTAGTTTTAACTTGACATACTTCATTATTCAAACATGTCAAAAGTTTGTGTAGAATACTTCAATGATTTCTACAAACGTTTGAGGACGTTGGGAATTAGTCCGGTATTGAGCTAGCCCTTTTTCTGCATTTTCTTATCAGCCTATGAGATACAGATGGCTGGGAGATATTTGAAACAAAAAATGAGTTACTCACAGAAGGGAAGAAAAGTATTCGCAAACGAATGCCTAATTTCAGCAAACCTTCCTAGAATTTCCAACTCGAAAGGAGTCGTCTATCACAAAACCCGTGTGCCGTTCCAATCAGTTCAAATATCGGGGCGCCTCACAGGAAACAAGTCTGTGCACACAAGGCGAGGAATCAAAATTCATACAACTCACTGTATTTGGGAAGTAAGCGAATTCCTGAACTTCGCATCCCACAGTCAGCTAGGGTATTAGTATCTTGGAAAAATAGAAGGATAACGCAGATTTTCTGTACATACGAGAGATGGGCTTGAAAAACTCACGAAAGTACAAATAATTGTTTATTCTTATTAAAGTTTCTTATTGTTATTCTTTCTTTTTGTAGACAAATATTGTACGACTATTCACAAAGCACTCATTTGTAAGACCTTTCGACCACAGTATTTCACTTCGTTTCTCTCATGTAATCCACGAAAACACAAAAGAAAATCGCTCTAAATTCTTTTTTTTTTATCCGAACGAGCAGGAGCACTGTTAGGTTTATTAATATAATCATAATTTAAAAAAAAAACTTTAAAAGCTGAAACAGCAGGCTCAGTTATAACCATCTAACTCTATAGGCTACATAAGTATCGCTCTACATTTATACTGTTAATATCGCTTTACCTTAGCAGAGGTAAATATATCCTTCATTTATAATTAGCTTAACATTTATTTTCAGTACAACAGAAACGTCAATTACCCCTAATGTTGAATTTTCCATTACTTTCCAATCTCATTGGTTGAGATTTCGGTTGGACAAGTCGTGCTCTATGCGTTTTTCACATAATGTGTAAGGAGCTTTTTAAAGGACTTCTTACTTCATTTTTTAGAGCACTCCTTTAAAGTGTTCGCGTAACATGGTGCCAAGTTTATGCGCATAGGACGGAGCTAATTTCTAAATCACTCAAATTTTAAATTACAGTTAAGCAAAAGAAAACCCAGAATGCGCAAGCAAAGCTTCAAGCGTAGGTTTAATCTCTATATCTTGAACTTTTCAGAAGCGTGTGTAAAACATTTAAGCAATTTACTTCAAAAACGGAATTCTCAGCCTCTAACTAATTTGCTTGGCGTCATGGACCACTTGGCTCCCACCAGACGCTTCTGGTCGCCGCAGTTTATGACGGTTAACTTAGGAAACTTCTCCTATACATGCGAAACTTTCCGAAAACCGCCTAATTTCTTTTTTTTTTTTTATGTTCCAGTCATAAAAATCTGCCAAAGCTTGCCGTGGGTTGCTAGGCTCTCTTCATCGCGACGGTCAGATTTTCGGTTTTCAAGGGGATGCAAAATAGTGAGACATGGAAATCCTTTGAGCTTTATTTAGCAGGGTCAAACAATTTGTTCAAATAAAGAGATGAAGTTTCCGTTTTCGTTTATTCTCTTCGACTTTCCTGCATGTTGAGACACAACTGCCGCTCGAAAGCTGCTAGAATCTTCCACCCACTCCCTTTTTAAACAAAGCCACCTTCTTTTCCTCTTCTTTTCAAAGACACATGATCGGGAAAACGGCGGGAAAGCTGAGACAGCTTTACGACACATGGCCTCACGCTATAACCACAACGCGTTTTTTTTTTAACGAAGTTCGGGTTCATTAATCGGCGCCTAGCGATCCAAGCCGCAGATAATCCTTCCGTAATGACCTGCTCTTGTTTCGTTATCCATGGAAAAGCCACTGATGGGTTGTAAAGAGGTAACCCTGTTATTCAAATGAGCCAATTCTTCGCTCCCTTCGCTTTCTATCCTCTCGAAAAAAACAACAAAAGCTCTGAGGAAACAGACAAAGCAGTTTATAGAGGTAAACAACAGAGGTAACGAAGATCACCAAGTCCGACTTTTTTCTTTATCTTCTCAACTAATGAAATCTCCAACCAAAATAATCTTTAATGCTCATTAAAACCCCCTGTCGAGAATTTTCTTTTGTTTTCTCTGCCTTGTGCTCTTCGTCGGGTCCTTAACCCTATCAATAAAAGGGTCTATTATCAAGAGGGTTTGAAGGGTGTCCTACAGCGGAAAAAAGCCTATAAAATGTATCGCTGGGTAAACACAAGAAAGTCGTCTTCGTTCTCGGATCTCATAAAAGCTCAAGGTTTCCCAACATCTTGCTTATCATATCAAGCCTATAAAGACTTATGGTCCATAGCAAACGGCATCATTAATAATGTGAAGGCGAACTGATAAAACGAAGAAGACGAAAGCCGCAGCCCCCGAAAACGAAAGACGAAGACGAAAGATCATTTGGTGGTACAAGGCAATGACAACTAGAGGGAAAATGTTAAGTATGTGGTCTTGTGAAGAGACGAACGATTCTTGTTGTGAAGTCGAGAGCGCAGGGAGAAAAAGCCAGCTTTCATGTATGGTAGGTGGAAAAAGGTTGAGTCATTTGTCTTGTTTAACTGTTCTCCAGCACCATCACTAGCTCATTGTTTACTTCGGCCGAAACTTCCTGCTGCGCTTGGGAGCAGCGCCGAGTGTGTACGCGTTCTGGGGGATGGGAAGCTGAAACCCCCCTTTGATGCCCTTTTACACAACATTCAGGCCTATGCTAACTGTCGTGTACACCCCTAACTGCTGGAAACGGGCCTAATATGTGAACGACATGTCCTGCTGTTTGCTAAAGAGTTCGTAGGCCTAACGAATGTTACGTCGTGTGTGCGTAGCTAGAATGCCAACAGATGAATTCTGGAAAAGATTGTTCGGATGGCAATCGGTGTAAAACACCGGACGCTGCTTTTAGGCTTAAGTTACTTGAAAAAAAAAAAAACTACTTGGCAACTCGGGAGCTATGCTGAATCAGCGGAAGGGAACTGGGGGAAACGTCCTAGGCCCAAATTCCAAGGAATGTAAAGGGTTTACTTTGCGAATCCGACAGGCTAATGGTACGGAACCTAGGCCTACATGTTTTTCTTCCGAAAAGTGGGAATGGCGGAGGCGCCAAGGCATGTCTCGTCTTGAAGCTTTCATGCAAAAAATGTAAAATGGTTTGTAAATAAAGGATTACTCTAAGCTCTCCTTGTGTGTGGGCTTTTAAGGTGGCGTCGAATACGAACACGTTCTTCGAGTTTCTTGAATATTAGTCGAGCTAGGAGCGAAACCAATTGTGGGACTGCTCATAACCCCACGAAAACTTTATTAATTATCTACAATAAACCAAACCGTCAATTAGTAAACTATAGATAACAAGCTACTAGTACAAGTTATTCACAAACTGAGATTCAAACATGTAATTGAACAAGTAGCGATCTATTTTCGTTTAGTAGCTTTGTAATACAAGTTCTTGTTTTGATCTTTAAAATATGTGAAAAATCGTTTTGAATATGTGAACAATTGTTGATTTGTTACTGCTTCAGATTTTTTTCTTACAGTTTATAGCTCCATTTGAACATCAAAAGTATACATGTATTTTCTTTAGACCGTAGAAATTCGCAAATTTTTATTTAAAAAAAAGAAAATGTACGCTGTTCTAGAAAGTAAAGGAATTACTCGGGGTAAGCGCTTACCGGTACTGTACTGACTACAGTCTGCATTGTCATGCTTTAGAATCTTCTAAGTATATATGCGATATACACACAACCATATATATAAGCCCTTTTTGAACAAGAAGATAATTAAACGTTTTCGTATTTGTCTGAAAGTTAACTGAACTTCACAAATGTTTGCCATACTTGCGATATGCCCACAGATACTGGTATGTCTCACAGTAATGCAGAGCCAGAACCAGCTTTTTGTCTGACGTCAAGATAGGACGGGGAAGAAGGGTGCAGATGAAACAGTTCCTGGAGTATGAGTTTACACGATACATGAGTCTATGTGGTACTTCTGGCTCCGAAACTAAGTAACCGTGAAAAACAATGAATTGTACTATTTACTTCCTATGCAGCTACGTTAATGTTATGATTGATGCAGCCTAGTGCTGCACTCATGAAGGGGAGTGTTAAATAGACACTGTACAGAAACTAATCTAGTAAAACTTTTCAGAAAGTTTGATCATTGTTAATTATATGTTACACTCATATTCAAATCTGGTGTTAAAACTGAGAAATAGTCTTTTATATATGATCATGTTTTTTTTTGTTTTTTAAGCCGTCAATGAATACTGGTTTAGTACAACCAACGAGCTGGCAATTGATGTACAACCAAGTTATAACTGAAAGCCGAATATATATTATTCATTTATTTAGGTCATTTTCTGACTTCCATATGGTTCTAAATGTAGGAAAATGTGACACATGTTGGGTTTTTCTGAACGTTAACATACATGAATACATCATCCTCATACTGGACAATGCCATTGAGCCAAGTTCTGTCTGACGCGTGACCAATTCGAATTTAGCTTCATTTCAAAGTATAATAGGCTCTCGTAATACCCAAGTGATGGAGGAACAGGGAAGCCACACACATCAAAATATAAAAAAAAACTCTGTCCTGCATAATTAGATAGGCAAACAAGCTCGCAAGACTTTGACAGGGCCGTCCCTAGTAAATTTACAGCTTACTCTGCTATCGCTTACCTGCAATCAGATGGAATATTTTCAATCGCGTGGGGCTTTAGAAAGCAAACACAAAGCAAACCCTAAACGGAACACAGGCCCTTTTTTTCCCAACATCTCATCGCACAGACCATGCACCTACAATTCCCCGTATCTCAGCTTATTACCTTGCGAGGTCAGATGACCATAACCCAATCCAAATCTCACTTTGTTAAACCGAGATCCTGCTTCAGTGCCTATAAAAAAATAACCGGGCCATAAAACCCGGGTCCCGAAAACTTATGTAGGTGCAGAAAATCGCACTTTGTAAAAACATTGGGATCATACTTTTCTCGTTTCCCAGGCAGCCTTTCGGACAGCAGGTCAACAGGCCAGTAAACATTGTTGTGTTATAATTCATCGTAGCTCAGATTCTCACGGTTTTGCAGTTTGCATTTGGAAAACTTTCTTGTGTGAAGCATCTACTTCAATCCTTCTCTACCTTCTGTAGCTAGCCGCGAAAATTGGCGTCTCCTGAGGTATTTCTGCGACCTATAGGATCCTTGAAAATTGTCAAGTTTGTACCGCTAACAGAAGAGTTGGCATTCATGGGCAGGTCTCGGCCACATGTCCAGCAGTTTTTTTTTTTAGTTGGTGCAATTACCGACTTCCATGTAATTTTTGAATGCCATGAGAAGTGCTCCAAAGTTTTAATTAGCTAGATGCATTTTTGCTGAGCCGGGCGGATCGCGATCCAAATGACTTTGGATCACTTCGGATAAGAAACGGATCATTTAATCTATGGTCCGCTGTACGGATCGTGATCCTCGAATGTGATCCATGACTACGGATGAACTTTCTGAATAGCGATCCGCGTAAATGGATCACGGATAATGATCCGAGATCCAATTCCAGTAAACACGGATCACAATCTGTGATCCATGATCCATTTACATGGATCACGCCTCGTGATCCATCTTCAACGTTGTGATCTGAAAAGCTTATTCGTTGGTCGTAGTTCGTGATCCGTGATATCGCAGTCAAAAATGCTCACTTCCTGTAGCCAGTACGTCACAAAGAGGTATTGTGCAAACAGATTCAAGTTAAATCCGAAACATTATTCAAGATTCAAGTTTAGATACTAGTTACGTGGGAAAGCCTATGCTGCTCGGCCTTGAAGAATGGTATAGGAAACAGTGTATTCAATATTCACTTGTTTTTAAGAAATTATTTATGCACTACCGGGATTTTTAAATAGTTACTTCTTTTAAAGGTAGAAACTCTCTAAACGGTTATTGTATCAGGAAACAATCCAAATATCGTGAAAACGGATCATGAATCACGGATTACGGATTGCGAACCAAAATCTACAATCTAGATCACACTGTGATTCAAGACTACGGATCATAGATCACGGATCCATGATCCGTAGTCTTGATCACGTGAGCCATGGTTAACATGTAGCCACAGATCTGGTGGATCACGATCCGATTCTATCCGTAGAAGTGTTTTTTGCCCATCTCTACATATTTGTTCGAAGTAATATATCTTCACGTAGTCACGCTGGCTGCCTCTTTTGCTGGGTATGCTTTTTTATATTATTTTAGCTAATTCATATATAATTATAATTTAACATGGCATGTATATTTTTTGTTATAACTTGTCTATTAGTTTTCTGCTTTTTAAAACCACATCATGGCGCGCAATTACCATATGCTCCACGCTTTCTTCCTGTTTTCTCGATATCGACACATTGGGATTGATGAAAGGTAAAATCTGTGGAGTCTTGTGTCAATTTTACCGTGCCACATCTAGGCCGCATCAGAGCTATTGCAAGTCTTATTTTTCTGCAACACCATTTCTTGATGTTCAGATTTTCGAAATTGTTTTCTGAGGGGTATTGTTTTTAATTATGCCTAAAAAGATACTGCACTTATTTATTATACCCGCTCGACAGGCAGTAAGCCATAACGGACAAGTGCCTTATATATAGACCTATGGCCTTTAAAAATTATATTTTAAAACTCTTTCTGCCATTTTACACACGTCTCCGGTTTTGTCCGGCGAAAGATACACTCTCGTATCTGCCGGATAAGGGGGCTTATACGTGACAGTTTCCCTTGAAATAGTTTTGCTAATCCTTCTGAAACCATTCACTGCAATTAAAATGTTGCCAAAGCAAGTGGTATGAGCTCATCGGCTGACCTTACGGACGGCGAGACGAACAACTGTGAAAGGGAAACTTTAATCCAGTTATCCTCTTGACTAGTTTCCAAGCCAGGAAAAGGAAAGATCTAAATAACGGAAGTTCAAAGCCTATGAATGACGAGGCACCAAAATAAACAGTGCAGTACAGGAGTTCGTGCCTTCGTCGCAGGGGGGATGGGGGTTGGGGAAGGAGGATATGAAAGGGTAGAAGGTGGTACTTGACTATTTCTTCAAGCTGAGGCCACTGCGGAACTCATCGTGAATGCAGACTTGTGGACTTTGGGAGGTAGTTCTTATTAGTTCAGGAGGCATATGGAGTTCTCTGTAAGACCGTTCTTTCGGCAAAGTTTGGGTGCCGAGTTAGGACCGGGCCAACGCGCATATTAGGATGTAGGCTCGGAAAAGGATTTTCGAGAGCTGGGTTTGACGTTTCCGGTCGTCTGTGGACTGGGGTTACTGCTAAGGCTTCCCTAACCTTAAACTTGTTAAAACTGTCCCAAATAGCTTTGCTCAGCTTCGAGTCATTTATGAAGAGGAACTTGACTAACATGACCCCTTCAAATAGTCCATCCGTTCAGAAATTTGTTCTGTAATTGTCACTACCGAGGGTTTGTAACCTTCTTGGGAGGGTCTTCCAATATTTACCCTGCTATATCCAGTTTCAAATCTCTGCTCCAAATTAAATGTTGATCATGAAAACAACTGAAACAGTGGCATACTTCTCATCAGATGAAAACAGCAGTCCAAAAGTCGCGAAATGTTTGAAAATGATTAAGATGCGTATAGCTGATTCTACCTTTGGATGGTGTGTCATGTATGACAAACGTATAAGCTGTTGAGTCGGACTTGTGTTTCATGTAAGGCTGTTGAAAAATCGTTGTACCTCATTTTTTTTCTACATACATTTTAACGAGCATTATGTGTGTACCATGCATATTTATTGGCTTGCACAGATCATGCTCTTTCGGTATTATCCCTTTGACAAAGCTTGAAGACAAAATGCATTGAACTCTCGACAGCTTACATGTACCGAAATGTCTACCTTTGAATTTTACTTTCTAATGGTGAATGAAACAAATGTCAGACAGCAAGCAGATTCGCTTAATATGGTGTACTTGCAAACTATTGTGGAATATTAAATTGTTTCTGTTCTGACTCGTGTCTTGGGTTTAAGCCAAAGCAATATTTCGCACGAATACGGATGAATAAAGAGGATAGAAAAGACCCATTGACTGTTTCTATGGAGCATTTTACGTCTCAGTATCTACATGTGTCCTACTGATTTATTTTGCTCCTTATAATTTTGTTTATTTTTAAGTTACTTCTGTACAATGCAAGTATCAATAAAACGGCAGACACATTCTTGCTATAAAAAAAACTACGCTGTAAAGAGTAAGGTTTAATATATGGTCTGTCCGTTCGAATGTGCTTACTGTTTATGTAATTCTCTTGATTGTATTCTAGATTTGTAGTTTCCATTTTTTTAAGAATCACGTCAGTAATACGGGCTTTCTGCACTAAATAACTACGTACTAATAATTTTTCATTATATATATTAACAGACTGTGAATTTAGTATTAACCGATTAGTAATTCTGTAATAGTGAAACGTGTCATGCAAAATTCCTATGGGAAGCTAACATTTTGAAATTTCACATCGAGGAAAAGAAATCTGTTTTTAATTAAAATTGCAATCCCACATCACTGCGTAGTATATTCGCCCACTATGCTCACTAAAGTTCTTCTCCTTGTTCGTCACAGAACTCGTTTGGAGTGGCAAGCAAGTGTAACTCTTCAACTCTTCTTTATTTCTATTCCTTTTTTTGCTACTCGAGTTGACTTGTTTGCCAAAATCTAACGAGAGAAAGATTAAAGGGTTCCTTTGTGTTAAACCCTTTTCATTTAATCATGGTTATCTCTGGGTAAGATTTAGGCTCGTCACCCTCCTTATCAAAATGCTATGTTAATACTGCGTTACCCAACCCTAAAGATTATCTAATATATGACGCATCTTCCAAAACAAAAATAAAATCCACTCTCGTAAAAAGTGGGTGTTGCCTCTCGTACATTGACGAGTTTCTATTTGATATTATTGCTTTATGTGTCTCTCCTAACGTTTTGACTGGTATATAGGACCGAGTTCGGGTGAGAGCTAAACAGTTTAATGGACGCAGGTGGTCTTAAGTCTGATATTCAAATTTGTGTTTGGAGAAGCTCTACAACCTCGGCATTGGAGGTGTAAAAAATCTGGCAAAAGCAAGAAAGGGGCTACGACGTGATTGTAATAATGTTTCTAGTATTACAACGGCTCCGGAACCTCCCACTCACACTTTTTTTCCTGCGTATTTCTCTTTTTTGTCTATTTTTTTCGGAGGATCAAGGATCTAGCACATGCGTATCAAGTGTATATCATTCAAGCCAAGTTTGTGGGCTGAGTATGACGTGCTGCTGCGAAATGTGTTACTTGCTCCGCGTTTAATTACTTGGGCAGTTATTGAAGCTATCCTGCGCATCCATCAATTCGAAAATTTCCTGCATCGTATGCCCAATGTCTTGTTAGAATCCTTTTGGTATATGGCCATAAAAAGATGTGAGCAAGATATGCAAATTACCAGAGAAAAAAATCCCTTATGGTTCGTAGGTGAAAGAAACTTCCTGGGAGAGAACCAAAAGACTTCGTGTTAGTTAAAAGAAAGAAGAAAAATTAAATTAAAAAAATGTAGAGGGAGGGGGTGTCTGGACTGAGCGAGGGCACGGCCAGGGGGCAAATCACAGTTCATCAAGGAAAAAAGTCGCGGGATTTTTGGACGTGACCAAATAAGCTCGGCTCATTAATTTTTTGTCTATTTTCTTTGCTTCCCTTCGCTTTCACTGAAAAAAAGGACATGTGTGTTGGGAGGAATGTGTATGTTTTCACGCAGAAGGTTTTACGTCGCCTCATTACAACCCCTAACAGCGCCTTAACGTCGACACTTCGAGTCCATACAAGGTCCGGCCCGTGAAATTTCCTCTGTTTTGACTTGCAAAGCTGATATGCGGGATAAGTTTCAGCTCAGTTGCCCATGTTACCAGGCTTCGCAAGAGCAGGAAAAAAGTTACAAAGGCCGGTTAGTAGGATCCAAATTTTCACGGGAGCTTTGTATTAAGGTTTTAATTTCAATTATTAACGGCCTGACAGGTTCCAAAAACAAGCTTGGTCTGCTTTTCGTTTAATTAAGCAAGTAAAAAGGTGCGAGTGGTTTGATTCCAGGAGCTCATTTTGTTACGCATTTTAACGATAACTTCTTTCCATTCCCTAACCTTCAGCCCTTTTCAAGAATCTGCGTCCTTTTCGTTTCCTGTTGTAACCATTAATAAAGGGAAAATAAGGAATTTGTACAAATCCAAACCTGTTTAAATTTTTATGCTAATTATTAGTGAGAAGATTCAGTTATATCTTGGCTCAACAGATTTTCATATTCTTTCGCACGATTTGCAGTTGTATCACAAAATTTCACTGTCTTTTACAAAAGTTAGAATTGTAAGTTCGTTATGATCTATAAATTGCTTTCTTATGTCCAAGCATCTGGTTTCTTTTTCTTCAAAAGGCGTCTCTGCAGCATTTAGATAATTTAAGAAATTATACAGTGAGAATACCGGTGTCGTAAAATAAGTTGATTTCCATCCCTATTCAGTACTTATTATGCAAAATAATGTACTATTATCTGGCAATATAATTTTCTTTTGATTGAAAAACTCAGAGGACACAGTTAAGGATCGAAAGGATTTTTTTGGTTTCAACGCAAACCCTAAAGATTGCTATTATACAAACGCTGTTTATACCGAAACGCTAATTATATTGACGTAATTTTTTTTAGCAAATAATAAGCATAAAATAGAAGAGCTTTCTAGAGATAGAACTTTACTAGCTCTGGGCCATTTTCAGCACCCTGCATTGGATCTACTGGATGACGTAAGCTAACAATGAATGCTAGTTCTGACCGCTAGCATTGCTAACGTGGACAGTTGCTAGCCAGCTATGTTTTTTAAAAAAGCATTTCGTGTTGTTGTAGTTTTCATCACATCGCATGCTTCATCCTTTATTTTTGCTAATTTACACCCAACATCGTCTTTGTCTTCGTCTCAGCTCTTGTGGAATATTTGCGGTTCTTTATCCCAACACCTTTTCAAGTCAAGGAAAACCGGACAGTATAGAGCAGAAGCCTTCACGTATGTAATAAATCCTGGAAAATGGATCCATTGTCCTTTCACGTGCCAGTTAAGTGCATTATTCCGCTGCGGAAAGCTTGTTTTCATGGCTAAATTTATAAGTTTTCCTTCTTTGCTAGCCTTTTTGTCCGAAGCAGCCCCAGCCAAAAACAAAAAAAAAAACAAAAAAAAAAATTAGACATGCTTCAAGACAAATCGCTTTGGGCTCGTTCTATTATGTATACTCCCTGTCGTACAGGTTTCGTGTTTCATTGACGTTGTTGGTGGGCGCAGGCGTTAGAATCCGCAGTACTGCGATGTATGGTTCCGTTTAGAGCAAGAAAAAAATCCAAAATACTGAAGATGAGGAACTTCCGGGGGCATGGATTTGATAATGATGACATACGTCGTTGAATTGAGATAAGGAGTCTTCACATGAAGGAAAACTCCCGAACTACGCCCAAAGTTCATCTTGCTGCAGGACTTGAATGGGAAAAAAATGAGAAGATGGGCGAAAAGAAGTAGACGAAACTTACCCGACATGACCGAAAAAGAAAACGATGACAAGGCTTCTCCTTGTCTTGGTAGATTTTCGGGTCAGCATCTTTTGCTTTCTGAGCCATCTGAGATCCTGATGTACTGTACTAGAATACATGAGGCGAAGTGGATATAGGCTTCAGCTTCTCTTCTTTTGTTTTGGCTGGGCCATTTATGAAAGTAGCCAAGCGACACGCCGAGACTTGAGACTTTCGGAAATGTTACCCCTAATTTTCGAAACGTCAGCGCTGGGGAACTAGACACAGATTCACCAAGCGAATCTCAAAGGTCAGCATATGCAAAACAAAAAGCCAATTACTGGTCAAGTGCGTGCTGTTGCCCTAGCAAAAGGAGAAGGGTCTCATGGAATGCTCCATTGGCCATGGGAAGAACGCGCGAGATATATACATTTAAGGCAAAGGATCAAAACATAGAGGAAGCTACCGAGCACCAGGACTACTTGCTTTACCCACTTTTTACTTAATCAATTGATTTGGCGGTTAGCAAGTAAAGTGATCAGGGATCTAATTCATAGAAGAAGATAACCTGGAGGCGGATCTTGAAACGAAATTGAGTAGAGTCATGGTCTTGCGACCTATATCGTTGAAGGGCTTGTTAACGTGAGTTGCTAATCAAAACTGATCTCCCCGAGTCCACATCCTTAAAGCCTTTAATATTTACCATGACGTGGCAGACATTGTTCGGCCTTTCAGTGAAGTTTATCGTGTGCCTAAATTTTAGCCGCCAAAGAAAAAAAAAAGTTTGAATCCAACAAAGCGAATTCGGTCATAAAATGTTGCGTAGTTGGAACACCAGGCGGTACTTACAGAAGACTTTTTAAGACAGTGTCAAAAAAAAATATAAACTTGAGCGACTAAAGGGTGCACGAAGAATATGCTTTTTATTTATTATACATATCTAATAATCTAGAGTTTAATATTATATGGCTATATAAGGTTATAGGATAGGTAAAGGTACTCCTAGCAGAAGGGTAAGGGAAATCAGATGTGAAGTGGTTCAGGTGATTTCGCAAAAATAAGTCAATATTTGATCGTAACTTCTCGGCGGTAAGGTTTCGAACGTTCATTCCTCGAGCGTAGTCATTGAACAAATTCGGTTGAAGTCCCTCAGATTTTAGCTTTTTGGGAAACGTTACTTTTTTAAGTTTTGTCGGATGATTCAATGTTAAAGTAATACAGGCGACAAAAGTGCAATTCGATGTACATGCATTCGCCACGCAATTCAAGTATACTGCTTTTGGAGACCTCCGCATTTTGCGTGGGTGTGTGGTAGCATAGCGAAGTGGAACTCGATGCCTAGAATTACTTGACTTTACATAGTCGTGAATGTTCTCCAGCTAAAAAAAATGCATTACCTTGTACGTAATCTTATTAGATATGCTAGTGGTCAAGCCCCCTTGCTTTCTAAAATTCGATTTAAAATCGTATTTGCTCAGTACTAGTTCAAATCTGGGACTTTCCAAAAGTAATCGTGCTACAAACTTGTTACTTATTATGCCACATTTGTATACAGTAATCTTATAGAGCACATTTGGACTTGTTTGTGCTGTTTAGCTTTTTCATCACTACCATGCCCAACCCTAGAAACTCTAAAGACTGAATTAGGGGCGCGAAAAGGTCTAGGAATCGTGAGCGTTTTCGTTTCAGAGTAATCGCGGTCTTTTTCGCAAAGTAGAAGAGTCTTCAAAGTTTGGGCCCTTTTTCAATCATACGTTTCAAGGAGGAGGAAAAGGTGACTGACCCAAGATCAGCCATAATAAGCTCAAAACTGTCCCACGAGTATGCGTATTTGGTGCACTAGAGTGAAGTTCACTTAAAAAGTTTCTCCTTTCCCTTTTATTTCCTTTTCACTTACGAAGTTTTAATAACTATATAGGTGCTCTGTTAAACCTGGCAGCCATTCATGAAATTGGTGCTCGATTTCTCTTTCCGAGTCGTTTAGAAGCCCAAGGTATAATGTGCAGTGCAACCACCACCTACCTCGCAGTGTTTAATTTTCGCCCTGATAACATCATCACTGCTCAAAAGCATCGCTGTGCTCAATGTATGCGTGAATAAACAGGGTTTTGCACGCTGCATGCATCACGTAGACAATGCTAAGCCAAAGGGATATGAAAGGGGGCAAACACTCCTCGCTTTTAAATTCTACTCTTATAAATCCCGTCAAATTGGCTGGGGCTTTAGCAACTCCGAAACACGTTGCTGTTGCCTGAGCTCGGATCCACGCACATCGCTGCCACCCCCCTCTCCTAATTCTCACAGCCCAGCATTTCATGGTCAGCATATCAAAAAGCCATTGCCTTGACTCCTTCTCGCCGTACATAGCTAGGCTATAAAAGCGTTCCAAGCTGCTCCCGATAAAAACAGAGGGTCGGACAGATTTTTATACATAATAAAACACTCCATTGCTCTTGGGTGCAACATCAACAATATCAGCATTCCTGCGAAGAATTGCTTGTATCCACCCACTTGAGACTTTGAAGGGAAAACGACGGTCCGGCGTCTTGCTTTATGTATTTTAAACACTCCTAGAAACAAATAAAAACACAAAGTGTGCTATACATTTGCAAGCAAGCTTACAATCAAATGTGCCCATCAAGCAAGGATACTTTCAACAATACTTGCACGACAGTTATGTATCCTTCACAGTCTGTTGATAGGTTCATTGCTAGCGATCGCAGCAATTTCGCTTGAGTTTCGGGCAAAAGTTTCGAGACATTCACTTGAAGGTGTTTCTTACCTGGGAATTAAATAAGGAAAGATTAGTAGAAAGTTAGAACGCTAAAGTGCAAACCTCAACTTCTATTTCTTTTTCGTGTTTCGAATACTTCAGAGTGATTATCGGATCTTTTTCACACGATCTTCAAGCTCCATGGGAGAGAATGACAAAAAGTTGCTTTGATGACGTAATCAGGTTCTTTTTTATTGCAACGGTGTAACGAGACTGATGATACGGGAGTTTCTTGGATTGAACGCGAGGCTGTATTACATCATCGGATGAAACAAGCGGCGGCGTCCTGTTCATGTCACGAGGCCTATTAACTGATGAGAGATACCAAGTAGGTTTGTCTTTTATGTGTGTTTGTTCCCGCTGTATAATCGTCATGGCTTTAAGTCATGCTTCTTGGCTGTGTTCAAATCTAACAGCGGAGTGCAACTTAGCGTTGTGAGCGGCGTGACTTTGGTTGGCATTTGCATATCTTGATGCGTTGGTTGGAAGCAAAAGCTGTTTCAGGCCCCCTTTTACATCCTCTCCTTGCTTTTGCCTTCTCATAGCGAGATGAAATCAGTTATCTCGGCAAGCAAGTCGTGCATGTGCCGCATGGCACTCGCGACTGCAGCAGTACTTCCGTATACTTGGCGTCTAAGTTGCCCCTTTTACAGGACTGCGGCAAGTAATTGACGTCGAATGAATCTCATGAAAAATAAAAATAAAATGAGAGGGAATCAGCAAGTGTAGCTCAAAGTCTGGTCTCTCCCTCTCCTCGTGATCTCCGACGTTCCTAAACAGAGCATAAGGTTTGGAAACGAATTCCTGTTTGTGGAACCATTTACGAAGTCAGAGCACGAACCACTGCGGCACCGTACACAACTCAGCAAGTTCAGAAACCAGGGCATCTTGTGTACTAAATGTTGCCGAGATGCAATTTTCCCTTGGCTCAACGAAGGTGACCTAACAAAACTTTTCATGATTTTTTTCTGTTTGTCGTCTTCCTTTTTCTTCTGATAAGGGCTCGAAGAACTTAGTCCCCATTTGCGTGCAAGAGCAGCATCAGTGGATTTTTTATACATAGAGAACGGTTTACTAAGCGGAATGAAGCCTTAAAAGTGTAGGATGGATAGAGTACTCATGACCATTCTTTTAACCGAGAATGTCAAGCACGTGAATTTTTTTCAGTTCGATTTTCCCCACGGACACCCATCAGGACTTTCAACATGAAAGCGTGCATTTCAACGAGCGAGTTATGTTCGAAACTCTTAGTTTCCTGCTTAAACATGCAGGAATGTAATTTGATATAAAGCATAATAAAATTCGTAGAACATGAAACCGTTTTCTAAAAATGAAGTTATGTAACTGTTAAACAGAAATATGCGTAAATTACGAGAATAAAAATGTGGACGAATTATACACGGCATTTATAAAATATATAATATTTAGAAAAACTTCCTGAATAAAACCATTGCTCCTGGAGAGTTGTTCTTTTCGCTATGGGCAAGTTTTGGCGCACCTTTCAAATATAGTTATCGAGAAGGCAAGAACTCGAAAGAAATAAAACTCGTATTTTAGTTCCATTTACCGAGCGAGCTATGTGGCTCTCGTACCAATAGTTATGTTGATAGTGGGGTTTTGTTTATGATTCTTCCAACCGAGTAACAGAAATAGGCTAGTGCCTTTTGATGGGTCAGTTTATTGTCAAATCTTATGTGTATTGGTGTCCCAGTTTTAAACATAAGAACACTTGTGAAAGTGACGGTATCACTCCATTTATAAAAAGGCATTAATGTCAACTCCAAATCTTGATATTTGCATAATTGAAACACTTATAGTCTATTACTAGTTGCAACTTTTTTTTAGCGGTGACATACTGTCACCCACAAACTTTAAGCTTCAAGTTTCTAAAATTATTAGTTTTTTTTTATTTTCCCTCTGTTCCTTATATCTATTATTTGCTTTAGAATTGAGTGCAAATTAACTATGTTAGTCTCGTAAAAACGAAGATCTGTTGATGGATGTGGTGCGTAAAGGCATGGGCGGGATGGTAATATTTCTGTGTGTAGCAGGGGACTTCGGTAAATCTTCGGTGTCATTCTTCCACGGGGTTACTTTGTTTGGACGCTCGCAGATACACGTCACGCTTTATAAAAACAAGCGGCACAGCCAAGATGACAACGTTTCTCTTGACTTTTATGGCAGCTCTTTATATATACACACTCGCACATGCATTTATGTGGAACTGAAGAGTCCGTTTACACGGTAAGATAGACCAAATGGCCAACGTAGTTTTGCATAGTGCAGTCAACTACGTTCTTTTAAAGTTTCGAAAATAAAACTGCAGCTTGGGCTGGAAGCTATGCGTTTGTTTGATGAATTGGCTATGACAGGACATTCTTCACTTGGTAGAGCGCGAAAAAATAAACGCTTCCAGCTCCTTTTAGCCACGTAATGCTGAGCAGTTAAGAAGATGAAGGAGGAATGCCATACATAGCCGCACGCGTAGCATCGAGGTACATTAAAAGCTAAAGAAAACTCCGTCTTCCGCATTGTCATTGGAAATGTTCTATGCCTGCGGACACAACTTGGGGAAACTATAACAAAAAACACCCATCTCAACGCTGTTGGAGTTCTAATCGAAAGTGTTGTGCCGAGGCGGCGTTAAAAGCTGGGCTCTCTAGACGCTTCTGCATATCTTTAAGAGGAAAAGGGCATTTTTTGTTCTGTTCCTTTCCATTTTGTTCTGCCAACGTCCATTTTATGTCAGACCTCCTGCCAGGTGATGGACACGGCCCCGGAATCTGGTCACGAGTGAAGAGGCTTGGAGGTGGTAAGGGAGAAAAGAGTTGTATCGTCTTTAACTTATTTTCTATCGACGTCCAATAAGGTACGGTTTTTTCTTTCGTCTGCTTGCGTTCAATGCCAGTCCAGTTGAGAATGAACGAAGGTGGGATTCTTTAAATTAAGGTGTAGTGGACCCTAAAATGCACGAGTAGTACCTTTTTTAAGCTTTCCTTGAGTATTAATTTATGGTCCAAGTCTCCAGCGAGGTCATCGTAAAAGGATGATAGATGCCTTCAAATTAATTGACGGCCTCTCATCGATACCTTAAGTGCCTTTCTTTTGGAGGTTTACACACACTCTTAACTTGCTCTTCTGCCTTGCGAGAGAAGGGCTACATGCAATTGTAGCTCACGCAACTGGTTTCCCCTCCAAGGAAAGAGTGTTCCTCCAAAATATGTTTCCATCCAACGAAGAGGTGAAGTCACGTCTCTCACTCTTGGTAAGCATTTAATCATAAATTAAGTCCGGAATTGGCCCAAACATTGGCAGTCAGCTTGCGTGGCTATCTTGCGCTTTTTTGGGGGGGTTCCACTTCTTGTTTCGATATCCTTTTTTGGCCGCTTGGAAGAGGAAGGCTGGTTAGGGGAGGAATCGCAGTGATGATCCAAAGCGACTATATAACGCGGATACCGCCCCTTTTCTGACAGTATAAGACGTAAATTACAAACTTAACGGGTATTGCCCGTAATTGTAATTGATTAAAGTGCTTGCCAGAGTTAAAAGCTATTTAAGATTGTGTAAAATAGCACGCGGTGGATCTCATATTAATCAGGCTTCGGAGAGAGACCACCCGTTCGGACTATCGCTCAGTATAGCCTACTTTGGCATGGACAGAGCACTAGAGACAAGAAACGTCTAAGACAAGCAACATTTTTTATTATGCTATTGTCTAGTAGACACATAGCCGTCTTTCGATTCCATTATGTATTTTTTCCCCTTTTTTTTCCTTTTTCCTTTTAGTTGTTGGCGCTTCCTTCAAAACTGCAATGTCTTGTTTAAAACAGGGAGTAAACAAAGTCTGGAATTGACTTGCAAATTACTGAGAAAATTGTGGAGGACAAGTGCCCTATTGGGCTCCGAAGAAATTGAACAAGCCCGCTAATGCTCATCAGAGACGTCGCTAAAAGAAGAGATTTCGATAGTTTGAAGCAGTGCCTTTGAATAGTTAAATTTGAGTTTGGGGATTTCCTGATGCCAAACTAAATAGGAAACTTTCTATTTTCATAAAAATAATAAGTACAGATTACGTGTAATTTGAGTTCAGTTACGCTTCGTGGCTTGGGACTCAAAGCTGTTACTGTTTTCATTCAAGCAAACAATTTTTTTACATTAACATGTGGCAGCTGATGTGAAATGAAAAAAAAACACAAGTTCCAAAATCAGTGAACGTAATGATCATATGTTCTGTTTTACATCATGTGTGGAAAGTTAATCAAAAAGGAAGCTTTTGTAAGGTACCAGCTACGGGATTATTTAGAAAAAGAGGTGTTTTACTTAAAAAGCGATAGAGGTGGTAATAACAATGCGCAGAAGGAATAAGAAGTGGGTAATTGTCTGGGAAATGGCAGGGTATTGAGAGAAGTTCATTGTGCCCTATACAGACAGCAACAGTTAACGAGTTTTTTGCTGGTTACACTCGAGTGCTAATCACCTGCAGGAAGTTTATGTCGCTACTTACTAGCAGAACTTGCTTGGCACCTTCGGGCTGATTGTATCCCGGCAGCGTGCAAGTCTAACAGTATCTTTGAATAACGGCAGCCGAATTTTGTGTTGAGACAATAAGGCCACTTTAGCGTTCGAGAAATAAAAAAAAAAAAGTAAAATAGGGAACTCACGAAATCGACTCCTGCTTCCTGCTTCGAATTACTTTGCAAGAGTGACATGGCTTTTGTTAGGAGAATTTGAAAAATATGACAGTTTGTGAGCTGAGAAAGTTGCTGAAAGGAGAACTCGTCGGCTCGCCCCGCGAGGTGCTCCGTGTGCGTGATTTGCATGCGATGACGCTTCATTGCTATGCATCGGACGATAAGACTCCACCCGTGTATACAAGAGCGAGCTTGTAAGGTGTTATGTGTTTACAGCCTCTTGCGCTCTCACGGAGCGTCTTTAGCACCAACACATAATGCGACCTGTCGTGGCCAAAGATGTTACATTCGCCACTTTGCCAAGCGACAAAGCCTTCTGGGTTTTTGCAACTTATTTTTCTGTTTTCGTCTTGTTTGATACTTTTGGAAACACGAGACAGTGGGGGCTTACGAGTCATTCCCAACTTCTTTTCCACTCTTTAAGTGTTGCAATTTCTACTGGAAGTAAAGCTGCTTTATATTGTTTTGTCCAGAAAGAAAAATTCTGCTGTTTCACTGTAAAGGAATAGGTATAACTTTCTCAACCTGAGCGAGCTTGTCTTATAATTAAAGCAACACGAGAAGGGGAATTTCGCGCTCCCAAGTAAGAGAAATGGTCATTGTTTCTTCGCAAAATATTAACGACTTCTGAAAAAAAAAATTACAGTAGTAGAAATGAAAATAAAATGCAAAGCCTTGAAGAATTCAAAATTTTTGTTGGAGGAATGTTCTGCTCTCCTATGACCACGGGAGATCTATTTGTGGGGCAAAGAGGTAGGCTGGGCTGACTGGTAGGGATCCATTAAGTTTCTTTGGTTAAATTGAACCCTGCACTGTAAAGTTCGAGTAGCATTAATCTATCTTCCGTGCACCAGCATGTATACAGTACGTTTATTGCTGTTCACAGCACGGTTCCTCTTTCATAAAATTATGGAGACCTATAGCTCTCACAATTAAGGCACGATATTGATGATCTGAAATTTGTCATTTTAATTCCAAATTTTCAGAAACTATACCTGTCATCCGCTTCGTCTAATTATAGCAGTTTAATTTTTCATTGGTCTCCCCGTCTACTGCTTCACTGGGGGAATTCTTAATTTTGAAGTTGTAGTATAGCCAAGGTAATCTTAAAAACTTTTCGTTTGTCTTGCCAGAACACCAAGAGATTTCTCATGGGAGTCTGAAAAGAATACCGAGTAATTAAAATCCTTCCGTTATGTCCAGAGTGAAGAGCCAAGAAAAATGAAATATCCTTGTTAGCCAGGACATAAATGCAGGGCAGCATTTCTTAGTAATTCGAAGAAAATGAAACGTCATAGAGCTAAACTGGCTAGGAAATAAGAGCCAGAAATGGGGAATTTCAACCCTTTGCGCGAAGATACTTTAGTGCTCAGCCGCCTTTCTTGCGTCAATGCAGTATTCAAAAGGAGCTCCGGGAATGAACGATAAGGCCAGCTGATGTCCCCCTTTTTGATCCTCTCGGAGATCGCAAGGAGTTACCAAACGGTGGTGTTTGGTGTACAGATGGTTGTTTGCCAAGTTATGAGGTGTAGTAGTGCAGTTTCGTATGAGAATTTTGACGCGAGGGCAGTAAAAGGCGTAATACAATTTTGGAGCACGGGCATATTTCTGCTTGACAAGTAGCGTCAGTTTATGCAGCAAGGCGTGAGTATTAAGATTCCTTATACTGTATACATACGGAGACCCCCTAGTGCAATAGCGCTCCAAATGGAGGACACAAAAGAAGGCGCTATTACCACTTGCTTCGAAAACGTTGCGAGCAGGTCGTAAATGGCACGCTGAGGCTGCATAATACCAACACGAGCCCCAGCACGAGGAGGAATGTTTCCTAGCTGGAAGATGCTTTTTCTGGATTTTTCATGCTTCACTTCCAGGAAGCACATGTCTTTAGTTGGTATTTCATCAGGGACAATTGTTCAACAGGAGCCAAAATAAGTCAATACGTAGACGTTGGGGAACTCCTAAGAATGTCTGAAATGGCCAAATGGAAAGAAATATTCCTAAAAAACACGGCTTATTCCATTATTAATGCTTACCACCGCAAGAAGCCACATTGTGGAGTGCGGAACAAGTGGATTCAATTATTGCATTTTGTTGTTTAATTTAGTTTTTATACGCGTGAGGAGGTCCGTACCCAAGATTTTGGTTTACAGAGAGTTACGGATTAATACGAAAGTTTCTTGGACTTTCAGATTGTTTCGTTTAATCGCCTAAGTGGAAAGAATCGAGATTGAGGGCTTACCCTTTGAACACACCTTTTTCCGACAAATTCCGTCTATTCTCGTATGTTATGTAATCGCGCTATAACAATGAATACGGCCTTGTATGTAGGGATATAGTTTTGTGATATTTACTAGCAAGAAAGGTAATAGCTTCACGTAATTGTAACCATGCAATTGCAAATAGGAAGCTAGTAATTTACATTTTTTTTAGGAAACCCTGGTCTTATTAAAACGCAAATTGCAACGTTGCACGGACAGCGCTATGCTATTTCTGTTCTACTGTGTTTACCTTTATTACTTCCACGAAGCAGAAAACGCGATTATGGTTGGAAATAGACTTTCTTGTTTTACTTTTTCTTTTCATCTGAATGGTTTATGTACGCGTCACGGGCAATGGTGTTGGTCAGGACGTAAGACAAACAGAGGGTGTGAAATGGCTCTCAGAGTCCATGAAATTTTGTTTTACGGCCTCGCTTTACACGCCCTTAAAGTGAAGTAAAGGGGAATTGGAGTTGATACGTTACGTTGTTTCTTTCTTCACTTTGTGCATTTTATTATCGACACCGTTGGCTGTGTGTGTTCACTATACCCCTTGTGCGAACACGACATTGCTCCCAAAGTTGATCCTAATCGTGTTTTGCCTTGCTCTAAAGTTGTACGTATAAACATGGTTTCTCTAAGGAGTGTAAGTATCGTGCCCGGTTGCCGTAAAAAGCAGCAGTGTGGAATAGGAGTATTAAGGTTTATGAGGAGCAAAGTCGTGAATTAGGTCGAGATGACAGGAGTTTTCCTGCCATAAAATTATTCTGTCGTCGCACATTTTGACTGGAACGCGGAATTCCAGTTGGCTCACCCATTTGTCACCGTATGGGAAATTCGAGCCACATGTGTAGATTTGCCCGGTGGGTTGCTGGTGACGTCTTCCTGAGCTCTTGGTCGCTGTCTCTTCTGGCGTTTGCACATTCGGGCAATGCCGCGTGCTTCCTTAAACGCTTTTGGCGGCTCGGAAAATCTGGATGCCATGCCTTTTGGGTAGCTTGTTCACGCTGCCACAATGCTTAGCCTTGTGTACGACAATGCACACTTATAGAAAACTTCTTGCCTTTTCCCCCCAGAGGCCTGAGGGGCAACCGCATACCGCGAGTTGTAAAACGGGTCGAATAGTTCCTAGCGCTGTCAACACGGTTACTCGCGTTTGTCGTCGCGGCTTTGGCGGTAGATGACCTAAGGTCAGCGTCAAAGACTTGCGCCCCGGAAGTAAGTGAGTATGTCATCTGAGACTCTTTAGCGCCAACACGAGAAAGGCATTCTTTTCTTTTTGAAAAAAGGGTGGAGCTCACTGTAAGAGTTGTGTACCCTGTACTGTACGTACATGTATGTACCCCGCGTGTGACAAAAGAGTACGCCTCGAGTTACATCCTTCGTTGCCAAAAGTTCTTGAATCTGAGTACTACCGGTTACTCCCTTTCCCTCTTGCCTTCATCTCGAGAAAATACGGATGCAAATGAAGTCAGTGGGGGGAAGAGTTTGAACGAGCCAAGGGGTAGTTTGAAGGGGGGATAACTTCAATTAAGAAAGTCGAGGAGCGGAGCAGAGGCGCAAAAAGAGGGAAAATTGAGGGAGGAGTAGCTTGTCCCGTTAATCAGGACAGGGCAAGTCTGAGCCAAGGGAAACAAGGCACAGAAGGAGCAGGAATGGGTTAAATGCGAGGACACGCACGTGCCAACTTGGAGTACATGGGGGTAGACAGATTGCCCGTATTTGTCTTGCAGAAAAAAAGGGTTGTAATTCGATTCTCTATGCAGATATCCGACAACGGAACTACAGTCCTGCAGTGTACCATCTCTGGTAAGTTGGTGGGTCTCAGCAGCTCCCTCCAGGTGTAAGGACAATGGAGGGTTGCTACAGTCCGGGTGGCTTGTTCTAATTTCATTACCCTACTTCCCTAAGAGCTAACATGATCTATTTACGTTTGCAGTTTGACAGGACAAGCGATAACTAAGATAAATCTCGCACCGCCCTTCCTACAAAGGGGACGGACTTACGTCAGTCTACTGTCAAAACATTTGATCCTAATATACCAGCTACTTACCTGCTCAAAGTCGCTCGTGTGCTGGGAGGGATATTTTCGACTGGTATGTGAACATAGTTGTATGACTCGGAAGTTTTCTAGCACATTTTCGCATGAGAACACGCGTTCAATTACCGTACATTATCCGTGAAGTTCTAAGTAGATTCAGAAATCGATGTGCATTACCCCCTTCGTTCTTTCTTGAGAGCGGAACATGAACGGCGTGACTTTCCAGTAGCTGCGCACCTGTCACATAATTCTTATTTTACGACAATACTATCCAGGTATTGAGGCTTTGTAGAAAGAGACCCTGAAGAGCGATCAACATTTCTTTGGCTTCGAGCCCTAGGCAATCGAATTTTTTTAAGAAACTAATGATGACAAGCGGAACACGATACAAGGGTTCAATGAAAGTATGAGTTAGCTATTCTTTGCTCTTTAGCCTCCCCAGGAATCACCTTCAGTTTTATTTCTATTTTTTAAGAAGATGTTGCTCCTTAGCATGACTTGCAGTCGTCCGCCAAATAAGAAAAAAGATCATCTTTGGAGAGTCCATATGTTTCGCGGTTGGCCCTACTAATCCTGCTCCGAGAACTCAATGCGGTTCCCTTAACCAACTCTTTGGCTCCCCAACTTGCCTTTGGAGATGGAACTTGTCAGACCATGAACCTAATGAGGAAAAAGCTGTTGTGACTAATGATAATATGTTAAGTCGACCCCGGGTGGAATAGAAGACTCACCCAGAAAAGATCAGACAGCACCGACGTTACAATTCTCGAAGACAGGAGTGATAGTTTAGACTATCAAATTATTATTATCGAGTTTATCAACCATTAAAGTTAGTGATTCACTGTCTAAGAATGAACGAAGCTGCCAGTGTTTAGACCCAATAAATGCGGGGAGATATTGGATCTTGTAATGCTGGAATAAAAGCATTAATGCGTTGCTCGAGTTGCAGTCTTATTGGAGTATAACAACAGCAATAAAAAATAGAAAATAACGACGGTTTTGATTTCAACGTTTGTATAAAGGAACTTCCATTGCAAAGTTCAATTCTCTAGTTTACAATAGTCTTCCAAAATGAGGCCAGGCTTTTAATACTAAAAGCTGAGGTTGAGATGCAAACAGGCTAGAATTCAATCTCTCGCTGAACGATCGATGCTTAGGCTGTTTGTCTTCACTCGGATTCGTTCAATTCGGACTGCTTTCTTCAAATTGCTAATAGCCTTTTTCGGCACTTGTACATTCAGCATCTTTGAATTACCAGTTGAATATTGTGCACTTTCGATTTTCCTAATTTTAAGTTGAACTCTGTTTTCGCACCTATTATTTTACAGTATTTTCTAGTCCTTGTTTCATTTCCTTTGAATTTCTTTAATTTCTTTCTTAACCAAGTGACCGCGTATTTTTAATTCAAGATTATTAATCTTCTCCGTACAAGGAGCATGCGATAAAAACCATAATTACAACTCGGTCTGGCTGAAGAAGTGGCCACGAAACTTTTGGGGCTTTGGCATCCCTTTGTGACGATTCGAGCACAGCTTTCTCCAAGTAATACGCACTGCAATCTAGCAGGGGTTGGGGCACGTTACAGCAATTATGGGGTGCAAAAGGGGTGAACGGTACATTTGCTTCATAAGGATGCTGGCAGGTCCCGAGCTTTTCGATTTTTGATGCTGAGGGAGCAATCACATCCCAAAACTACAATTACCGATTACTCGCAAATAGGCAAGAAGAGGGTGGCCTATGGTCTTTCCGATTCCACCAAGCATTACAGTCCAGACTAGCCCACAAGATGGATGATGACCTGCCGCAATGATGAGCTTATATCGCGTGTTTGGCATGGCAAGTGCCATTCTCCACACCTCAGCTGACCCATTCATCATCTACCAGAGCTATCTAAAAGCACTGCCGAACCGAAATTGAACGTTTACCTTACTGGCTATCGGGCTATTACTCTCGCTCGCTTTGGCTTGATTCGATAAACAACAGATCAGCCTCAATAACAGACGTCCGACCCATTCACATCCATTCCCATCCATCTGCAATCCGCACGTCTTCCTCCTATGCGAGGGGTTTCCATCTATACAGACTGAAAATTGCGCAGCATTGCTAGGTTCAAGGCTATTGAAAAAGCAGGACTCGTCTTGGTCCCGTTTTGCAAATCACAGCTCGACTACTCATTTTGCCATATTGTTATTTCTTTCTTAAGAAGAAGTCTCGCGTGAGGGAATTTAAACGAAAGACGTGAAATGAAAAGGAAGACATGATTATGCATGCCGTAACAAAAGATTAATCAAGATGTTTTTACATCCTTTTACGTCATCTTCCTCCCGGCATTCATCTGAGAACAAGCGAAACGGTGTACAAAAAGGAGAAAACGACTTTCTGCCAAAAGACTTTCATTTTCGCCCCGCGTTTGCCCGGGCTTCCCTTCGTGTATGTCTGCATACGGTCTCTGATCGAGAAAAGTTTCAGGGCTAATTACTCCCCCAGGCATCTTTTGTTGTAATCGACATGGAACGTCAAAAGTCCTTCACCCCCTCACCCTTCAATGAAAGGATCTCCGTAACGGGATTGTTCAAGGGGTGCATATTCGAGTGAAGGGAAAACCGTAGTTTGATGTCCATAGCGATGAACGGAAGATTCGCCTTTAATTCGAGTTTCCTTTCCCCATCCTGGAGTCCAAAAGTCGATGACGGATGGGATCACCAATTATGCCAACATTAGGGTGATGAAAGCTCGGATGTTGTCGACTAGAATTGAGTTGGTAGGGGGTGAGAATGTGGTTTGGCGGCATACGTATGTATATCACTTCCTTTTGTCCTGAATTGTAGTTATACAGTGCTCTTCCCTGAACCCTGTGCGTTGTATGGGGGCCGTAGGGTACCACAGAGGATATGCATGTGCGAATGTTAACACCTTTCCCTCGCTGCTGAGCCTTTTCATAGTCAAAACGGACTGTATTCCCAATTCCACACGGTTTTGTGAGATATTCTTCGGGTGTGACTAGATTACGGCAATTCTTTCATCACCGGTGCAGAATTATGCGAATATCTTTCTATTCATAAGAGTTTTCAGGTTTAGAGCACACCAAATCAAAGCTCGGATTGTGCATTAGAGAATCGCAGTCCAGCCAACCTGAAACTAAGTAAGGGTTACGGGAACTATAGCGACATCAGTTTCTTGGGAAACGCCTCGTTATTCACCATGGTTCAAATCCGGATTCCTGCGGAGTTATAAATGTGCAAGTGTGGTTTATGCATATGTATTGTTCCTGCATACGTAATATTGCCATCTCATGGCTTAATCCAAAATCAATAGCGCCAGCATTTTTATTCATAAAAATGTTCCCTTTTATATTTTTTAACACACACGCTCTAATGTTCTCCACCAAGATCAGGTACAGTTTTTCGGAGCTTAGAATTCGACTCTTTTTCTCGTGTCGAATTAGGAAAGCCTTGGGTTTCGTAAACGCTAAACATAGCTATAAAACTGACAAAATAATAGTTGCTTCCAAGCCAGTTTAAATTGTGCCATAAATTTTTACTCGGACAGAACACTTCGCCTTGTTTATTCCTTTGTTAACAGGGAAAAGTGCTAAAAGTGGTTGGCTGCTAATGCGTTCACTTCTAAACATTATTTTTTCTCCTCGCCTATGAAATGCGAAAACGATAATTAGAGGTCTGTAAATGTTTCAGAATTTATGTTCACTTGACCTTTGTTGGAGTGACAGTTCGAAGAATAGAATAATAACGTGTTGTGAATAATTCATTAGACGCATTGATTCCCAAGTAGTGAACAAACGAAATGCCTCTCGTTGAAGTGTGAATGAAATGGGGGAAATGTATTTGCGTATTGTTAGCCATCCACTGCTTGTTGTTGTGCTTAGCGTCAAGCCATGCAGAAAGTGCACTTCGTATGCCAATGACACGAACAAGACAAATTGTGTAGTGTCTCTAAGCCAAAGGATTTTGTGTCGGTTGTCAAGTCCAGCAGGCTGGGCCTTTTGACTGGCAACGCAAAGTCTGACAAGCACAGATGTTCTTGCATATAAAATCGCCTTCAAGATCCCTATAGACTTCCATGACTGCCAAACGGGCTGTATTCCCCTTCTCTGCTTCCGATTCGGGCTTTTATGAAGATGCAGTGACAGCGATAAGATCCTTGACGATCTTCAAGTATCGCCTTCACGTCTTTAAATGACACTTGTTCGCAACCTCTTCGCGTTAAAAAGGAAAATTACCGATCTTGTGTTACAAAATATGTCTTTCCACTTACTTTTGCTTTGCTAGAAAGCTGCAAGAAATAGAATTGATGATTTATATGATTGAGTCTGAAGCATGCATATTGCTTGTTGAATGGTCCCGACTGGCTGTGCGTCAAACGCAGTCGAAGAACAAGAGCGACGTATGCCATCCTCATACTGACAACCTAGGGCGTTCATGACTGAGCAATTAGGCAAGAATTGCTCTCTTACCAGTAATGACTTGGTTAAAGCGTTTTCCGGTAATACGCCTCTCCCCTTTGGCATCTCACACATGTAACGGGGGGATTGGGAAGAAAATGAGAACGCCGAGCATGGTCCCTATACTGTAAATTCCCTAAGACCTGCCAGAAATTAGAAAATGTGCACGGAAGCAATCTTCATCTTTAACGCCTTTCAAATTATAAGCTACTGTTGGCGCACTTATGTGTTTTTAATTTTCCGAAACAGGTGATGATGTCTTTCTGCCCTTTCTGCTACTCACCCTAATTAACCTCAACTCGCAGAGCATTCTTGCCATTTTTGCAAACCTTATCTTTAAGACTATTCTGTACTTAGATTACTATGGCAGCAGATCTGCGAGCGATGATTTCAATCCCTGAGGGCGCGGCGGCACGGAGTCGAACCGGGAAAGTGGGGAGATACACGACAGACCAACGGTATATTCCAAAAGGTTGGAAAGATTATTCTAAATGACCTAAGACCTTATAAGGACTGCGTGCTTAATTTCTCCTCTAATAAAATTCGTCTTGTTCTTACCGGAGGTGCCAAAAAAGTGTCGCTTACGGACAGCCCCAGGTGTCCGTACGTGACTACATGCTACTTTCTGTGTTTGATACGTAGCCTACAGGATCAAATCCGTGCGACGGAGCCGCAATTAATCTTGCGATACACAAAAGCAGTGTGGTCTCAAACTACCTTCCATTTTTTGTGCATGTTTAGGCAAAGAGAAGACCATTGTCTCGCTGGAAATAGCCTCTCACGCCAACAATCTCGATGGCGTTGGAAGGTGCAAATCGAAGTTTTTTTTGCATGCAAAGCGACGAGTTCCAAACGGCTCCCGCGTGGTACGTAAGGCTTTCTCCCAGTCTGCCCTTTTTGTAGGTATATTTTTCGAAGAATTCGACTATACCGGGACGGCGTCCCCGTGCTGTTACTCTTTCTCTGGAATCCCTTGGTTGCTGTTTTTCTCTTTTCTGTCGTAGCAAGTTAACTCCACGGCATACAGACATTACCCAAAGCGCCACGAGTTACACACAGACGAAAGCGATTCCCCAGGATTTGCTGCAATCCCAAGGAGCCAACAGCTGGATTCGTCTTGAAACTTGCAACTCAAGTCAGAACTTATGGGAAGCGACCTGGGGTCACTTGAATCGCACACATATGGTCGTTTTAACATGGAGGGGCAAGAGACGGAAAAAAGGGTGATTTGTCGTAGGACAGAGGACGTTTAACTCCAAATGCTGAAAGAAGAAGTGTGGCATTGTCTTTAAAAAGTTTCTTATGTTGCCCAAGTCGGTTTTGGATAAGGACTGTTTTTGTTTCCGAAAAAGACGCGAGGATGTTATAAATCAGTAAGGCCTGGCCAATCCCGAAAGGCTTCTTGTTGTTCTAAAGCCCTATATAACCAGAAACACTAAGCCTCTCTCAACAAGGAGGGGAAAAAAATAAATAAGATAAAAAAAAAAAAGTTTTTTGTGTTGCTCCTTTGCTTCCGAGAGCCGACGAGACGAATGTCACAGGGTGTGGTTTTCTACGGTCAAAACACATACACTCACATATATAGATTATCGTGGACACATATGAAGACCAATAACAGGAAAAGTCCGTGACATACAACCTAATAATCTTGTCATTCTCTGGGAGGTCCAACCTGGTCTCTTACAATGCGACCCAGGCTTTCCAGAGCAATTTCAAACATTCTTCTCCGCTACAACCTAACTTAAGAAAAACCTATCTCAGATAAAGTTCCTGTAAAGCTTTGGTTGGTGCACGTAAACTGACACGGAATTGCCTTTGGCTGGGAAGTAATTTTATTTCTTACTGTCCCAAAGGGCTTTGTGTCATTTCTTGGATCACGGTAACAAAGAAAATGCCGCGCTCTGTTATTTTTTTCCAATGTTCGAGGTGTCTGAATGAACCCATCGATTCGATAGGTGATATCACCTTTCTTGACTGCAGTTCATTAACTTTATCTACACCTAATCTCTTATACTCTTCAAAGAAAATAGCATTACAATCAACTTTTAATTATTACCCTATCTTAACTAACCATGATATTAACCCTAATTATGCTGAAGTAAACAACCCTCCAAAGCCATGTACTGTAAACTACATGGCTTCCTAATAACTTCCTATGTACCTTCAGGCCTGTTAAACAAGGGGATGAACACAACTAAATTGCACCACAAAATTGCTAATGAGTTTAAGCTTACGATTCTTTGAAAAGACGGACGAATGCGGGAGGGGGAGATACATATACAGAGTAAAATCTACAGTCAAGAATTATATTAGTGTCTGATACCAGTAGTAAAACTGTTGCAAGCAATTTACCTGCATGCCCAATACCCCGAGAGGCACATGGTTTGTCACAAGTGCCAATATTTGAATGAAGCAAATCTTCACGATCCAAACGAGAAATTTTTGTTTCCTGACGCTACAAACCTAATGGAACACACCAGCGGGGCACGTTGGCATATATCAATGGTAGTGTTCATACGTGGCATTTTTATTAGGAAGGTCCCTATGTCGGTTGCACTATAGGCCAAACATGAAAAGGCAAGGAGAGGTAGCTGGCGATGAAAAAATGCCATGTCCAAGTTGGGCAAGCTGTTACGGAATAATTTCTCAGGTTTTTGTTACGCACATGTCTCATGACACATGAATCGTATATATATTGCATGGAAAATTAGGGACCACTACAGGGGTGACTTAAGCAACCAAATTTGGAAAGCAACACATCAAGACTGCATCACCATAAACCGAAAACCAGCTCGGTGCTCGGTCACTCTCTTGTCCTGTGCAGTTTTTTTTTTTTTAGTTATTGCGAAATGCCAACCTTTGACAGGGTTTATTGTCTTGTCTATAAATAAAGTCCCTTGAGGGGTGTGCCAAAGCTAACATCGACGTCGTCTTGGAGAAACTCGTCCGGTTCACCTAGTGTCATTTCACGGTACACTGTTACCTTTCAAACGCGGGTGGACAAATGTTAAAAGGATTTCAGAGTCTTTTGAAGGCTAATCGCCATAACAACTCTTTCAGTGATGGTGAAGCACTATAAGAACTCAATGTATTCAAATGACAGTATTCTTTCTAGTTGTAAAATTACGAATCTTGATTCATTTCATGAAGAAAAAAAAGCAGAAAATGCGACTACGACTACATTAGTATTGCATTTTCTGCATAATAGTAGATCTATACGGACTCAGGTATTCATGCAGGCCTACTAATGTACGCCTGGTAAAGAGTAAACGAAAAGCAACAAAAGTAAAAAAGAAGGGGCAAAGTTGTCTGACAGTGAAATGAGTAAGGAAACGAAACACACTAGGCCTGTAGTAGCGTATCTAACCTACCTAAAATTCACCGTGGAAATTAGCTTTCATCCAATTGCAACAATTGTCCAGCATAGTGACCTGGTTCGAGAAACATTTACTTTTATACAAACAAAAAAACTAGTTAACTAGAAAGGAACTAGAAAGGGAAAACTAGTCAAGCACATGCATTGGCTTACGACCCCGGTCCATGGCTTAACCTCTCACGGCGAGTTACATGTTAATGTTTTTGGCGACTGCACAGTAAATGTCAGCGAATTTACAGAAAAGTCCCCACAGTAATTTGGGCAAAGTTGATTTACAATACACTGTAATAAATCGGTTAAGAAAATTTGTTAACATTTTCCCCTCTATCTAGCTTAAAATGCAACGGCGAGTTGCACGGCAGCTTTTTTCAAGTGATTTCTTAAAATTACTTAGCCAAGTTTCAACTTTCTTGCACTACAACTTATTTTCATAAATCGCAATTCATTTTTCGAAGCCAATTTCCGACAATGTAAATAAAAAAGTTACATTTTCATTATATGAAAGAAATGAAAATCACAAATAACTCTTCCGCACAAACATCAGCTTTACCTACAGTACTGCTAGGAGCTTGTGGTGTACTAGCACATATTTGCAGCACAATCGTCGGAAAATAATGACATGTAATTTCTCCAATGACGTGTCGTTCCTCTAAGAGGTTTAACTTAGACGGGTTCGTAAAGTTTTTATATGGAAAATTACGAAGCTTTTTCTTTTCTTTTCGCGTAATTCCACGTTCGAAACCTTTCTCTTTTTAATATAAATTGTTATTTACTTAATTTCCGTTTTACAATCTTGTAAAGAATAATATTAAGGTAATTTCTGGCAATTGATAAGTGGAATTTGGTATTCCTGTTTATTTAGACGATGACGAGAACGAGCGTTTTCAAGTTAGAAAATACGGGTAGTTTAAGTGCATTTTATGTGTGTTGTACCACTATTCAGAACGTCAGTACGCTTAATAATGGTAAAGTAAATGTTTATTTCAAATGAATAATGGACGATACCAGTTTGGTCCGTCAGGTGAAATGTGTTGCTTGCCATAAATTACGAAGCTTTGTGCAGCGTGCCTTTTTTTTTGTCTTACGCGTCAAAGAGTGGGAAAAAGCTGCTAAAAGCGAGTGTCATTCAACGGGCGTTTTGGCAACCGGCCTGACGGATGAAATAAGCCAATAAAAAGACAGGTGCCAAATGATCAGTCTTCAGCCGTCCAACTTTTTTGTGGTCCAGATATCTACATATACCGTCGTTACCTCATATTCAATGCGGTAAAGCCTGGCGACCACCTCAGCAGCCAGGTGTTTTGGCAAGACTTTTCCAAAGCTGGGCTTCAATTTCCATTGCTGCTCCGTACAGCAGGCTTTCTCATTTGCATATGCAAAGCGAGAAAAAAAGTCCCGGTAAATAGTGAGTCAGCTTCTCTCTCAATTTTTGGCTACACCTACAGTTCCAAGTCCGAGGGACGATTGTGGCAACCTAACAGCGCAAAAAAGTGTTTGCATAACGAGCACGTAAGCACTATAAAACTGCAGTAGACGGCCGCTTAAAACCTCTGCTTTTGTATACAGTATATAATATCTATGAGTTGGTTTTATTCTTGCTTGTTCCCCAGAAAGAGTATACGTCCTGCGTGTTGATCCAACACGGAAGATTTATTAGTTCATACCATAAAGCAGTTTAGTTTCCTTTCTCCTTTTTCGCCTTTTTTAAGGGGTGTTCTTTTCAAACGTTCGAAATATCTGTCCAAGGCAGATCTATGGCCCACCATCATCGCTCCAAGTGCCCATTTCGACGCAAATTGTTTTGGGGACGTGTAAACCAAACGAATGCTTTTAAAAAGTCATTGTATTAATCGTCCTGCGTGCCACTCTTGCTTGCGTTTCTTCCCCAGCTTCGCGTCCATTGGAGCCCTTCCGGACCGTGCTGGACTTCAGCTTATACATAGCTCAGACAAGTGAAAAAAATGGCTGAAGGCTGGAGTAACGGAAAGAAAAAATAAATGCCCTCTTATGGTTAATCACCCCATAACTTTCGCGTATGGCCCCGAGTTGCCACTTCTCGGGTTTTCGGACATTTGGGGTGGGGGGTGGGGGGCACACGGCGAGTTCAGCCATTATTTATCCTTTGCAACCCGCACGCGTTTTTAGGCCCCTTGGTCCAGATTGTTCAACTCCTTGCCTCACACCGCACAAACCTCCTTTCCTCGTATACCCACTTCGATTCGAGTAACACCCTGCGCGTTAACGGCATGTGGGCACTAAAAAATGACCTCAACTTCAGGAACTTCTGCTTGTTCTCCCTCCCTTACTGATTTTCAAATTAACCGCTGCGAAATCTGGCAAGCGGAATCCATTTCGTCACGGATGACCTTACGTCCGATGCAGGAGCTTGAAAACTAGAGTAGACGGAAAGCTTTGGACCATCTGATTCTCTCGTCTTTTAAGCCCTTTGCAATCCAATGGTTGATCCAGTGAAGTAGGCTCGAGCTTTGGATTGTCGCATCATTTTCAAGGGGTTGAAATTACCAACTTTCAGTGGCGCGTAGCACTCTCAAGTCTCCACACTACTGCACACATTCTAGGCATAGGAAAATGTAGCAAATTTAAACACTATAAATAATTACACTACTTAACTATTTCCGTCTCAGCTCCCTGTAGAAAATCAAACTTCTATCCCATCTTTCCTTAGTTTTTGTATTTCATTTTATAACCCTGTTTTAATAATTATTCACTATTAAATTGTTAGTTTTTACTGTTTTACTATTCACTTATTTCGATTTCAGAACTGTAAGTTCATTCTTTACACTTTCTGTGAGTCGGTTTCTTCATTAATTTCATAAGAGCCACTTCTCTCAAATCATCAATAAGTGGTTAGAATGAATCACACAAAGGCCTTTTCGTTTCGTACTCGAGCAAATAGGCCTACCGGAGAGCCCAGCACAAAGGGTTGTTCAGACAAGCAGGGTACGGCTCTTATCGGCTCTCCGAGTCCCTCAATGAAAAGCTAACCCTTTAGCTGATGCCTTTCTCATCGAGGATTCATCTTTCATTCCTTGCTGAAACTAAAGCTTCCCGAGTAAATGGAAAGACGAAGTTTGCCAATTCCCCAGGCCATTTCTCGAAAACGACAAATGCTCTGACACTTGGTTCTAGAATTCCTCCCTCCGCTGGCAGAGTCGAGCACAGTTTAGTGAAAGGACCAAAAGGACGCAGGTTGCCCCATGTCACAAACCTTTTCTGGGTGAAAACTTGTCAATTTAACCCGCACACAACTGAAACTACCAAATGGAGCTTTGGTGACCTAGACTTTACTGACACGGGCTGAGAAACGTTAGGAGTTCGACAGGTCATTCATCATTCGTGACGGGTGCCAATGACGTTAGCGTGCTCCGCCTCCTTGCCTTGAAACCACTCTTTGATACCTCCTGGTCCAACCCCAAAACCATGCCGACTTAACCTCTTGACCTCAGCACACATTTTCCTATATCAACCACAGAATAAACTCACCCTCACGCACAGGGTGGTCTTTTCCTCATGAGGGAACAAGCGCAGGGGGAAGCATTCTTAAATCTATTGGATGTGCAGGAGGCATTTTTTTTTTCGTTTTAGGACGCTTTATTGCAGTAACGGTAAGCTACAGGGCGCTCCCATTATCAAGATCTGCAGGCCATATATTTATACTTCAGTGTCACATCTTCACTCGCGCGAAGCACTCCCATAGTGTCTCAAGGTGCAAGGGAGCACGTGTTCTGTCGCTTTTCTAAAACATCGATTTAGAGGCCTAAGATCTCATCTGTATGCTTCTGAAAGCTGAGCCTTTTATACCTTCCTTCATTCCTGGCAGGATAGCATCTTAGGCCTTGATAATAAGCCTTTGTTACCTTTTTTTGTCTCGTATTTTTGCCTACCTCTGCCACGGATTCCCAGCTCAGCATCACCAATGATTCTGTCGAACTTCTATAAGGTCTTACCCTAGACTTTTAACCCCCTTCCCCCTCCTGGACTTTGTAGACACATCTTTTGTTTTGTTTTTCTCGTTAAGTTGTCTCTCTTGCCCGCTTACTTACAAAAAATCGTTCATAAAAGCCCGTTAAGAGCCCCCAGGCCAGTATGTCTTGCGATGTCGTCTTTTGGTCTCGATTCCCAAGAACTGGAATAAAGCATGTCACGGCGTTGTCGTATAAGTATAAGCGGGGTCCTTGTCTCCTGATAAAAGCCTAAGCACCTTCGAGACGTAGTATTCATCTTCCAGTAGCTGGTTCCTGTCAGAGACGCCCTGGCGAGTAAATGTGACTTTTCTTCCAGATACTGCCTACCAAGGGGACATCCACGTCCCCCCCCCCAACATAATATATATGTGTGCAGACCGGTTTTTTATAGGTCTCTTTAGAGCATCTGGGTGCCCTACCAATGAAGAAAAATCTCAGTGCTCGCCTACCACGTAAATATATTTTTTCACGTGTACCTTCTTACTTGGCTATTGCTTTGATTACCCTTTTTGCGCCTTGCCGGTCCCTAGCCGACCCCTTCACGCGGGTGTCACAAAAAGTCTCATAGGTCTTATATAATGCGTCCTGTACCTCCACACTCTGCCCGTATAGTGCGACATTCGGATTCCGGTACTTTTTTCTTATTCTTCTCGGTTTTATTGGGTGTTAGATTTATGGTGTAGCCCATGTGTAAGGTGTTGTGAGTGCATGTACAGCTCAGACCTACCAATCTTTATTGCTTCCAAATTTGTTTATCGCAAATGAGACGTGAGATTCCGAGATGAACAACTACTGGCACGTTGATAATTGACGTGATAAATGATCTTGGCAAAGGTGTCCCAGACTATTCTGTAAGGGAATAAGGACTTTCTTTTTGCCTCCCTAACTTACCTTTACAAGTATCAGGAGCAAGAAGCCAACAAACTAGGCTATTTCGGGGATTTCCTATACGTGATTGTGTACTAGTACGGTATCCAGTAAATTTCGAATGTTTGAGAATGTGGTTGGGAAAGCGGATGCAGTAGCGATGTTTCTTGCCGGCCAGCTTTCTATGCTTGAAGCCGCCGAAAAAGAGGCCAGTCTTTGTGAATCCGAGGCGGTTGCAATAGCTAGCCACTTGACAAATGACTTTGCATAGCACTACCACCACGTCCCCCCAAACGAACTGACGGTTCGTTGGCTACCCTTCAGCCTAGCAGTTAACGCCGGGTGGTTTTCCTAGGGCTTTATAGCTAAACACTACGAGCCAAAAGGAATTTGCCAAGTCGTTTGCTATGGAGGGATACCAATGCGTGTTTCGAGCTTAAAAATATGGCTACCAAACCCTTGGCCATAGATGGGAGAGAACACGGCCGTTGCATGTGTGTGTCCCAAGAATGACCCGTACCCACCGTTTGCCCGTGGTAGTGTCCCAAGCAAAAATCTAGGGTAGCGACCGATAATTAATGATACTTCGGCAGTATACGACGGACAGATTTGGCAAGAGACAGTTGGGCTTTTCGAGGGAAAAACTAACGAAAATTTTTAGAAACATGGGCGAGGCAGACGACTAAGTTTTTCTTCTCGAATTGTATCTCGTCACTTCGTTTCAGCGAATTCATTAAAGAGATGGTGAGGGCAACGTCCAACACTCATGGCTTTGGCTTGCCTTATAAGTTCCCACACTTGTTATTACCCTCCTGTCTTCTTAAGAACAACTCCGGGTGTGTATACAAGGGCTGTTTTCAAAGTTTCACGTTTTGAGCTGACAACGATCTGTGTGTGGGCCTGATTTTACCCTCTTACTTTTCTCATTTCCTTTCACCTTCTTCCCCTGCTTTATCTGTTAACAGATGGTGACTAGCTAATGGCTGACCTGATTGGAAACAAACTACACCTTGCTCTGATTAGCTGTCAAGTATTTTTACTCGTTTTTAAACATAGTTCCTATCTGGCTCGCGGATTTCGGTTCCGCGAACGTCCCTGAAGGGCTTTTCGACGAACTGAGCTGAACTCAGAGAGAACATCAGAAATTGTCAGATAATCTCAGTTTTTCATGTAGCCAGTAGTACTACAATACGTATTTGAATGAAGAGCGTATTTTCAAATTTATTAGTAGTTCTTTCAGTGTGTCGATTACCTACATCGAGGCACGAGGCACTCTTGGACGAGGCACATCGTTGTACGAGTCACTGCGTCGTACAACGAACCTGATCGGTTCCTGGGTAGAGTTCGCAGTAAGAAACGCTATTTCCCTTAAGATTGTATGGAAATCTCTTTAATTCGTTCCCGAACCCTGTTGAGTCTCATGGAATCGTACAAGTGGTGGGTAAGGAAAAAATATTTTCTTAAAAGATATAGACGTCCTTCAGATGGAATTTATTTACTTATAATTTTTTCTTTTGACTTCAGTTTTATCACGTTTTAAATTATCTACGGAAACTGATCACAGTCTTAGATCTTCCTTTGTAAACATCGTAGTCCCTCATAACGTAACCCCTAGTGTGGTAGTTCTCTTTCGGTTCCTAAATTTTCTAAATTAAGAAAAGTTCTTAATTTCAGTGCTTGTCAGTGTTGTGTACCATGAAGATACTCAAGGCAATTCCTTCGCGGCTTAAATTGTTAGGATAAACTCTACGCTTGTCAAAACTTGTTTCATTGTTGACTTAGTCGGTATAATCAATAAATAAATTAATAATCAATTCTTGTCGCTTATGGCTTCTTTTTCAGCGGGAAAAACCCTGTTCAGCTTTTCCTCTCGTTTGCCATTTATCAAACTTTTTCGTGCTTTACCCCGGAACAGCGTTCGTTGCGCGAGGCATTTTTTTTACCGTAGCGCGCGTTCGTTTTACGGGGCATCACTATATGACACACATTTAGTCTTCATTTCGACCATCAAATTCTCATTACAATATTGGTTCTCGATCTCGACATACCACGAAACATGTAGCGTTTGTAGACCTGGATTCCGAATTTTTGCTGCGCTAATAAAATAGTAATGGTTAAGGAACGGCATACACGCAATTTATTATGTTTACAGCTTATAACTTACATTTTTGGGTAAGTATACAAAGAAGTATAATCACCATTACATACAAGTGAAGCGTTATATAATGTCGTTAATTGGAATGTCATTGCCCATTGTACTAAGTAATTGTATCAAATTACTCTGTGACTGCCCCAATCTAATCAAAGTAATGTTTTGAAACATTGAATAACAAAAGAAGCGGTTCTTATTTCAGAAGACCACGTAAATTAGCTAATCGAGTTACATTACACGTGTAGAGATTAACTGCCAGTGCTGGAGTCAGTGAACAGGTTTTACGCTAAGGGGATCCTTTTCTTCTTTTATTTTTAAACACATCTGTGAAAAACACACGCATTCTCTTCGTCTTCACTTAAAAGGCCGTTATCACCATTGGTGTGCCAAAGTTTACCGCAGCCTGCATTCCTGCAATGCACCAAAGTGAACAGATCCTGCTTATTCAGAAACTCGTATGACAACCGCCACCTGCTTTTCTGGTTCTCCTCTTTCTTCTGTCCCGCTCATTTGCGTACGGTCTCTTCTTCTTTCTTTTTATCCCTTCCGAAGATCACCAAAAAGCTTCATGTGATCTGAATGCGAAAATTTTCTCCAGCTTTCACGTGCTTGGCACTACCTAAAGTTCAGTCTCTGCATACTCAAAATAACTAATCATGTAAAACGGGCCTAACATTCGTGATCTAGTTGCGCTCCTATAGCCAAAAACTTCTGAGACTACTCGTCTTGGCCAGTGAAATTTACTAGTAAGAGCATATGGGATTAAGCTTGGGGGCAGGGGCACAGAAAATAGGAATCTCGAGACGTGTAACGGACCATTTGCGGGCTGTTTTTTACGCTTGCGGCTTTTAATCACGTTTTCTCAAGTAGATAGAAATGTCAAGGCTTAATCCTGTGTCGTACCTTTTCGCTGTTTAATTCTCTGGCCCAAGTCATTTGAGTGCGGGCCAAAGACAACTTGCCTCCTGACTTCCCGAATATGCACGCATATGAAAGCGCTGGGTAGCCGCGAACAAACAGTTGGAGGTAGCAGAGTTATGATGCTTAGCCTTGTCCCACGTTTTTCCTAGAGAAAGAAAATGATCTTTCCGCACAGCCACCTTGGCCATATTTATAGAGTCGTGACACGCATGATGCGTCTAACTGCTTACGTTGTAAAAGTACCAATAGCAGCGGACTACCCAGCTTCACAGTGAAATGCATTGATGTCAGTTACGCGAAAACAGAGAGCGAGCAGATCATTCACGTCTTGTTTTGCAGTAGACGTAGCTTTTTTATATTAAGCATCCTTCCGTAATCTAATTCTAGCGCCTTTCAAATAAGAATGAAATCTGTCATGTTCGTTCCGTCAGTTAGATACCAAGTAAATCGAGTTCTGTAAGAGATCATAATTTCGCTTAGCTTACCACTGTCACGTAACTTTCGCAATGCACGAAACGCTGTACCATTTTACAATCTCACTTTTTGTTTCACTTTCAGTCTAAATCGTAGTCGCAACTTTCCCGAAAAGTCACGTAGGATCGTAATGTGAAAAACTGTCTCGATGCAAGGGCATACGAAATTAAAATAAACTTGCAATGAACTGAGTTAAAAATTTACATAATTAAGCCATTAACATTATTTACGGTGCAGAAAGTTGTATTTTTATTACTTAGTTGCATAGCAATAAATTCAATTATTCCACTAATGCTTCTCCGAAAGTTTCCAAGGGTTTTATGACTTCGACTTTCGGAAGTTCATGTGTGTGTAAGCAGGTCATGAAGGCGCTAATCGACGACAAAAAAAGCGCCTTCCATAAATTCTCCACGGGGCTTAGGTGAATAACTGGGCGCACTTACATCCTCTGATTGGACAAGGAATTCAGCTTTACGTGTCGGGACGGATAAAAAATAAAATAAAAAATGGGAATGCGCCTCTCCATATTCAAATCTTACAAACTCGAAATGAAAGTGGCCGTACACCTTGTTTGTTGACTGTTAGGATCTATCTCTAGAAAACAAATGCTGTCAACTCTTGAAAAGGCAACCTTAAAAAGGTTCCGTAATTTTGCCCAGGTTCCCGCTCGAAAAAAAAAAAAAAAAAAAAAAAAAAAAAAAAAAAAAAAAAAAAAAACTTTTTTTTAAAAAAAAAAGTTTCTCACTGACTCCGGATCCCCGAGAAACGAGCTGAGAAAAATAAGGTTTGTAGAAAGGGTAGTCAGGGAGAGTCTAGGAAACTAACGGCCAACTAAACGAATCTCACGCGATGGCATTAATAATTGTTGGCACATCTAACAGTCCAACTTAACTTATTTGTTCCTTTCCCGCCCCCCAGAAAAAGCTCTCCGTTAACAGAAAAGGGAAAACGAGTTTTTTCTTTTTCAATAAGTGCTATAAGCGTGCCAAAAAGCGAAAAGTCCCCAAAGGTTTTGTTAGAAGACAAGGAAAAGGAAAACTGTACAAGGTTTCCCCTAGGACGTGATCTTTTGTTTAATTCACCTGTGCGCGTATCTTTTTATGGGTGAGAAAAGAAGCAACTGTTGTCTCACCCTATTCCAAAAGCAATGAGCATTAAAAGAGAGGCCAAAGAACCAAAAGCCAATGATCATCGATCCGATAGTCTTTACACGTAACAAGGGAAGAATCTTGAGTTTTTATGATCTTTGACCCGAACTTAGCTTCCTACGTAAGTAAATATTGATACAGATGAAAGCCAAATAATAGTAAAAATTCAACCTCCCTCCCCTCAGAAGAGGCAGGTCGAGGAGGATAGCTTGTCCAGTTTGAGCTCTTGGGACTTGATAATGTGCATGGGAACCTGCAACTCGGGCCATGAGACTCACATGGGCTCACAATTTGGTTTTGAAAGCGGATGGTTGTTTCGCTCCTTCCCTATACGACGTTGATGGGGTCACCTTGTCTTTTGGGTAAGAGGCATTAGCATGAATAATGGAACACGCTGATATACCTCGACGTCGTGCGCATAGAGTTGAAGCCCACGTATAAAGGACATGAAGACATTATAAGCACCAGACAAGGTCTTGTGCATCAACGCATCGCACAAAGTCGCCCTGAACCGGCTCGTCATTTTTGGCAGACTCATTCTTCTACAAAACGAGTTGTATTTGCAATCAAGGGAATTTATTACATAGAACAAAAGCTTAGCATAAGCAGCTACAAAAGACTCTACTCAATGTATAACAAAAGACAGGCTGCTCACAGGAATTTTCCATCGAACGGTCTATCAATGTGACCACACCTCAGTCTTATTTTTCAATATTTTTCTTTCCTAACCTTTTCCCTTGTTCTTTGGTTTTCAGAAACTAATCACATCTTCCGTATTTATTTCAATCAGCAGGACTTAAATAAGAATCACAAATCGACTCGTTCAATCTCAAGTTTAGCTCTCCTAAAAAATTTCACTGAATTAACAATGATTTGAAGCCAGTTTACTACCGAAACTATGAAAGTCGAGAAAAGAAACTAAAACATGGCACATTTTCAATATTGTCAGAGGAAATTTACATAAAGAAAATTGTAAGTATCTTGCCAAGCCATTTTGTTATTTATTTAACATTCGCCGTTTAGCGTTCCTTCGTTTAAGGGAGACAAAAGAGAACAGCTTCGTTTATTGTTCGTAAGTAGAGCTTAAATCGAGGTGGTTAGGCAAGGTTTTAAAGTATTCATGAACGTTAGCATCTTGCTGCATCTCATCACTCAAGATAAAATCGCAGGTGACGTTAGCGGAGAGCCTGGTATGTCGGTAGTCTTCTAATCTTTCAAGTCCAGTACCATGAAGTTCCTTTGAAGCATGATCCATTTAGCAAGCAGATATTCTTTAGACCATTAAATCTCAATAGGAAAGATCTGCTGAATAGTTTACTTATTCTTACAGTGCAATATACTCTACTGTGTTGTACTGTTGTTCAAGAATTCTGGGAAACTTTGGATGATGCCACAGTGGGAGGAATGAGGTAAAACAGATTGAATCTAGGGTTAGCGTACAAAGATAATATGTGTAAGTAATGATTACGGTGTAATATCACTTTTAGCAAAACCAAACATTTTCTTCAACGAACAATATGCACCACAGCATTTGCAGAAATCTTCTAGAATTAACTTAGAGCTGGAAGAAATCCTTTTTCGGAAGTTTGTAAGGAATTCGTTACTCTGTTCACGAGTGGCTAGGAATTTGAAATGAAGTAGGGTGCATGAAGACCAAACAGGGTGAACCAGTGGGTGAAATGGGTGAAACGCATTGGAGTCAAACTCTGTAGCGAAGAGACCAAGCTGGGTACACGTCTGACCTTCGCCCTCGGACAGATCTCATATAGCGAAATGTAGCCAGCACTAGGACTGACCAGCTGATGACTGTTTCCAGGTTGCTATGGCAGCAGACCCAAGATGTGCGAGACGCTTCTCATGGGAAATAAGAGGAAAGCTTGACCTGCTGCTACAGACGTGTGTGCTACCTTCTATTCCAAGAAAACGGTAGGAAAAAAAAAAGAAAATGAAGGTAGCGATAGGATATGTTTAAGTACTTACCTAGTTATACTAAAGCTAGTTTTGTTTTCGATTACCTTTTTTTTCGACATTAGAGAATGGTCCATCAGACGTTTTTTCTCCCATTAGGAATGGTTACAGAATTCAGTTCCCAGACAAACAAGTTCGCGTCCCGTCTTTAAGATTTTTTCATTCAGTCTTGCCTAAACCCAATTGAGTAGTGCGTGGTAGTCCATTAGTTATGTTACCTGATGCTGAGTGATATTAAAGAGGCCATGAGAGGCGGGACTCTCGAAATACAGAAGCTCTTAACACGGTTATCATGCGACGTGTATTGGCTGCTTGTCTTCGTTCCGTTTGACGACTACTTTACATGCTCTCAATACCTGCGAATAGTACTCAAACCATCCTAGTTCCCCATTTCGCATTCCCGTACTCGAGTACTCCCTTCACACGAACATCTTAAAATGATTTGCTCTGTCAGAGGAACCAGCAGAGGAGAAAAAAAAAAAAATAGAAGCAAAGAAAACTGAAAAGTTATAGACCCGAGACGACCGTACAAGCTTGTCAACATGCCGACAACTGTGTTTTCTTTTCCGGGTTTTCGTTCTCGTCTCTTGTCCTTTTCACCATTGCAAAATATGTATATGAAGCTTATTCGCATTCGGACCAAGAATGAAAAAGAGGCGGCTACGAGCCCCGCCTTCGGAGTTTAATTAAAAATACAATATCTTAATTGCACCGGCTCTTCGCGTCTCAAAGGTCCATGGTACCTTTTTTTTGCCAGTGCTGTGCTTTTAAATACGCACAAGAAGACCACGGCGGCATGTTGATCGGCAATCGAGTCCCTGCGACGTTGTTAGTTGCTTTTATGATTCCTTCTATGGACACTTTCCTTCGGATTAGAATAATAACCTTTTCCGCCTTATTTGCGTAGTTTTGTCTTCTTTTTCTCTTTGCGGGGTTTCACTGGCTGAACTAGACCTTGTAAAGTGTAAACGGGCACTTTTCAGTGGGTTACATTGGAAGAAAAGGGATGCAAAACAGGGGAAAAAACGATAGAAGTTATTCCAAAATTAAATATGCACAGCTCATGTGTTGACCTTCGTGACCCGCGTCTTCTTCGGGGCTTCTTTTGTTATGTGCTCCAAAGACTTCTCTTTTAACTTGCGCCCTTTATGGCACGCAAGGGAGATAGAAAAGCGCGGAAGAGAGCGAGGGAACAAAAAGAAAGGGAGTAGGTAGGAATGAAAATAGTTAAAAGCCAACACGGGCTGGGGGGAGGTTTTTCCAGGGGACGGAGGGTGCAAAAATTAGGGTGAAATTGTAGATCGGACCACAGGCAAGCCCGGTGTTACGTCCATTGCCCGGTTTTCATCCTTTGATACGCAGCTGCACCCGAGATCCCAGTGGCATGTCTGTTGACCCGCAGCTTTTTCGCCAACCTGTGTCCCATAAACTGACATGACTATCCAGGTAATGCTTAGTAATGACTATGTTAAGCGGTGCTGCCGATAACGCACTGATGACGACGATAACGTATTCATGTTGTCATATTTGCTTCTACGGATAATTTTACTCCGGTTAATCAGGATTCGATTGGAAATGGGCAATTTGTCTTAATTAAGCTGCTCATTCAATATAGAAGTAACACAAAGTTACAGAGCTGACTTAGTTAAGCAAGTTTGTCAGGGTTAATTGCATAGTTGTTGTTATGTCCTGGAAACAATTTCCTTCGTTTATTAAATTTTGTGTCTTATTTCCTTTATTACTTCAAGTGATGTAATTTTTTGTTATATTTGGTTTTATGTCGCTCTTTTAATTTTAATTTTTCATATATGTTTGTTTTAGCAGTTCTTTAACTTCCGTACAATTTCAATTATTATTTGGCACTTGCTATTCTCCCGCATTTACCGAGTGATCGTGAACAGATCATACCGGGGGAGAGACGAGGAGAAGCCGAGGGCAAGTTTTCCAGCCAGCTGCGCGTAAATATACCTTGCTCGGCGTCTCCGCGATCACACGCCGCCTTGCTGCGACCACGCTCGGTGAGCCTGAGCCACGTAAACCGGGAGCGTCGAGCTGCCTTGTATTAGTCGTGCGCGAGCCTTCGTTGGGGAAGGTTGTTGTTAGCAAAGTCGTGGACGTAGTGAGATATTGACATTTTAGTCCTGGATTAAAATTTACACTTACAGTTTTTTCATCAGCGATCACTGCCGTTTTAGATTGTAAGAAAACTATTGGATTAACCATACCGTGAAATTTTGAGTGTATTTTTCTTAGCGAAAAAGAAAATTATGTGTCGCGTGGATCGAAAACAGGAGTCAAAACAAGAGTTGTGCTTACATTGTCAGTTGAATATTTCAGTTTTCCTATGGCTTAAAAACTTGTCAGGAAAACTTATGAGCTTACTAAGTGGATGCCAGATTGATTTTGATATTTGATTTTGCGAAATGAGCAAACTTGGATGCACATAACGAGCTTCTCCAACTTTTGATTGGCTTCTGTTTCCATGTCTTTTACACTAAAATCTGGACTTGGCTCCAGTGATGCTTTTTTTTCTTTGTGGTGTAAATACATTAAAAAAACACTGATAGTAATTTCGCACTCATCTTTTCCTAATTGACAGGTGGGCTTTTCTTGGCGGCGTTGCTACGGCGGCTACAGAACTGGAGAAAATTTGCATCTGCGATTGTGTCGTGAAGATAACGACCACTTAAAGCCCCCTTGAACCACCAATTTATGAACGACCCAAGGTGCCATAATAGTGCTATCCATGGTAGAAAGGAATCGGTGAAAGCATAAAGCAAGCAGCAAAAAAAGGAAATTGCTCGATCCGAACATTCTGATGCGAATTGCCTCAGCAACAAGACCTACTCTTTCCAGCACACTAGTTCTGTATCTCGTTGAATCCGTGCAAAAAGTGACGTAGTGATGGGATTTTAATGTGAGAACTCCCATTTCTCTTCGCCGTGTGCCACACTAAGCTGGGAAACTCCCAATACTGAGGAATTTTCTTGGGGCTGTTTTTGGTCTGTGGATACCTTTTACATGATTGGACTGTTACCCCGTTTCTTCCCTTTTGTCCAATGTTCTTAAATGAGCTGTGGTTTTACGTCCATTGATAGCCGAGCTTCCTTTTCTTTACCCCCTTTTTCTGTCCTTCAGAAAGATTTGGGAAGAAAAGAGAAGTCAATATCGAGAGAGTTTACCTTCCGAGAACAGTGCAGGAGCGTTTTTACTTTGTTCGTGTAGGGGTGGAATCCCCTGTTAGCTTCTCCAAACTTGGTTTGGTGTATCATGATCGTAAACCCATCAGTGGAGCAAGGCGGCCAACAATGTGGTTTTTAAGCAAGTTGGAGAAGGCACAGTTGCGTGTCGATAGTGTCATGTCTTTCATCAGTTTGGGATTATTTCTGCTACTTACGCTAAGTTTGGACGCGGCTTATGCCAGCAGTGGTAAGTGGACCATTTCCTATACTTTCTTGTTTTCACTATTTATCTGCTCTTTCCTGAGCAAGTTTTCTGGAGCACATAGCTATCGAGCCTCAGAAGTTGGGAGTAAATAGGTAGCTGACTGAGGTCAAAGGTGACAACACTTGCACTTTAGGATAGTAAAAGGGGGAATGGGATAGCTGCGAAGAGCTTCGGACTTGCGGGCTATCGAAGCGAAGCAATTTGGCACCGGGCCCGAGTCATATATTTCCCCAAAAGGATTTTGATTAATTGGATGGCGTCAGTCGTTTATATATTACTTAACCGTAGCTTGGTGTTTACCAACCACGTATGCACAAGTTGGAAAACGTTAATTGAACGGATTGAGCGCTACTACCACCCAGCTTTTCCTAGCCACATTAATCTCGACGAAAAGCAAAAACAGTTGAACTTTTCCTAACTTCTATATTCGTCTAATCACTAGTGGCTCATTTGCATCACTTTCGATTAAAGACAGTTTTGTCAGACCGTTTCTTCTTGCATCTCCTCCGAAGAGCACAGAAAAGCTTAAAACGATATTTTCCCCAGGCTGCAGATGATTGAATTCAGGAAGGATTCAAAGCTTTTATGAATATCTTTCGTTAAATGTTAATTCAGTAGACTATCAAAAATTGGAAGCCTGCAATTTACTAAATTTTTTTATGTGTGGAACTTTAAGTGCTCCGTAAGATGTTTAAAGAAATGTGAGATTCTTTAAGCTAGCACGCCTGCAACCGTAGAGAAATCGCAGCAGACTTGAGGATATCATTAAAAGCAAGAATTCAAAACAATGTAGAATTTGAGCGGATGGGTGTGAGTTTGATGTACAGACTCATGAAAACGTCAAGTTCTCAGTTTCTTCTAAACTACTAAAAGATTTGTTTGCGCGAAAAAGTCCTCAGTAGTAATTCTAACTATAAGCCTGTTGATATATACCCTATTTTGTTCCATTTCAACGAGTAGCTTACCAGCCTTTTCCTTGCGTCTTTTGAAACTTTTGCTTCTCCCCATGAATTTGGACTTCTCTTTTATTGTCGTCTTACTGCTTCCCATAACTTTTCTCTGCTTTTGTTTTGAAAGTTGATTTCATAGGGAAGAAGGCGGGGGAGTTCGAAATAGGCCAAAAATGGGGCAATGTGTGAGGATTATTGTTTGCCGACTTGGCGTGCAGGGGCATAGCAACACCACACATGTTATGTGTATACATTCAACTAGGCATGTTATATAGCCTAGGGTGTAATTTTCTTCCCAAGTAAGAGAGAGTCTGTATGTGTGTGCCATTGCAACTGTTCTGCATAATGAATAGAACACGTCTTGGGGGAGAAACGTTCCTGTGCCCTTTTTAGTGTACCGTACCCCGTTTAAGGAAACTTAAAGAGAGCAAGGAAAGACTTCAGCGTAAAGAAAAAATCTACGGCATTTATTTAGGCAAGTGAACGGTAATTACGGGAGCAGGATCCTGGCGCCCTTTTGTTTAAAATCGACTTCCAGGGACAGACAAACTTCGATGGTGGTTTTGAGGTTCAGCACAAAATTCCTTTGTTGTTTGTGTATGTAAAGTTTAGTGATGATGTCGACGTCAGACGCAGGACGAGCAGCTCTTCAGTGGTTAGGAAGAACATCAACGTGCTAATAGGGCTGGGTTGAAAGAAAAAAATTCAATGAACAGGGGGAAAAAAGTAGAAGGAACATTGTATAGAGTAGTCGATGTGTGGCGTTTGCTCTAGGGGCCTCAATTTTATCTTGCAGAGTTGTTGCTGTTGGCGTTGAACTTCATCTGCTCGAGGATTTGAACCTTGTTACCAATAAAGTGGTGGGCAAAGTACTGCACATGGACGATCGAGACCACCCGGTGCTTGGCCTGTGTATAATGCCAGCGATATTCGATACCACTTTTTTCAAAGGCTTGCGCACATTTTGTAAAATAGAAAATAAAAAAAGTCCTTAGTGGTTTAATTATGCGTGTAGATTCGGATTAGGTTTGAAGGGGGGTATTGTTGTGTTTATTTCTAGGTCGTCATTCGTTTTCGTGCTAGGACATGAAAAGAAAGGGAAAAATTAGTTTGCCATGGTCACGGCTGTAGGGGGGATTGTTGTGTATAAAACAGCGTGTTACTGAGAGATCGAGTGGTTGTAAAATGTTGTCTGGCGGTGACACAACGACACGACTCCGGCGCCAGCAAGGCAACACAGCTCGGAGATTGGTGTTATGCTTGCTTGCATTTTTCCCAAAAAAGGCTCTTGCGATATTATACTACAATCTTCCCGGGGTAAAAAGACCCAAAAAAGTAGCAACTATTACCAGTTATATTTTATTTGAGGGTTTCTGGTTAGGGGCGTCATCGCGGTTCTGTCCCAATTTGTGGGAAATTTTTCAGGAAGACGGAGACGTAAAGGACGACAAAATCTTCATCTAAGACTTTTTCCTGGAGAGTTTTGCCGCCACTGCAGCTGCCCCGGCCATTTGTCAAGTCCTATAGACGGAAAAGTTTGGGGTGGGGGGTGAGGGGTGGGGGTGGTAGCACTTGCGTGCAGTGCACTGTTGATGGTGCGGAAGCTCTAGATTTGAATTTCTAGCGGGGGAAATACTACGCGAACGGTCCCCCTGAAACATTGACAACTAGGGAAACGATGACATCACTGATAATTGAGCAGAAGCCTCTTTTCTGCCAGGGCTTTTGCTGTGGAAATTGGCCATTTTCCTTAACACTTTTGGTGGGGTGGAAAAAGAACGGGTTGAAATATGGTGGACATTTTAAAAAGGTGAAGATTGGCCTTAAAACTATGAAAAGAAGCTGTGGGAGACAAACCCAAAACTCTTTACCTGTCTTTTTTACCCTTTTTTTGCTATCTGTGGATGACGTGTTCTACCCCATTAATGAACCGTGTTGCTAAAACGCAAGTTTCAAGAGCGTTTCAAATACCGAAAGTGGGGGGTATTTGAGAGGGTGAAAGCTAACTGATATCCAAGCTGGGTTAACAGGAAATAATTATAGGAAATGTGTACACCGCGGAAGGTGTTAAATATTGGCGTGCGTCATGCTACGACGAGCTCACACATCCACTTACGGCCACAGTACATGCACAAGCGTGTGTGCAGTCATTCAACCCTTTTCTCGTTAGGAGGGGTATTTTTCAGAGTTGTAGACATTGTATGGGGACATCCCTCGGAAACTTTGAATTCGTAAAAGGGAGAGGGTTGGTGTCTTGTCCTTGCGTTACAGCAGGTTTGTCTCGTGTCTATCTTTTATGCAGATCCAAGAGAAACACTGAGAGACAGAGCGAGCGAGATGTGTGCGTATCAGCAGGCGGTTAATGTTTTTCTGTCTTGTCTCCTGCACACGTATGTGCGTTTGCTGTTCAAGAATGTGTCACGATTTGGGAGGTAAATGACGTGATTACTTCTCATTACGAATCTCAGTGCATCGTCTCTCAAATGAACTCTCTTCCCCCGTCCCAACCCTTTTCTCGCCAGCCGTTCCTCCCATACTCCCAGTCTCTTGTATTTACTCCCTACGGGGCTCCCAAATAGGTGAAGACCTCTATGGTGATGCTCGATTAGATTCTGTGGGGTGCCCGAAAATTCACTCCTACTTACAGGAACTTGTTCCATATTTCAATGGGTTTTTGCCAACCACAATTTCCGCACGTTGTTTCATTTCCTGATGACGCAACAGGGCTCAGGTGATTCGTACTGCGTGAGGGTTACGGAGGGTGAGATTTTTTAAATGAAAAAAAGAGGTAAGTGGATTCTAAGATTTGGAAGACGATAAATCAAATATTCCAAGGATGAAATGGATGGTGTCGAGAAATGAGGCAATTAAAGGAGAAAAGGTACCTCCCATTGGCCTCAATCACATTTTTTATGGCAAGGGTTAAGAATTTGGGGGTGTTCGTTCCCGAAACGATGCAAGAGGCTTGGGCAATGAAGCCTATTTTTGTATTTTATGACGCAGACGAGGGATGAACCTCACCGGGGATCTTGGAAAACCGAGGGAAAGCGAAGAAGAAAGAATGAGTCGAGAGAGGGTTACGCTAAAGCTAGGCGAAGCCTTTCTTACCTTTCAGGTTTGTCGGAGGGGATGGTGTAACAAAAACTCGTTCAGCTCCACCCGGGATAGATTTCGGTAACGTGTGAAGGGAAGGTGCCGGCTTGATGGGTTTTAATGGGGGTCTACCATCTTCATTATTTCGATGGAGGGGTATTACTTGACTTAAAGGGGGTCGGTGACGGTCCCTAAAGATCAGTTACGTTGTCGACCTCGTTGAACTCAATCAACGCCCAATAATTGAGTTTAATTTCCCCAAAGTTCTTCCTGTTTTGATAGGAACTCGTTAATAACCGCCCTGTTGCAGTTAATGAAAGATTTCGGAAATTAGTTGATGGGCTGGTGATTAACTTTGGGTCAGGGCTCTTGTTTTAAATGTCGGCGTTGTTCGGAGGATGTTTTCCATTCTCAGCTGTTACGCCGTTGACTTTATCACGGGCCGTTTATTGGGTAATTTTTTGTGTTTATTTTTTCCAGTTATTGGAAACAAAGGCCGTTGTTGGGGGCTTGTGGAATGTGAAAGGCGAGTCATGTACAAAACTCGAAACTGTAGGCCTGACATGAAAAAAAAAAGGAAGAAAAGTGACTGAAATGCGCATCTGTAGATGTTGTCTTATGCGACTGAGTTCAGGGTGAGTTCCGAGGGCGACATTTGATCTGCCGGGGTGCCGGGTTTTTGGAAAGTCGTCAAAAAGGCCAAGTTAATGGAAAACAAGGCGTTTCTGTGTCTCTTGGGGCGTACTTTCAAGTCGTCTTTTCGTTAAGTTGATGAGCTGACCACATGACTGATAATAGTTCCGTTTGACGAAAGATGGGCCCCATGCGTCCAATATTGATTGGCATACCTTCCGGGTGTCTTTCCTTACTTACGTGCGCCGTATCTGCCGAAAATCGGTGTTTACAACAGCGTCCATAATTTCGCAATTTTCGTTCTGTAAAGTCGTGGCCGTGGACAAAAAAAAAAAAAAATAAAAAAAAAAAAATAAAAATAAAAAAAGACGGCGAGGAATGTCGGGCTAAACCAGTTCGGCAATCGGTTTTTATTTTCGCTTTTGTTTCAAGCTCGACGTCCCCGTAATTGTCGTCTCATTAAGAAAAGTTGATTGGTGAAGGGGAGAACCACGCCACTATAACTGTCGCGTCACATCTCGCAAGTCGTTGATAATTACTTGAACACGGATGGGGCTAATTTAGTTTGCATCGTGCATGGGCTGCGAGCCTGTTTTGGAACACTTTATTGCGTCCAGCGAAAATGTACTTCTGAAAAAAAAATATGAAATAGGAGAATACAATCTGTCTACGTTTCATGAGAAAGAAACGCCTTCCTGTAGAAAATAATAAAAAAGTGTACGACAGGACTTTTGGGAGATTCGTTTAATCGGATCGGGAGATCGGCGTTACACATTCGTCAATAGCGTGCTAATTGCAGTTCTCGGTTGTGGCTGGGTTTTTATTTTCCTTGGAGTTCCTTTAACGAGTAGTGGAATAGGTTTTTCGGCCTCGAGCGTTGTCTTTCACGCTTGTGATGTCAATACGCTTTAGACGTTGATTGAAACGCACTTAATTTCGATTTTCTTCGGACGCGGATTTTTGGCGCGAATTAATTTGCGTTTTTGCATAACCGGATCCGGGAAGCTTTCTGGGGAGTTCGCCGGCATATTCAAGCGTCTTGCCTTGGCCTTGGAAGAGTGGCGCGCTCCGGCGATTAAGCTAATCTTAAGCAGTTGGACTAGCGTGTTTAGTTTTGGACTTGTTGCCTTGACCAAGGGCTTTTCAAAAGAAAGCGCGAAATAGGTTACATTGGCGGCGACTTGACAGCAAGTATCAGTTGTTGCGTGCAAAGTCTCAGATGGAATTATTTCCTTTCACGGTGGACACGAAAATATGGAGCATAACGGGAACGGAGTTATTATGTTTCACAACTTTTTTTCTCCTTTAGTCTCCCTTACTGTTGCTAGTCTGCAAAGCGAAAAATTTGCATAATGAATATCGGGCAAATAAGGGTCGTGGTTCTTTTTGCGATTGAAGCAATGTGATTTGCGGTTTTCGTGCTTGAAAACACAGCTGTAAATGATGTGAACCGAAATGTGGACCGAGACTATTTTACGACTGCGTGGTGGATGGAGTGAGTTTTTCTTGAAAGTCAAAGACAATGCTAAATCTGTTCATCTTGGCAGGGATGGGAGCTAGGACGTAAAGTATGTTTGATCATTAAATTCAGGTTTTTGCGGTAGATTAGGTCTGTTGTGTCAGTTTTACGATACATTGAAGGTCATTTGAAACCTGGTCAAAGATTTTGAACGTTAATTTTTCATATAGAGCGAGTTGAGCGATCAGCGAAACTCCCTGCTGTGGCGCTATTAACTTTGCGTGTCTGTAAGTGATTCTGTCGGGACCGTCAGGAAAACGGTACCAGTGGAAGAAATCATAATCGAAGTGTTCTAGTAGCTTTAGAAACTGAGGCAGAAATGCAGACGTTGTCTTGAACATGTTAAGGAACCACGCCACATTGGCCTTCTGCCCCGTTTTCACGCATCATTAGAAGCTAATTTGAATAAAACCTTCAATCTTGTCGGTAAGACGGGTCTGTTAGCCCTATCGCCAGATCGTGATCAACATGACTATTCTCTTGAACTCTGGAGTCCCTTTTTTTCTATCGATGAACCCATCTTCATAACAATATCAGTGACATAACAAGTGGCTGCCGGGCATTCCGCGCGGGGATCGGAGCGAAAACGTCATCTACGCCTACGTTTCGCCCCGTTGTGTATAAAAAAGTGAGCCATTCGTTTGCAGCGGCATTGTTAAGGTCTGGAATGTTGCATCTATTTTGGGGGTACTGAAAAAATGGTGGTTTCAGGAAATCAGTAAGCTAAGCGTGTGTTGTGTAGCACAAGCCAAATGTCTTAATGAGCTGCCCCGTTTTAGCCGCTCAACATTATCGGTTTGGAGAATAGCAAGACGTAAAAGCGGGATGGCGGGTTGGGGTGTGGGTGGAATGGGCTTTTGGAGTCATTGCCACGTCTTTTGAAAGCATAACATGAAGACTGACAGAGACGTACGACTTCCCTATGGGCTTCTCGAACATGCTTCAATTTTTACTGCAAGCAAGGCGCATTACAAGGAATTTGGGTAGTTTTGCGGACTACAAACCCCTTTGTGGTTGAAAAGTCACCTAAGGCTTTTGACATGAAGCACGAAAATGTGCTAGAAGAGACAATAGAGCGTAATCAAGTTTCTGGTCCACATCACACCAGTTGCCAAACGGTGAAAAACGGGGCTATTTTTTGTACTTCTTCTGTCCCCCCTTGCATCGACGCTCTCAATCTTGCCAGTGTATAAGGAAACCCCCTCTCGTTATTCTTTTTGCCCGGCGTCTCTGTATCCCCTGCAAGGAGCTCCATTAGGCCCAGCAGGGGAGAAGTTGGGGAAGCAGTTGGGAGCCTCGAGCCAACCGTAATCTGGGTGACCTTTGCTAAAAGGGGTGATGTTTCGTGTTCTCTTGACTTGGCGATCTATAGTACGGATTCGCTGTACCAAAACGCTCCCTTGCGGTACGAGAATAAGTCGAATAAGAAAGTGATGTAGTTTTGAAAGAGAGGGGGGTGGTTGCAATCTGCGGTTCAGAGTGTGATCTATCCATCACTTAGCGCAGACTGGGGAGCCCTAGACATGGGAGTCAAGGATGAGCAGTCAAAGGGGCCGAGAAGCGCATGAAAGGGTTGGTGGAGGGGGCAGCAGAGAGTTTGCTGAATGGACTGTTCAGTGGGAACCGTTTGGCACCCCCTTTTTGGCAAATACTTGGGAGATAATGCAATTATCTATTTAGGAAGCGTATGGGTGTATGTTTGCTGCAACCAAAGTTGGATGATTAAGTTAGGCCCAATCTACATGTCGGATAGGGAGAGTGTTTGTTAGCTCGCTGGCACGTTTCGTTGGGGAAGTTTTCATGTCCAAGAACTGAAGATGGAAGGGTGGTTGAAGAAAAACAGACTCGGGGATGCTGTACGAGTTTGTTAGCCGGCAATTCTCGTGTGGCTCAACTTGAAGGCATAACAAGCCCACGTTATAGACTTGAAACGAACGTTTACGAAGAGACACAAGAGGTAGATCGAGGTTATGCAAATGAGTGCTAGGCAAACAGCAGTAACGGCAGGCTGGAGGACAAATATTTGCACTGGGCTCAGGTTTATAGCAGAGCTTTACATCCTGACTCTGTTTCCCGCTTTAGCTTCGGCCAAGGAGAGCCCGAGATGGGCCCGTTTCGTTTGTTTGTCAAGTATTCGTAGTCGTACGGTACAATACGGTAAGTTTTGGAGACGGCTTTCTTTTGCTTCACCTATTTTCTTTCCGTTTTGGCTCGGCTACATAAACCATGTCTAAAGGTCAAACATGCGATTGTCTTTTGTTTTTCGCCCCTCGTCTGTTTTCCCGGCGCTTCCTGGCAATAGAACGACAAAAGTAAACTAAGCGTAAATGCTCATTGTTGCCATAGTGAAGAAAACTCCCCGTCGAGCCTACAGCGAACTTTTCCGAAAGCCTTGATTTGACTTGTTAGAGTTTGACAGAATACAAGCGTCGCCTATTGCGAGCTAAATGCGGTTGAAAAAGGCGTGCCGTGTCACCCTTCAAAAATAGAAAAATACAATAGGAATATACGAAAGAAATCGTGCCCGACATAACATAGACAATATACCAGAAAACAACGCTTAGTTACGGTAACCTTGGTTTACGAGTGTTTCCTGAGAGCTTGTTGATGAACGTACTGCTGGGGGAATTAATTCTCTAATTTTATGAGTAAGCCAGTGTATATAAAGGTATTGTATTACGCACGGTAAGAGGAGTTCAGTTTTGGATCTTAGGTGATAAAGCTAATGATGAGTTGCATTCACGAACGACCGGGAGCCACGCCTATTGGCAAAGGGAATACACTGAGGCAGTTTGAAAGCTTTCTTCCGAGCCCTTGGCTGTTTCATAGGTACTGAGCATGAAAGGAAGCTTGATTAGCTTAGTGTGGAAAGTGCAATACGTCGATGACAATCTCTTTGGCGGCGAAGTGGCCCTTTGTAATTTCCAATTTATGCATGTTCAAGTTCAAGCCATAAGTGAAGGTTAGGAGTTCGCGTAGACCTTTTTATGATATTGTTTCTATAAAGCCTTGGAGCTTCATTTATGCAGCCGCACAGCTTTTGGGGGGAACAAGGCTTTCGTGTTAGGAAGAGTTGAGTGAGAAGCCCTTGTGTAGAAAATACGCGAGTGAGGAGAAAAGAAGGTGCCGAGCCCACCCGCATTGTTTATTCATTTCCGTGTAAGAACTGGGGAGTGCTAAAGTTAAAAGTTGAGTTTGTAACGTTTTTCTTTCCAAAGCGGCAAAGAGCAATAGATCACCGTTCTTTTTGGACGGCGATCAGCCCGATGGTGTCGTTTATCATTGGCCAAGATTGCCTATAGTGCAGCCAATTCTTTTAGGTCCCGGGCACCGAGACTGTCGTGATGGAAGGGAGTTAGTTGATGCTGAGTATCAAACCGCGCCCTTGCCTAAGATTTTGTTTGATTGAAATAGTTCAAAAGAATAAAAAAGAGAAAAGAAAAACGAGCCTGGCATGCGAGACTTGAAAGATGAACCGGGGAAAGTTTGTAGCATAGCGCCATGTTGCTTATTTCTTGTTTCGCAGATTTTGTTTTTTCCTGTAACTTTTGTTGGGGCTCTAGATTCTCTCTGATGGTCCAAGTTTGTATAATCAGTCATGGCAAGTGGAGTAGGACGTTTGGGTGGTTTGAAATTAGCTCACAGGCGTCGAGCTCAAGTTATCAGTCACAGCATCCCAAACTTGAACCTGAAGACTCTACTTGATCTTTTTCTCTTTTTTTTCTCTTCTTTTTGGGAAGAATGAAGGAGCGATGATGATATAGACGAGCCGGATGTTGGATAATTTGGAGCTCGGCAGAAGCGTAATGAAGTAGAAGAAAGCAAGGCATTGTTAAAAGAACGTTTGTTGATTTTCTAGTAGTTCGAACATTCGAAACTAAACGTAAAGCTACGAGACAGACCTAAGTGGAGAAGTGATTATGCACCAGATTTCCGGATAACTAAAAGAATTCTGGGAAATGGATGATGTTCAAGCTGTAACAGTGAAAAGATCTAAGCATCTATTGTGTTCGGGTAATTTAGTTTTAACCCTCGTTCCCTCAGGCCTACCCCGTTGGCCTCTGTCTTCTAGATACCCATCTTTGAGGACTGGGCAGAACAAGGGGTTGGGTTAGAAATTGAGTGGAGTTTCCTCATCCTTCATAACTAAAAACCACCAGCATCACTACTTCGATGCATACCAGATTAAGTCTGAAACTCGGTATTGTAATGCGCAGTAGCGGCTTCTTCCACTGACTTATGCCACCTGTGAAAGCTTGAGAATCCTTGGTTCCATGTTTTAAGGTGCATGGGGGGTCTGAAACCCCCTCTGCCATTTTTCCACCCTCCCGCAAACCTGTATCTGCTTGCAGGCTGGGGTTCGGAAATTTTCACACCTTCCTCTCATAATTGTGGCTTTGTAGAGGATGAGGGACGTTTTCCTTTCTCTCATCTTTCTTTGGGTGAGAAATGTTCAATTTTCTTATGTGCATGTTAATGTGGTGTTATACTGGAGAGAGGATGTCTGCTGGTCGGCTTTCTTGAGTCAAGCAAAGCTAGAGACGAGGGGAGAAAGGTACCTTATTCTTTGTCCAACTCCTGAATCATCGATATTTTCCTGGGCATTGGGTAAAAAAAAAGAGAGAAATGAAGTCGAAGGGCTGCTTTTTTTTAACATACCAAGCTGTTCCGCTTCTTTTCTTTGGTGGAGTTGTTAGGGGGAAATATTTCTTATTTTTTGAAAATTAAAAAAGTGAAGGGGGAGGCGAAAAGTCTGAAGATGTGAAGTCTTAAATCCGTTTCGGACCCTTCAGCACTTCTTGAGATTGTCAAGAGTACTCGAAGTTCTCTTTATGCAGTGCTCTTGGCCCTTTTGCATATAACATTTTTGGTTGGAACATATTTTTCAAGCTCAAGAAAAGAAACTCTTCTCATTTTTACTGCGAGTTCTTGGGTATGTCATGCTTGGCCAGTCCCATAGTAATTAAAATTTTCGGGGGTACTAAAATATGTCACGGGTTTTGGCCAAGTGGACGCTGTGCTGACAAGTTACGACAGGCCGTCTTATAAAATGTTGAATAGCTTTTGCTGTAAATAGAGCGCAACTTGTACATTTAGGGGACGTGCTATCTTGGCACCGACAGGATTTTTATAGAAAAAGTACTTGAATGCTGCTTCTGTTTCGCTTTTTCAGAAAAGCTTACCTAATTTGTAAACATCTAACTAAGACTGTTTTTCTTTAAACAGATGGTACTGCTTTTTTCTTGAAATATGGCGTAAACTTTCTTTAGAGGAGATGAGGGGAGAAATTGCAAATTGGCTAATCGCTTGAAGTCACCCAGCGTCGAGATGAAAACTGCTGTTTCTGGTATGGTTCCACTATACTAGTAAGGTTTAACCCTCGCCCACCCTCCACCCCCTGTTCGAGCTCCCATGCAATGACTTTGAACCTGAGCAAGCCGGCTGCAAGCCAAGTCTCCATTACTCAAGAATGCAGAAGATGCTGTAGATGATAGGCACTTCCCCTCGTTATCGACAATGTTGCACATGCATGACATTTTCCTAAGTGCTTGACTCTGTTTCTCCCCCTTCGTGTGCTGTCTTACGTGACGGGATATGTGGCTTGTGCCAAAAACTTGGAAAACTATCTCCCAAAAAGTACAAATGTGAAGGGCTTGCGAGATTTTGTGTCAGCCTCTTACAAACCAGCTATTTTACAAGATAGATCGCCTGTAAAGATAAAATTCGGAACTTTTTGCTATTCCTGGACTGATTATGGCAGCTAATTGGAACTTTTTTGTCGACTCCCGGCTCGGAATCTTGTACTATACTGCTCTCTTTCCTTAATTAAACTGCAGGAGGGCGCATAATATGGCAGGAGACTCAACATTCTTGCAAGATAGTAACATACAGACCTGGCACTTTCGGACGGAGAGACGTCAACAGATGAGGCGCCAGTGGTGCTCGACTGTATGCCGACTGGTAGTACGTGTTTATGTTTGACTGCATCGCATTAGCTGTTGGGTCTTTTTTTTGCGATTTTTGGACTACTTAGCAAAGAAGCGGTAACAGCTAAGATCTAAGCATTTCGTGCTCTAAAAATTGAGAGCGTGTTCCTTAATGGATTCGTGAGGATATCATCCCTACCAGCATTGACTGTAATCGGCGTTTCTCGCACAGACATTTTCGAGTAAAATTACACCCGCTGTTCGAGATGAGGCTCTGTTGTGTCACAACAGTCAACGGATGTGGCCAATTTTGTGACAACTGCTTTCAACTTTTTCCCCCCGCTGTCAGTGGGATCCCCTGAAAGTAAGCCGCAGTTCGGAGCCATCGGCTTGTAAAGGCTCATTAAGGTACAGTAATGCGCTTCCCCCAATTCGAATGCAAAACCAAGACGGCCGTCCTGGCGTATCATTGCAAGTTACGTGACAGTTATGGGCCCTTTACAGAGCAATTTAGAAAATACGTAATATGACATTGCGCCGTAGGAAGCCTCGTTGCGATACGTGTTGCCAATTTAGATCTTGATTGTTGTTGGTCACGACCGAATGGCCGAAGAAGGCGTTCTCGGTAATGAAAACGGGGATGGAAGTGGAAGATTTAGCCCGAGTGGCAAATAAACATGTCACTTTGGCGGAAACCAGAAATCTTGTGGCCGTTTTGTGCTGGGTGAGGGGTAAAAGGGTGAGTGGGGATAGGGAGGTAAAGAGGCTCAGGATTCCGTGGAATGCAACCAAAACTCGGCTTACTACATACTCCAACTATACACATGGGGCGCCAGCAGTATACGAGTATAGCATTCTCAATTTCACCCCTTCTCTCCCTGTTGAAATCCTCTCGAAATCCTTGTCGCCGTGCCGTGTGCGAATAGGGGCATGTAGTCTATCGGTTAAGAAGGGACTCAAAACGCACCCCCCCCATGTGCTCGAGAATTGCATGGCCCAACTAACACGCCACAAATACTGACATCCCCTTTTTAATTTCAAGTATGTGACTCGATCACTGAGCTATTTACATTTCAACTTTCCTCGACATCTTCCCTTCCGTGGGGACATTTTTCTTAACCGCTTCGAGTACTATATACTTAGCTTACAGCCATTCACAGAAAGCAAAGCCACACCTTTGTGTGTGCATGCCGAGTGTTTGCCTTCCATTGAGCCAGGGAAGAGGGGGGTTACTTTTGGAGCCGTTTTTACTCTTTGCACAAGATAATTGATAAGAGATCTACACTTGGGCTTTACTTGAGCAATTAGTCGTAGGGGGAGATGGGAGTTACGGTCGTAGACACTCGGTATAGGCCGTACACGTTTAAACATGGAATGACACTCGAAAGAGACGAGAGCGAGTCTTTTTTTTGTAAGAAAAGGAAAAAAAATGGAAGGTAAAGAGGGAGCTGGAATGATTAGCAGATGGGGGGAATGTGTTGGAACGACTTTTAAGTTGTGGAGCCGTTAAGTTTGTCGTTTTGGATGTCTTGGGAGTCTTGGGGCATGGTGACAGATTTGGGGTAAGGCCGTTTAGTATTTTGGAACTGTGCTCGGGCATCACGTGTCTTTTTTTTCCGGGGTTTCCTTCGTCAAGTCTGGAAGAAAAGCAGAAAGAGCGACAAACGATGCAAGTTTTGAATGTGTGGGGTAAATAATTCGGTAAGGTTCGGGAGGCCTAAGGGTTTTGATTTCATCCACGTTTCAGGGGAGATGGATTTCTTTTAGCGTAAATTAAACTCCCAGAAGCCTGTAAACAGCTACCAGACCTGTAAAAAGGTCAGGTTTCAGCTGCTGGACAGACAGCTTAATGTACGCTATTTTGACGTTGGGTGAAGTTTCTTTGAAGATGACAGTTTTAAAACACCCCCTCTACACCATCTTTCATCGATATAAAGCGCAGAAAATTTTGAGGATTTTCAGACCCCTTGAAAAGGATGAAAAAAAGAGGCTCAGCAAAAGAGCAAAGGGACGCCCGATTAGTTTGGGACCCGAAAAATTGTCAGAGAAATGATGCAAGTCCTCGAATGATGTGCTGGTCCTCTTGAGAACATAGTAGGAAAGGTGTTGTCGCCAACAATAGAGATCCCCTTTTTCTCTTTCTGAAAAGCTACAGAGAAGAGTACTGTACTGTGGCTTCTGGGAATTGTGCAAAAGGAGGGGGGAAAGGTGTAGCAAGCAGGGAAGCAGCAAAGGTGGTCTGTGTAGTCTATTGATCACCGGAGGAAAAGTTGGAATCTTGGAATACCTGGCTCATTCTACAAGTGCACAAGGCGTAGGGGCTTTTGAAACTGCGCCATTACTTCAAGGAAAAGCCATAGTGTATCAAGCGTTCTATAGGTCTACAATAGGACCCGCTGTTGCATTGAAATAATGGCTGTAAGTTTTAGTTATATAATAGACCCTTTTGGGTCCGTCACTGGCGTTTGGAGAAGGAACAGCGAGGTTCATTCAAGACTAAAAACATATATCTAGTTTTGACCCATTCAGATCTAGTGGCTGCGCTATTGTAGTCCGGGCTTGACGCGCTTGACCAAACACCCAAGTTGCTGCTGCTGGAATTATCTTTTGTGAGTTAAAATGTACACCAAGGTGCCAGCTGATTTTTTTTTTTCGGAGGAAGAAAAATTGATCGACTTATATATTCTTGAAAACTTGGGAGATTTAATGAAGTCCTTTGAAGTTCTTTTCTGTCATTTCTTTCAATGCATTCTTTTGGATAAGTGTTTGGATTGTCGTCGAGTAGCACAAAAAGAGAGGAAATTGGTAGAATGCGATTTGAAAATTGTGTAAAAACTAGGCCTCGGGAATGTGTTTGTTTCCGTTTTGGAGACTCCTCTTTCGTTATCTATGGTTAGCTACCGAGATTGGATATGTATACGACATAGGTCGTGTATACACAACAAGCCCATGAGGTTATCAAACGCTAGCCTCTGACCATGCATGGTGAAGATATCACCCAACAGCAGTGAGCGGAGACGAGGCCAATAGATATGAGGAGCAATATATATATAGAGAGAGAGCAACGGCCAGATATGTATATAAAAAATCAAGAGCCACTATTCGGTTTTCCATGCAGCCCTATTTTTTTTTTCCTTTGGTGTGCGGTGTGTGGTACTAGGGCGAATGTTCTATTTTTTTTTAGTCAGTTCAGTACTGTTCGACTCATGGGTTAGGAAAGGACCCACAAAGACGGCCATTATGGGAAGCCCTCGTACAGGAGAGGGGCGTGCCATCCTCATTCATGACGAACATCAACCGAAAGGTCCATTTTTAACCCCGTAGTGCCATAGCGGTTCACATTAGGCTTTTCTTCCGCTTATGGGTTCCTTGCTTGCAGATTTCCCTCTCCATCAACATTTATTTTTTCTGCGCAGAGAGACTTTTTCATACTCGGGGAGTGTATATTTTGCACGAGGAACTCCATCGGGAGCTTTTGTACTGTTCAAGCTCGCAACGTAGATGAAGAAAAGTTGGAGCTTCGTTTTTTTGCTTTGCTCTCTTTCATCGGCTTAAGAAACTCGCGTGGTTATATATCCGTACCACCAAAGGTGATGTGCTGTTTATTCATGAGATTCATGGGCACCTTGAGAAACTTCTTGTTTTTTTCTTCGCGTTGTAGGGCATAAACGCCAGGGATGGCGTGGAAAGGGAATGTTCTGTGGTCTAGATTTCACACACCATTAAGGGCGCCCCTGGCAATTTTGTTATTTTTCTTTATCCTAAAAAAGGGAGCTTGAAATCGTTTTCTTTCCCTGAAAGATGTTTCCGAATATCTATGGTTTTATTTAGTTATGGCTTATTGTGTTACGAGAGGCTTTTTTTAATAGCGTGTGTAATTTGATTTGAGGAGGATTGAATGTGTGAAAATCTAAAAAGTTTTCTCATCCACCCAACTTCGTCCGAGGGAAAAGAAAAGTGAACAGTCACGGTCCGGTGGTGACGATTTTCCCCACCTGGAAAGCTTATACGTGTAACAAAATTAGAGGTGTATGCTTTGGAGCGATACAGGGAAGAAGAGAAGAGAGAACACGTGATACGACCTCAACAGCAAGGATCCTTGCAACCACTCGAATCTTTTAAAATTCTTATAAAGCCGACTCGGATATCATTTCATTCCTAAAGCAAGGGAGGGTTGCATTCTGTCAAGAGGGTGTATACGTTTCACACATTGTCACGTGCAGCATTACACGTCATGTTTGGCGCCCTGTATTGTCAACAACAGCTGAGACCATCTGTCCGTCATTGGCATATATAATGTCTTGCCCGACAGACTCTCCATTCTTGGCCTACGATGAGTCTTTAGGAGAAACGCGGGATTTTTAGCAGGAATCAGGGTGCAAGGGAGAAAATGAGAGCAGCTTAGCAATTTGAGACTTAGCCTGCACTGAAAGACAAGGGTGTTGAAAACCTGGGCGAAACCTTATGATATTTTCCGAACTCTCTGGCTTGTCGTATTAAAAGGGGTGTCAGGGGGTTGCAGCTCGTCGGAAAAAAGAAGCTAAAAAGGGGGGAGACGCCGGGACCCCCGTGGCCGACAGGAGAAGTGGGGATGACCTCGGGATGGGTTCATGTTGGAAGAATAGGTCTAATATGGGTCATTAAGTCTGAAAAGGTTCGCAACTCTTAACGGCAGCTGTAGGCCCACGCTGCGGAGTAAGGGATACTGTGTACAGAATAGTTGAAGCAGGGGGCGGTAGTAGATGAATGTTTTCCTGATTTCGATGGACGCGTGGGATGGTTTTGAAATGCATTGACACCTTACAATAGGCGCCAAGGGAAGAGTTATCGTTGCGCGCGGTCAACCGTCAAGTTGTCTCCGGAGAAGCGCGTCCGTCCGTTTGGATCGTGAGAAAAACTCCGAAGTTGAGAAAGCAATAATTTCCCCTCTTTATGGCTAAATGTCAAGCACCAACACATTAGTGGGGAAACGTTTAATGGATTCACATATTGTTGGCAAAGAAACTTGGCTTGGGCTGTGTGCGGTGGAAGTTTGGCAATTGTCACGGGAAAAAGAGCCAGTACACCGGCACCTTTAGTGCTCTAAATCGCTTCCTTTTCCTACATCTCCCCAGGCTTGGGAATTTATATCTGTAGGCAATACTGAATCGCAGAACTACTTCCGGCAGTTAATGATTGGCCATCGATTGCTCAGGCGGATTTCTTTTTTTTTTTGTGTGTGTGTGTGTGTGTGCTTTATGAGGGTTGCGTTTCGAACCTAAACGCTAAACCGATACTTTACACTTTGGAGGGGTGATTGGGCGTTCGACAGGACACAAAAAAGTAGTGTGAAAGGGGGGATCAAAATTTACGTTCACAACAACCCTAACTGTTGAATCAGCCAGCTGCTCCTTCGTGACTGACACCTTTGCATTGTCGCTTGTGTGAAGAAAAGCCCCCTAGGTTTAATAGCCCTTTGCGTTATGCGCTGGGTCCCTTGTATAGCGAATCTTTGCGTTTTGGTAGTTTTAAACCTGAATTTACACATATACGCGGTCCACGCACGCAGGGCGGTATTATTGTGATTTGTACCAGGGAGGTTCCAGGGTGCTGTTAAAAGGATTAATGCGGTGGTATTGGACCTAATGCAAGACAAAAAAAAAAAAAAAAAAAAAAAAANAAAAAAAAAAAAAAAAAAAAAAAAAAAAAAAAAAAAAAAAAAAAAAAACTAAAAAAAAAAAAAATGTGTAGTTGATACCTAGATCCTTGTTATTGGGCTTCACACCTTACTAGTTTTGTATGAGGACCGGGATTGGGGTCGAAGTAATTTTGGCAACTCAGTTTCCCAGTTTGATTGAGTTTGGGTGCTGGCGCGGATAATTTCTTCCCGTCGTTTTTCACGTGTAGCTTGTGTCAGTTTGCCCATTCTTTACATAGGCAGAGGAAAAGCTTGATTAGAGCGTGGTTCCGCTCCAATCAACTGTTCGTCCTTTTCGTAGTTGTGTTAGGTCTGTATCGGGAATTTTGCGTTAGTTTGATTTATTTTTTCCCATTTCAGGGAGCGCGGAAACCGTGAGTCTCTGTGGCTTAGATATATAACAAGCTTGTTTGACCTGCTGTGCGGCAGCGATAAAAGCTTCTGTTTGGTATTCAGACGCGGCGTGGAAAGTTCTTGATCCACCTATCAATTATATCTTGTGTGTGTTGCGAACACACAGTACACAGAATATTTTATTCATCACATGCAAATGAGCGACTGGCTCTAAAGCGCGTAGATATATTCTCGGGGAAAAAAGTACAAGGCGGAGTGTAATTTGATATGTAAATGCAAGAAAATTCTTCTTCCAAGACAAACGAAGTGGAACTAATCTCATTGTTGCTTTACTGGTTTGCTTTCAACAGGAGCCTTACGAGCACCCCGGATTACCGAGCACCCAGTGGACGTCATAGTCCCTAGAGGTGAACCAGCTACGTTAAAATGCAGCGCGGACGGCAACCCCCCACCTACCATTCAGTGGTACCGGGACGGCGACCTGGTATCTACCGCGCCTTCCGAGCCCAAGAGCCACCGCGTCCTGTTACCTGACGGCGGCCTGTTCTTCCTCCGCGTGGTCCAGAGCCGCAAAGACAACGATGGCGGCTCGTATTGGTGTGTGGCGCGGAATTCAGCGGGGACTGCTCGATCGAAGACAGCCAACCTCACCGTAGCCTGTAAGTCGACCGTTTTCTTTCGCTAATGCCATCCACCCCACCACCGTGGCAGTATAATTGGAGGAGATGCCAGTGCGATGCTCAAATCCTGTGGGAGTTTTAGAGCGCGTTAAAGCCAGCACTGATATTATAGAGGACAGGGAGAGGTTAATTTGGAGATGTATAAGGTTGCGCGAAATATGACGTCTGCGTAATGATGGGGTTTAAAGCTTCGTCATTAAAAGTGGATAGTCTTGGCGCTAGTCCTCCACCGCCACCCTTCAATAAAGTTTCGATGGGTTGACGCTTGAATTATAGCTCAAAAAGTCCCACGTCGCAGGACAGCACCATAACCGGGGTTTTACAATAGACGAGGGGGCGTAGCCCAACCACCAAGTTTTGTTGAATGTTCTTTTTGAACTACAAGATTGGGACGTCCCCTTCTTTAACTTGGTCTGAAATTATACCTTGGTGCTCCGGCCATAAGTTTGGGGCAATGAATAAAACGGGTGGGCGGTCCCAGTTATGATTGACCAACAAAGAGTTGCAGTGTGCAAAACAAAGCTTATGAACTCGACGCTTGCCAGGCTCAGAAACAATAGCGGCGAACGTTGAACATTCACGAAGCTGAACTTGTGCTTGTTAAAAGTTGACTAAGAACGACCAGCTTTAGGCTTGGGAGTTAATCACACTCACAAGCAAGTCGGAGCTTTCCTTCCGCTCAGTGTTCGTTCTTTTCCCTGATGCAGAAGGGCCAATTAAGGCCAAGAAGAGCCCCAGAGTAGAGCAGAGCAACAGCAGAGTCTTGTCCTCGTTGCTTATCGAATTCCGGGATATGTAAGAGAACGTTCATTACAGTTAGTGTTGGACACTAATGACGTCCTCCTCCGCCTCTGCCCTTTCTCGAGCAACTTCTTTTGTTTTCCGCGGTGACCCTTATTTACCAACTCTTCCGAACACGACAACACGGGTTGTTTTCTTGTTTGTCGCTGTAGGAAAGGGAAAAATGTATTTTACCCCTTTCGAGTCCAGTGTGCCAAACGAGTGTGTGTCTCGCACACACACGTAGCTTGCAAGTTCAGCCAGTGATTAATGAACCGCCTGCTTACCCAACTTAATGAACATGTAATTTACGGAGCTTCGTTTCCAACTTGACGTGGGATTTACTGGACGCTGGAGTCGCTCGAACTCACCGAATGCTTGTCGAATGACCCTTAGGCTCTTAGTATTAAATTCAGACCTAAATATCAGTAACGGTTTGTTACGCGACTAGTCTTTGTTTCGAGTAGGGTTAGTGCCCCTCCTGCAGCGAAACAAAGGAACGGTGTCAAGCGAGGGCGTTCTTTTTTTGTGGATCTGCTACCTTAATGGTGATGCATAACAAATAGGTAGAAAGAGTGGAGGATAAGTCGATTTTAACCCATTACTTGTGCTGGGGCAGTAACGATCCCAGAAGGTCTAATTGGGAGCAAGTTTCTTCTGGGAGCCCAGATCGTTTCAGCATTCTTGATGGTCTGCTTCCTAATAACGTTGCCATTTGCTATGCATTAAGAATTACGCTGGACCTGGAGATAACACCCGAGATGGGAAGTAGAAGGAGTGTTTCCCCAAGGTTTGGTAATCAGAAAGGACGTAGCTGTCACAACCATTCGAGACTGCACTGTATTTCGATGGCACTCGTTTTGTTTGGCTGATGATCGGATTTTTCGTCCTGAAGCATTAGGCTCAGTATGGGAAGTGGTGGTCGCGTTTTCGTCTTGCACGCCATTAGCCCATTAATCCCCGGCCGTTATAGATGGAAAAGCATGGATAGCTAGGAGAATGACAAAGATTGAGTCAGACAAGCATGTTTGGAAGACAGTGTGTTGCGATGGCACCTCTGTAGAGCCTGTAAAGACACAGGTCGAAGCTTCATACTTGTCGCGCATATCGTGCCAATACTGACGCTTCCGTGTACCAGTATTTACACTTTTTGCATCTCTAATGGGCAAAGCCCCTTGTTACTCTTCTGTTTGCCAAAACTGATCACTCACATCCGTGACGTCCATGGAGATTGATTATGGAATTATAGAATCAGGAGACGAGACAGGTTAGGCGAACTAAGAATTGAAGCGAGCGAACAACAGGATATCGATCTTTACCTTGGCGCCCCTGCCCTCAGAAGTTAGATCGGGTTTCCGGGATTGTAGGTTGCGAAATATGCATATTTGTCTATGGATCCCGTTCACGCTGTTTCACTCCGATTCTTTTTAGTTGCTATTTTTAGACATAGCGTGCGTATTATTTTGAAGAAGGAAAATGTTCCACGATATTAGTGAAGTCTGTAAAGTCTACAGATAAGGAGAACGCATTAAGATGTGACAACATACACCAGGCACGCAACAAAATCTATGGAATCAGGAAATCGCAGGTTAGCTCAGTACCTAAGGAAGTTGTCATTTCGGTCATTGACGCGTTGATGCATGCGAAGATTCGCAGCGCATTGCCGGACCATCCAAGGGGGTACGTACCAGTTTGTCTTTTTTGATGGAACTATCGTTCATCTTCGGGACCATCGTACCCACCTACACGTACCCGGCCAGCCCAAATCCAGTGACAAGGCGACATACTGCGCAAATTGTGGCCTTCCGGGGGTCGGAGGGAAATGGTGTTGCAACTAAGCAACCATCCATTATTTGCCCTGTTTGTCAACCTCTTAAGGTGTTTCTTATCACCCTGTGGCAAAGTTGGAGGTTGTTCTCACTACGCTCCAGCTTGTCCAGGTAACTCCCCTATCGGTCGTCGAGATGCGTTAGTATTGTCTCGTAAAAAGGGACGTCTTAGGCGGTCTGCGAACACATATTTTTTTCTGTCTTGCTTCTTATGCGTCGCGTGCTGGGGTTGAGAAGTGGCGGTGCCAAGGGCGAGGAGGTGCAGAATTGGAAAGGACGATAGCTTAATTGTAAAGGGGTTATATCTCAAGGAAGGCCACAGAAAAAGGTTTAATTTTATTGTGGCGGGAGGTTTTCGTTCGACACGCAGAGCATGCATGAGTCCAAAGAAATCTACCGTATCTTTTTGGTACCAGAATGTTTAGAAATTACGAGTTTGCACCCTTTGTTTACTGCAATGAGCGTTTTATACCATACAGCGCTCATATATTAGGTTAACTTTAACGAGTTTTAAGTTGGCACAGCGTGGGGGATCGGCCAAAGAGGTGTAGGTCACGGGGCAGATGTTACTGTTAGCAAACGGCCCTCGTTCGTGTTAGTCACGGATCGTCCTTGCGCAAGCTAACCGTAACTAGGAGTAATGTGACCAAAAACTGCGTTAAAAAAAGAAGAACAAAATAATCACATTGGTTACGACATGAAGACGCTTTATTTAGAGTTGGTAAGCCACCTTTGGCTGGCTGCATCCAATTTGAAACGCATCATCTGTTGTCCGTATTATGTGCCCTTTTTACCTTTTTTTTAATGAGCCCGCTTTAAAGTGAAGGACTTTTTTATTATTAAGTAATAGGGGAATATGTTGCAAGTTACCTGACAACGTGGGAGATTAAACTTTATTAAAGCCTCGCCGAAAGTGTCCATTTATGTTTTTTTTTTTTTGGTCCCTGAGTATAAAGCGCAAAAAAAGGGTTGCAGTTGTCTTTTTTATGACAAGCCCATAACTAGCAATGTGCAAACCAAGTGTTTGGCATCCCAGCGCAGAAAGTAAGAGCTTTACAAAAAAATCGTGGCATTTTAGGCAACGAAGTAACATTTTCCGTTTTTTTTTTTTTTTTTTTTTTTGCGAGGCGTCGTGGCGTCATCTTCAGCGTCGCCATAATTTTCCAGAAAGCACCGTATCGGTTTTCCGTGAAAAAGCCTCAAGTTTCCCATCTCTTGAGCGCCGTCTTTTCTAATAGCTTTTAGGCAGGCATGTCTTCATTTTTTGTTTGCATAACCTGGAGTAATTGCTGTGGCGACGTCACTGAAAATATATAGTCTGCTTCCGGTGCAGGGATGTCGTAAACTTTTACGAAGTTTTTTGCTTGCATATAGTGGCTCCCTAATTACATCATTTTGCCAGCGCCCTATTTTTCGCGAGTGTCATGGAAACTAAATGGCGGAGGGCCTATGTATTCCCAGCAGAATTGTTGCAGTTGTGTTGTGCATCTCGTTCGCGGCAGACAGGTGTGCGTTGTTGTGCTTCCTTTTGCATATACTCTTGTCAAAACTTCCGCTGTCATTATCTGTTTAGGGTAATAAGGAGACCGCCCGGTGCAGTCGCTGTCAAAACCGAGCATTTGGCACTGACACTCGAATTCCTTGGGCAATCCCCCCTTGCGTACACGTTATTCTGTCTTGTGTTAAGTATGGAGCCAGAGAAGTGGAGAACCCACCAAGGCTTATCAATTGTGTTGGAGGAGAAAAAGCTATGACGTGGCTGTTTTTATTATGAAGAGATTGAGGGTGACAAAGCGCGGCGGAGGGTGCAAATAGAAAGGTCTTCGTTGGGAGGGTGACAGTTTACTTTTGGTTGCCTGAACTTGGCTTTTCTGCCGTTTCGTGGCGACAGTAAGGTAGAACACCGTAACGAGAAGCCAATCATGCGAATAGGGCACAAATTAAGTTATGTCAGCATAGCCGAAAGCGTTAGTTACTTCAGCTATATAGGGGAAAAGAGGGGTTGAGATGAACTCAAGCTGCTGCCAGCCCTCTAAGACCGTAGGGTGTGAACATTTTGGGGGTAAGGTTGATGAGATGAATATTTTGGCCACTTTGTTGAAAAATTAATTGTGAATCGATTCGGTATGACTATGCGGAAAAGTGCGACTAAAAGAGGAATGAGAAACAAGGGAAAGAAAATAAAATAAAACGGGTGACACGAGTCCGCAGTGTCATGTCACATCAGTCAGATTCATGCTGTGTGTCGTGTGCTGAGCTTTCATAGCTGTTAGGTCTAATGTGGGGGCTGCGACCGAAGGAAGCCTTTGATCGACACACTCTGTTGAACTGGATCATTCGATTTTGGAGGCAAAAGACCAGCAGCAAGTCGTTGGAACGTACTCGAGGCTTTCCCCACCAATTTCGAGTTGCGCCTCCGAAGAGCCGTGTGCTTCCGAGATTTAATTTCCTCCGCACGTTCCTCATCCGGCCGCCCTAAGATTTCGGGACCGAGTGGCGAGTGGATGGGAGCCGTTTTTAACCCTATAACGTCACTGCTCCAGTACACACACAGACACATACGCTGCAAGCACGGAATTCCGCAGTAAATCGGACCGAGGTCCTTCCATAGATCAATAAGTAGGACTATCAGGCCCATTGCACGTCAGTTCCTGCCTTTGCCAAGACATTCTCTGGAGCAGCGTGGCTCCCACTAATTGCTTCATAACATTTCCGGGAGCCCGATCACGTGTGAGCCATCACACATTTGTCAATAGTCCGATAGATGCACGGTTGCTGTTAGATATTAAACTCAGCAAAGCATAGTCATAGTAAACTCGAGGAGATTTGTCGTTTCGAATATTGTACTTTATAGCCTTATGTGATTTACGCTCGTTGTTCTGTTTCCAGGCAACGAAAAAGTATTTGTAAGCATAAGCGGTCGCCGTGCTTCTGCTGGAGGGGTAAATTGGGATTGCGAGTATGTTTTTGGCTTGCAGGGTTTCGGTCTTTTGGAAAGAAGATCCCCATAGCCGTGGTCGAAATATTTAGCTTGTCTGTACGAAGCCCTATACTGGGCCTGTGTTGTCGTCCTTCCTAAATAATTTAACGAGGTCCCTAAGTCGCGCATTAACGTTTTTTTTCTCGGAGCGTGTAAAACAGACCCCTGAAAAGTTCCCCATCCTTGTTCTCTATACATAAAGCATAAAGCACTTGCATAGCGCTTTGAACTTGTCTTGCGTAGGTCCGGGGACATATGGGGTCTTTGAAAACGTCTCCCCCTCGCTTGCTTTTTGTTTCGTGGTCCATGGTGACTTTTTGACCTTCTTGAGTAATCAGCGGGGATTTCGCTGCATGACGACCACAACTTCATACTGTTCCCACATGCATATTTCATGCATGTGCCAGCCGAGCTGGAGAATGAAGACTTATTTTTTTTACATAATTCACGATAGTACTCACAGTTTGGTGCACCCCTTCTTCACTTAGTCATGAACTTCGCATTCAATTAGCTGTTGATGGATTTCTCAAGCTGAATTATCGACAACCCTTGCAGTCCTTAACCCCTGAACGGCAGTCTCGGTCAATGGCGAAACACGCAAGCCTTCGGAATGGCGACTTTCCCATAAGCTTCTGTTTCAATGTATCGAGGAGCTGAAAACTATGTCGAAATGAGGAATGAGGAATTGAAAGTCGAATGAGGAATGTATGACCATCAAGTCGACCTGTCAGGGTTGAGTTTAGGCCGAGAGGCAAAGGGACTTTCCTTTGTGTTACGCGCCACACACTACTCGCATTAACAGTGTGATTAATGCACTAGAGTAGTTCCCAAACCTCTCTAATGCTGTTCTGTGCTGATGAAGACTGACACGCCCTTTTGGCTCTTATGTTTTTGGGATGAATGGGGATGTGTAGGAGGAGGAAAAGAACGGGGAGATGAGTCCTAAACACTATTAACCCAGGTGTACCTTACACGCGGCGGAAGACGAAGAGTCTACGCCTTGGATACAGGAGCTTCCTAACCTGCAGCTTCTAATGGGTTCAGTATTCCCTATAGGCCTCCCTAACCTCTAGCTGCCAAGTAAGGTTTGCAAAGTAAGCAAGGAAAAGCCATATAGGGGGTAAAAATTAATGGAGAAAAATGGATCAATGGTTCTTACGCATTCGAGCGGCCGTAGAACAGTTTTGGAAGACAAGACGGAGGGAAGGAAGCACCCAAGTAGCTGTATAATCTGAAAGGGTGAGCTTATGGCGTCTCGGTGCATCCATGCGAGACTGAACTCCTTCACAAGTCGCGTTTAAGCCACGCCATTATGAATTCATACATGACTGGGAAAGTCACATTTAATTGTATTCCTCACGCGAAGCTGGAGGTTTTTGCTGACAGTGAATGAATTCGAAATATTTTTCTTTGATCCATGCTATTATAGTCCCCCACCCCCTCCCCAAAGGGTACAGGGAAACACCTGGAAAGGAAAAAGTCCCAGTCCCAGACGAAAACATCTAATAAAACGCATTCCACCTAACATGTCATTCCATCCCGGGCGGGTATATAGCTGTGCAGTGATATTGCTTTATACGTCTGTTGTTGGACTCGATGAGCGTCCACACAGAAATCGACTTTGGGTACAGTACGGAATAAGATAAGACCACCACAACCCCCTGTCCAGTTTAGCTGAAGCAATCAAAATCCTATTGATTGCTCCCCCGAATAGGATTCCCCAGCTTAGGAGAGCCAGTGGGGATTATTCGTACCGGAAACCTTGCACTGTCCATTCCTGAAATGCTGAATTAGTCGAGAATGCAGTTAGTTGGTGTTGTTTGATCCGGATGTCTTCCTGGCGCACCAGCGAGATAAAAACACCCGCGAAGCATCCCCATACCCTGTACTTAACTTGGGGCATTCCGGGTTGGGGAGTTTTTGCGACGGGGTCAGAATAAAAAGAGAGAAAGAGAAAGAACACTTATCGAACCCTTTTTTCCCTCCCTTGCTCGCGGACTTCGCGTATGAAGCACATACATGGGAGATCTACACACGCATTTGGTCGCATATAGGACTCACCCTATACAGATATTTCGTGCGTGTGTGTGTGTATCCCTGCCCAACGAGACTTGCAGGCTGGAGTAGGACTATCCAACACGATCAATACGGAATGACGACGCCATGCTTTCTGGTCTCCTCTCTACCCCTCTCCCTCTTTTCTTTTTCTCATCGTGGCTTCTAGTAAATGGTACTAGTATTTAGGTCCGTAGAAGGGACGATTCTATACAACCTACACACGCGAAGGCCTGTAAGCCAAAAGCTGCATCAAAGTCTACGTGATCCACGTACGCAATTGAGCTCAGCTACCTAGAAGTTTTATCCCCAATGTCCCCCCGCAAAAAAAAAGAAAAAAAATAAAGAAAACGACATTGCAGGGTTAGGTCTGTTGGTATAACGGTGAAGTCTTTTTCTCTGATCTTCTTCTTCCGTAAGAGATTGATCTAACTGGGGTAGTAAATAGATCAGCATTTTCTTGAGCCTTAGTGTACACACAAGACTTGAATCTTCTTGTTCGCTTTTCTTTTCGCCTAAAGACCTTAGTCGTATATACATAACATCCAGCAGGATTAAGCGTGGTGGTTTTATAAGAAGCATACTTTCTGGATGGATTGGTCGCTTGGAGACCAAACATTTTAAAATAAACTTGATGTTCTGGCAGAAATGAGTACCAAAGATAAAAGTAGAAGGGAGGAAACAATTAGAACGACGTTGTAGTCGAATCCGGTACCCAATTATATCCCGAGAATGGGACTTTATTAGACAGCTCGTGCGCGCAGTTTTCGTCTCCGACACGTGACGTTCTTAGGGTGTGTAAAAGATGTAGGGAATCGGGGATGACAAAACGTTTCGCTAGATGCGACAATTCTTGGTCGGAAAAATGACACCTTGCTGTGCACAATGGTACCCTTAAGCTTAATTGGTGGTAACACTATACGAGATCTCAAATCATTTTTTTTTTATACAGAAGAAGTAGTGCAGCTCTGGGGAGCAGGGATTTTCGCCTACTCGACAGGATTGCATTATGTCGCACTTCCCTGCACTAAAACTTTCTTTCAGATTCTTGTAGCTTGAAATCGAATTTCTCATTCCGACTAAACAAGAAATGGAAATTTGTGGAAGTAGAATCTTTTTTTTCTTTTGCTTCCTTTAGCCAGTAAAGCTGAGGGAAGCTTTGCATTTACGTGGGACGTTTAAGTCAGGAAAGTAACAGTACTGGAATTCATTAGCGCAAATGGATAGAATTTACTTTTTATCGCGTGACGACAGTAAACTTTTAAATTGTCCTGCCACTGTGGATGGGAGAAACTTTTCGGTGAGTTTGCTGTACGAAGCCTCCGCCGTTAACTCGTTGGCATGTCAGCCATCACGTCAAGTTAGCCGGGTTTAACTTGATCACTGCCATCGAACAAGTCCGGGTGTACCTTGCCCCTCGTTTCGAGAGTCCTGTGAAACTTTGGTATTGCTGTTTCAGCTCTAACGTTTCAGGGGGACGCAGAAACCACCAGACACGTATCACAATTAGGGCAACGAGTCGTGCTCGCTGCTGACTTGGGTTCCAGATTCGGCTTGATTAAGAGTCATGACAAAAACGACGGAATCGAAACGATGTACCAGTACAGAAAAGGTTTTTGCCTGAAGAAAATGGCAATTTCTTCCGCAGCAGTTGAGTTAATGGGTCCCGCCCAAATTGTAAGGAAGAATTGCAAAAGGGGAAAGCGTATACGGGAGCGAAGAATGTTGTAGGGTGCAATCAAATGGATTTTCCCCCCATGTGCCGACACAACTCCTTGGCCTTCATCCATATGAACTCTCGTTTTCCTCCCCTCCTTGAAAGATTTTCTCCCCCACTTGCAACTTGCTTCGAGATATCATTAAAAGTGAACCAAGACAAGAGAAAGTTATGCGAGAAAACGTCTGTCTCCGCCGGTAATAACTCTCCTCCCACCGAGCTTTATCTCCCCCTGACTAAACGATGGCCCGTCCAAACTTTGCAGATTATAAAAAATAAAGTATAAGAAAGGATTTACAAAGCAGAACCCAACGGCTTAGTCAAAGAAAACTAATGCACTTTATTTTCAAACTTTGCAACTAAACTAAATCCGCTTTACTTTAAGATGCACGTTGTTTTTTCTCTTGCCCTTTTTTCGGGGAGGGCTACAGCTTCCTTGTTTATCTTCCGTATCCAGCGGGATATAGCGGTGGTATTTTTTCTTGGAAGAAAAGTTGCACGATAGAGAGAAATTATTACCGAGTGGAGTTGGGAGCAACGAGGAATATCGTGGTGGTATTGTAAAAAAGTTTTGTCGGCAAAACGGAGAAGGAGAGGTTTCTTGGATCAAAAAAGGAGATGGAGTTTTAATTAAGAGAGTCTTGTCGTCGTTCTTCGTTGCAGCAACAGAACGACACATAAGTTAGGACAAAAACATTTTTTTACTTTCTTTTTCTTCCTAAGGAAAGATTAAGACGGATCCACTGTGGACACTGCATTGTTGTGTACAGTAATCAACTCGAGACTGGGCAACGAGGAAGAATGCCTGAAAAGACCCAAACTTTCGTATTACACTAGAAAATGAAAGAGACGGAAACTAGCGGGCTTGGAATAAAATAAAACGGAAGACTTTATACGACTCATTGTTGCATGCCTGCCACACTAAGGATACGAATCTAGGGTTGAGAAGTGAAAGGTGAGTTTTTTTTTAGTTTGCAGCGAAGGTTTTAATCAGGGGAAGTTGATTAATGACATTGCATGGGATGTCAACTGGGTCCTTTTTTTTCTCCGCAGCGTTTCATCGATGTACAGGTGTAGTGAGGTGGGAGCGGAGTGTCAAATGGCCTAAAAGGGAACTCCATGACCAATATGTTGCTAATGATGCTTGGGGTGGTATAGCAGTGCCTTGTCCACAATCTGGTCTTTTTCTCACAGTCCAGAATTGGCCCCTTAAATTACGCACGAGTTGAACGAGGGGCTTTTTATGGCTCAAAGAAAGTGAAAAGGGACGTAAGAGTACAATGTATGGCGGGAAGAGTCGGTTTTTGTTAGTGAAGAGGCTGCACTGGGCTTTACTTATGATGATTATTAGGGTTATGAGTACCGCCGTATACTTTTCTCCGAGAGTGGGGAGAAAAGGTGAGAGCAGGTGCGTTTATTGATCGTCACGGCGAGGAAGGTTAAATCTGGGAGCTTGTTTATAAAATGGCGTATCCAAGTAAGGTTCCGTTGGGAAGGGAGAGGGACAGTATGGCTTTAATAGGGTAAAAAAGTGAAAAAGTGTGTGTACTCGTGTAAATCAAACTTGGTGTAGAAATTGTATTCGGGTCGTTGACGAATGGTGCTCATGACGAGAGGCATCTGCTGCCAGCCTGCTTTGCTTAGGGAAAAAGTTGGTCCCTTCTTGAAGATACTTGCTGCGTGTCACCGGCTTTCATTTATTTTTCTTAGGAACATTGGGGTACTGTGTCTGTGCTTGAGCATCCAATCTCTTTGATATCAACGACACGAGCAACTTTTACTTTGCATCAACCCTCGAAGCCTGTCAACGCCATATGCTCGTTAAAAAAGTTGAAAGTTTTTCAGTTTCACTTTTGCACCCGAGTAATAAGTCTCAAAGCCGAAAAGTTTTGCATCCCCTGTTTCCACTTTGTCAGTTTCCTTGAAGAAGTAATGCCTGAATGCTTGATTCAATCTACTCGTCAATTTTATGAGTTTGTCAAGTTTTAACGAACAAAGTTTTGGCTTGACAGAACATATTAACTCCTTTCCTCGCTCATTGGTCCGTAATTGTTTTCCTTGGACGAGAAAATCTCAAACGGTATCACTCGAACCTGGCAACACTTAGTTGATATGAAAAAGTACAAGTTCTTTGTATCAACGGCTATAATAACCCTGCACTGGTGCCACGTCTCATCTCTCGAGTGACAATATTTGAGTATCACAAGGAAACCGAGCGTGATTGTTGAAAGAATGCGTGCCGTCAAATAGGTTACCTAGCGCTGTGCAACATGTAAAGACGCCGTTAGGATACCCGGGTAGCCAAGTCGTTTGCACACGCCTTACGAAAACATCTCATGACAAGCGACTTCTGGTCTGCCTGCAGTAAATGTCCTGTATGTATATGTATAAGGGTGCTCTTCCGTGGCGAAAATATTGAAGCCCTTCCGCTCGTTTCCACCCTCCATTGAAGGCTCCGGACTGTTTATGTTCACAACTAATAACCCCCCTGGGTCCCGCGAAAGCAGAGCAAAGCAAGGGTGACCCCTGCTGCCTACGGACGATCGTCGACGTCAGTGACGCACACCTTATCGACATCTTCCAAGACGTTCTCTTACCGTGTACTCCCACCCCAGTATAAATGCGAGCCATATATTAAAGAGGGGGTAGCACAGGGGTGCAGGGTTACTGGAGGGTTTGAGGTATATAAACCACACCAAACATTACATAGGCCAGTTAAGAAGGAAGATTCTCCCAAGATTTGCGTCTACTGCCGAAGACGGTCGCTCGAGCAGCACACATCTCCCCCTGCGCCGTTTTCGCTTTTTTTCCTTACCGTAATTCTGTATATATAGGCGGATTGTGACAGGTTTACGACACTGATCATCATCCTTTCGTGGCAGTATGGGGGGTGTTAGCTACCATCATATACGGGGAGGACTTAGGAGAAGACCCCGAGAAGGTATAAGAAGATAAGTCGTATCACTCTCGTGGTGGTGTTTCTTTTGTTGTAGAAATGCTCTGAAATAGAAAAGAAAGGCGAACAATAGTCATGGGATTTATAAGCGAGTAAACTGAAGACGAAAGCATAAGTAGAAACGGTACGTGGGAAAGCAATTGAAACTAAGCCTGCTGACTCTCTTGTATTAAAGAAAAAAAGATACAAGAACTTTGCTATTTATGGGTCCAAGGGAGTACTAACAGTTGCGGCTAGTGGGAAAAGAGTTTAGAAGCAATGTTTTACTCACGTATTTTTCGTAGCCAGGGGAAAAAGAGGAAAATAAAAAATAAATTACGAATTAATACGAGTGCAGGGTATATGTAACCGTAGGGCACGCTAATAAACTTAGCAATGAAACTAGTTTTCTGTACGGACTTTAGGAGAAAATATGTGATTCGCTTAAAAAACGTTATACTTGAACGACTTTTCCTGAGATTAAGACAATAAAGTTTGCCTTTTGTAGATTAAGTTGTAAGAACGCATGGGAAAAAAGCATTTGTGAGTGCGCTGCTGGGCTGTTCTCGTTCCTTATGATTTATTGAGTAAGTAAAGCACTATATAGAGTCGTAGTTGGCCTCATGCGTCACTGCACGCCCATGGTTGTCAAGATTTTAAGGCAGAACGAATCTTTCCTACCTGTTACTATTTGTCAGTTGCTTTGTGCGAGCGCCTGGATTAGTGTGAATGTTGATAGGCATGATACATTTTGGAAGCGACTGATGTCCTCATTTTTCAACCTCGTAATGTAGCTACCCGTTCGCAAAAAGTCGGCTTTTCCTGTCTTTGGCGTGTATAAAAACTTCAATTTGAGGAAGTATGCATCAGGGTTTGAAAAATTGGGATGCTCGAAGGTGGTGGGACGGAGTGGGCGACCGCTTTGCCCACATTCTCGCTGGTTTCCCTAACAGAAAAGTGTCAGTTATGTCTCACATATAGCCCGTCGTTCCTTACGTCTAGTACATATGTATTATGCTTGAATGCCAACAAACACGAAAGATATCTGATGTTGCCTTAGCAACGCTGCTTTGTGGTTCTGCCTTGTCTTAAACAAGCAGTAATTAATACCGTCCTTGAGTGCAACAAATGCTATATTTCCTCTAGAGCATTTGTCCCTAAAATGCCTTCGCTTTTTCTTTTTTCTTCTCTTTCTGTGTTTCTCTCTTGTAGAGTACAAATCCCGAGTCAGAGGGTAAAATGGCAGAAATGTAATAAGAAAGGCAGCCGTTCCCCTTTTGATACCTAGAATGTCATATATAGCCAGTTTACGGCTACGAAGAGACGAGAAAATTGGCTTCCGAAGTTACGGAGAAGGGGAGCGCGGCGAGTCTGCGAAAAGCCCGACTTGCTAGTCGGATTTTGACACTGAATAAATGACGGACGCATATAATGGTTAAGAAGCTGGTGTGACATTAATGCTAGCCCAAACTTTTCACGAGTGCCGCTCGTTTTACGAGGACTTTTGTTACAGCCGATGGGGGCGACTTTTCAAATGAGCTAAGAGCTAACGAACGCTTTCCTTTTATTCCTTTTCGGGCTGGCCCCTGATATCCTCTCAGCTCATCACGCTCGTGCGCTAGGCAATTAACCTATCCTAAAAATGTTGGATTTCTATGCAAATCTTTAACACCCGAACCTAAGCCTCCTTATGATGACTTAAACGACGCCATGCCGTTTCTAGTTCTAGTGGGCTATTGCCACGCACACGCCAACGACTGGTGTGTTTGTAAGTGTTCGACACATGTGTTCCTAACTAACAATCGGACAGTTTTTCGAGAGTAATGCTGTTTGTCTTGAAGATATACGCAACGTTCATCCGGGCAGTAAGTTCGTGGGGGTTTTAGTTGACGTAGACGTTTGGAGAACAATCAGTGCTGGATTTGGAGGTAGTGTTCCTTCGGAAAGAAAGAGAGAAAGGGGAGGAAATCTTCCGCTTATCTTTTCTTCACACGAGGTTCTCGAGCATCTGCAATAGTTCCGTGGTTGTATTGATCCGGAGTACCTTTGCTGCTTTTTGAACGTGTACACACACATTCTCCAACTTCAGCTTTCTTCTATCTTGCTTTCTTCTCGGGGTGTTTCTTCTCCTGCAACGCACGTTCTTGACGCACCTTGGGACCCCAAGCTAATGTAATTTTCGAGCGTACGTATGTGAGGCCCATATATTCAGAATTGCTTCTAATGCCTTCTTATAATGACTATGACATGAGTAGTTGGAAATTAGCCGAGACTTGGGAAGAAAATATTCGAGTAGCACAGAACGAAAATCATTATTAATTGCTAATTGCTGCTTTCACTCCATTATTGTTCTTCAGAACGAAAGCCAGCTGTAAAAAAATGAAAGAGTCTACTTGAGGTTTCGGAACCTAAGAATATCCGCAAGGTGAGGCACGTGCTAATGAAGGTCCGCTTAGTAAATCCTGAAAAGTAAAAATCTTATCAGATAATGGTGTGGTACATAATTTCGAAGACACGGTTAATCAAGTCGTCTTGCCTACGGGAGACGAGTAAGAATGTTAGACAAAGGGGAGGGGGCGAAAAGAAGGGGCGGTTATTTATGAAGACGGTAAACATTTTTTTGCGATAAGAAAAAAATGAAGTGTTGCCAAGAAAAGCCTCCTTCAACAACTCCGCCTTCTAAGAGAGTCTTGATGAGGCTCAACGATTGCTTAACAACTTCTGAAACTACACACTCCAAAGGGTGAAGACAGTTTCTGGCTAGGTTCGTCGCTGTTAATTTTAAAAACCCTGCAGTGAGGGTTTAAAACACATTCGTCGCCTAGCTAAATGGACGATGAAAGAAATGTTCTTAATCGTTCAAGTTATCTGACGGCATGGGTTGTATTGTTCCAACTTCGAACTCGACTTCTATAGAAGGTTGTTACGTTTCTTCTGTTAAAGTTTCCTTCGTAAAGATTTTCTTCTTAAGATGCTTGCAAGATGGATTACTTCGAAAAATGATCGTGTGCAAAACGTTTCATGACAATTTTGGCTTTGTTTATTGCTGTGGCCTGCCCTTGTTATTTTCTGCACCCCATAATTTTGCCAGTGGGGCGTGTGTTGATAACGGGGACTTTCTCCTGGAGTATTTAAAGCGTCTAGTATGGTCGAAACGAGCACAGGAAGTCGTATTTGTGGCAGAAAAGTTGTCAAGTATGACTGAGACAATGAAGACATGAAAAGCCCTCGACAGTTTATGTTCTCGATTGTGGTCGTACTCGAAAGACGAAGCGTAGGAAAATGTTAACTCAAGTTAGAGCCAAACGGTGGACGACATAGTTTCAGTCCGAGGCCAGCTTTGGGTTTTTGAGACGCTGGTTCATTTACCTGCTTGGTTGGCTACCGCAATGACAGTGTTGGCGGGAGCATAGTTTATGAGGCATTTCCAATTTGGTGTTTGCTGGATCCCGACATGGTTTTATTCAGCCGTTTCCAGAAGGAAACTAGTATGAAGACCGGAAATTACAAGACTGGTCTATCCATTCCGTTCTATTTTTGCCGTCCTTTAATTCCTTGAACTTTGTGTGTGTAGCAGTGATTTATGTAATAATTCCGTTATCTAATCTCCGTCTTGCAAAATCTAGCTAGTGCAATTTAATTTGTGGAAAATAAAACAGCTGCAAGGATAAATGCGTGCATAAGAGGATCGTGGAATCTAATGGGCGATCGCTTAATTGGAAATGCTTGCTTCAAGTCAATTGCCTCACAAAATATAAGTCTGCTGCAATGAGGCGTTTTTTTTTTTTTCTTGTACATTCGGCGCTGAGTTCAAAGGAAGGACTCTCTGGCTTAGTTTGTATCACATGGAAGTAAATTGGTGTGAGGGAGTAAACGCGCGCTGGCTATAGTTTCTTATTGCATGAAGTTTTAGCAGTTGCTGCAAGCCGCTGCTCCGGTGATGGCTGTTGACGTCGTCCAGAGCCGAAAGAAGGTTTCACAGCAGCGACAACGTCAACGTTGATAAATGCGACCCATTAACACCGCCCTTTTCGGCCCGCACTTTTCTAGCGTCTTGTGCTGCCGTCGTGGAAAAATAGAAGGGAAAAACGAAGAGACAACGCCAAAAGGAAATTGAACCTCCCTTCTGAGCTCATTTCTCAAGCTCAAACAGCTCATCTCTCAATTCCCCGCGTTTTCAGTTGAGCTTGGCCGAGATCAGGGTCCTCTATAATCCAAAATTCGTGTCGAGAAACTGAAATCCTGTCACGATTAGTGAAGATTTTCTAAGAATAACGTCAATCGTGCAAGACTAGCTGTGAAGTGTTGTTTCTAAAATTTGCTACGCTGATTTAGCGTTAATTAATGCAGGTAGCCTGTAATTGGCTTGCTTTTGTTTCACAGAGATGATACGTAAAAGAATTCTTTCAAGGCTTGGGGGGATTTTTTTATTGTGGTCGGAAACTTATCGCTTAGAGGGTTTATGGAATGAAGTCGAGGTGGGCGTGATGGTTGGTTGTCATAATTTATGGAATCAAGGAGTGTTGTAGGTAGTAAGAGTTAGTATATCAGGAGAAACGAAGCACGTTTTGCATGTTGTTAAGCTATTGTGCTGCTTCCAACAGCTGTACTGTCATTCAATCATGCAGACAAGCCAAGATGTTTCCAGTATAGACGGAGGAGAATCCATCCATCAAAGAGCGAAAAGCGTAGCGGACGCGGAAGCGTCTACCCACCGACCTTTTAGTACACGCTTTGGGATCCTCCACCATCATTTGCCTTTTCACGGGCATTGTTATTGGATCCGAGGCCAAATAAAGGACTCCTTTTTGTAACTAGCTTAAGAATAGTTTCCAACACTTTCTGAAACAGCGTTGAAGTATACAGAAATAAAATTGAAGGGTTTTCTTAATAAGGGTCTTTAATTCACTTGCGCCATAAGCTTGACGCTGCGGTTATGCATATACGGAAAGGGAAATAGACAATAATAGTGGTGATGATTATTCCCCTGTGAGGTGGGGTAAAGGGCGTGCGAGGTTCACACCTTTGGTTTTTCAAATTCCCTGCTCTGTCTTGGTGTTCCGTACGATAGTTGAGGGGGGCTTGGAATGTTTTAAAGGTTCATCTTCTCACACGTTCTTGAGAGCGTGTTTCAAAGTAACGTGTGGAATATAACCACTTGACATGTCAGTCATAATTTTTCGCTTTTGCGTGCTGCAAGCCAGCGTGTCTTAAGTCTGCTTCAATTTCGGTGGAGATTTTTTCTTGCTTTGAAAGGTGAGTTTTGGCCAGCCGAACTAATTTTGGAAAAATTGTGTATTCAGACAAACGAGAACGTTGGGAAATTTCTTGGTGAATATTGTTTCGTCCTAATATTACGTGACGAAAAGGGGCGGGAACTGAGTTCCTTAGGTGAAAAGTGAACTACTCGCGGTAAATTTACTGTTTTTCTCGGTTTACTGGTGCATATGTATAAGGAAAGTTTAACGTACGGGAAGACACGACTTTTTTTTAACGACCCATTTTAACACCTTTCCCAATGGCTTCAAATAATGTTTTAATGCTCCGAGACCGTAAGCGGATTGAGTGTGGCCCACCAATGCAAATTGGGCAGTTTTTAGAATTGTTAAAGCTACCTGGTCCGTGTAGTTTTCAGTCAGGTCGGAGGCACGAGGCATTTTTCCGTGAGAAAAGGAGATTCCCAAATAAGCATAAGGCTGTCGTTACCCTCTCCGAAAGCAGAAGTTCTCCGGAGATGAATAGTTTCCCCGTAATTATGCGGGGTCTGTTATGGTAAAAAAAAAATATATATATATTTGTCGGTGGTGGTATTGGGGAAACCTTAGCCTTTTTCTAATTAGCAGCTCGAACATGGAATTGCTCTTGACCGAACATGGCCGCCGGACGTGCATAAGTTAACTTCACACTCGCTAGCTTTTGTGGCCAACGCCAGAGTTCTTTGCCATTATATAACGGATCAGAATGGCGTCAGTGACCAGAGGTTTCACTCGTAATTTGCGCTTTACTATACATGGCAAAAAAAAGTGCGATTTGAAGAAATTCGAATTCTGGAAGTTGGAAAGAGTTGGACTTCCAGCTTTCCATATCTGTTTGACATTGCAGTGTTTTCTAATCCAAAACCATACATATAACTATGCAAGTTCAGTATTTCATTTACTTATACGCGCTTACTTTACCAACAGTTTTGTTAACGTCATGACTATTGAAAGCCGTTGCTTCCTGCGTGTCTTTGACTTTTTCTTTTGTTTACAGTTATTTCAACACTTCAAAGTTGCACAGTATGTGTAGAATAAAAGAACCGACTGTCAATGAAATCACCATGATGACAACTGGTTGTCCCGAGCCAGAGTCAAAACTTCTATCTCAAAATTGCGTCGAGCGAGCATTGTAACAGCAGCGGGTTGAGTGAGATAGTCAGAAGTTTTATATTTGGCTTGACTTTTTGTGAGAAGTATCGAGCCTATTAATTACGCATATGTGACAGAGCATGTTTCTCTGACGTTGGGATTTTCCATTCATGGTTCCAGAAAAGCGAAAAGTTGAGATAATGAGCCGTGACGAAGACAAGTTTGCTGACACCCCCTCCTCCTTGCCGTCCTTCAACAATGTACGAGACTCGAACAATAGTCTCCACCAAATTTGAGAAAAAATGAAGGCGAGGGGTAAAAATTGTGACAGCGTGTTGGCGGTACATGGCCTTTTGGAATGATCTCGTAGCGGGACTCCGTGTAGTGAAGAGGGTGTCTTCGTTTTTTGCATCGCGAAGGAAACGTCTCTTGTTCCGGGTGAGAAAAGAGCAAGAGAGAAGGAAGCTTAGTCAGGGAGAGAACTCAGGCGCCGGGAAAGACACGGAGAACCCAAGGACTGTCTATTGTTTTCGTCACCTGCTGTATTATGTCTTTCTTGAGAACGCCTAAAAAGTGGGAAGAAACAAAGCACTGAATATCCCGCGTGCGTGTCAAGGAAAAATAAAAAGTATCAGCATTGACTTGATAGCCAGGCCTCGGAGATATCGATGTGGCCGCGACAAGTCCCGCGTACGAAGGATTTACGACCAATCTATACTGCCGAGAAGCTGGAGGGCAATGGGCGGGTTATATATATAAATGAATGTGTTTGTAGGGTAAAGCAGCACATGGTGCTACATGCTGACTTTATATCTCACGATAGACACACAAGAAAAGGATATGAGAAAACGAGATGACAAATGGGCCAACGATGTAGTGCTGGGCACCGCCAGGGCATTTAGGCGTATAAAAAGCCAACCAGACTCTCGTTGTCGTTCTTGTGTTTGGCTTCCTCATATGGGGCATCCATTTTTTTTATTTTTCCTCCTTTACATTTGCTTCTTGTTGGAATCGGAGGGTGACGATCTTCGTTTAAGCGTCATGACCCATTTGTCATAACAGGAGGTTGGCCCTTCGTGTTCCCCATCTAATATCAGATTTTGATAAAGTGTCGGATCCTTTTCGACAATTACTGTAACAGTTCGTTTTGACGCTCCCATTCAATACCACTCCGATCCTCGGAATTTTAATATCTTACTCTACGTAGTCGTGCCTTGGATCTTAAGCCATGTATGACTCGGAGTGAGAGCAGCAATGGTTAACTTTTACAGTCGGATGGAAGTTAACGATTCTGTCGGACACGTTTGAATAATTAATAGTATTTTTCCAAATGGTTCAGTTAGAGAGAGAAAAATCGATGACTAATAGAAGTGGAAAAAATTTAACGCTTTATGTTGCCCTGCAGCCACCTGGAAATTGAGTATTGCAACCGATGTAATTTTGCGCCTGCCTGCCTGTCGGCTTGTATAGAACTCTGAAAAGTTTCCGCTCCCCTAAGTTTTACCGTCGTAGTCGAGTAGGGCAAATGTTAAGAGCCCAAGGGTCAGGCCCATGAAACTTTTAGGTAGGAAGTTTTGCTCCCCAACGTTATTGCCAAATTGAAAACACATATAACGTGCTCACGTCATTTGCATCTGAAGTTATTCAAAGAGCCTGCTTGTATAACGTGACTTCATAAAGCTCTAGCGTTTCATTATTTCGCGATCTGTAAACTTGCGCACCCTGACTTTGTCTTAGCCCACAACAGCTAAGAGGATAGAAAGGAATAATAAATTATTAATGGCTTTTTTTTTCGTATTCTTTTTATTATGTCTACCTGCGCCAGAAACCCATCTAGGGAATTAGATTGCGTGTAACAGACGTTAACGGAAGCATTGAGGCCAAAGGCTTACTCATCTTCTCTACGTATACACATACAACACATTCACATCCCTTCCCCCTTTTCGTTCGCTAGTCAGATGCTTTTTGGCTAATTGTGGAGCTTGTCAAGGGCTTGCGGAATAAGCAGGTTAGCTGAAGCCCCTCACAGTTTATGCTACGTTTTTTCATCTTCCCTGGCAGTATTGGATAATTCAGTTAGACATCTATTCGTAACGAAGTTTACCTTCCTGTAAATCGAAAAACCGAAAAAATGAGGTGGTTTTCTTCCCCCATGCGAAGCTAAGCTGGAAATTAAACATCCCATATCCCATCCCACACTAATGACAGGTTTCTTTCGGAACCTAACCTAAAATATGATGGCATCCCAATTTGCTGTGTATTACCGCTATGCAAGCACGAAGTGGCATTCTAACTAGGGAAAGGCACTTCCTTGGAGCTATAACTTTTCGACGCCATGCAAACGAAAAGTTCAAAGTAGTTAATTTCATATGTTGTACTTGTCGTGATACTTGTCATGAATTAAGACAGTGACAGGTAATAATAATGCGCAAACAAACTTCACTCCATGTCAGTCTTTGCATAAAATATAGTTTGCGAAGGATTGAAACTGCTTTTTTATGTTGCTCGTGGTGGAAAGTAAGCATAGGAGACAGCGGCACTCACAACTAAGTCAAGAGCGTGAAAGAGTAAACCGAGGATGGATAGGTATTGTTTTTGTGTAACGTCGGTTATCCCGAGATTTAAGGGAATATTAGCGACCGAAAGTCGGCAAATGCGTAAGTTTGCGTGATGGTGCCACAGCAAAGATGAATGACAGGCTGCTTGTAAGATTTGTCAGGCATGCGTGTCGTTGGTAACGCTTGCCTGTTAGGTCAATATTAACCGGCGGCATATTGCTTTTTCCTCGCATCGGCAGCGGCATCGCACAGGCAAAATCCTCATGCCGAGCTTCTCTGACTAAAGACAGCAAATAAACCTGCACTTTTGGCACATACTGTGTAGTTTCTTGATCGCGAGGAGCCCAAATCGGATTCTAGTTTCACTTAGCGTGAAGCCGAAATAAAAGAAAAAGAAAATCAAAGAAGCATCATGGAGACTATAGTTTACTAGATGGTCTCGTGTTCAAGTCCCCGCCAATGTCTCACCCCGTAAACTTTGAGAATCAGGAAAAATTTTAGATATTGCAGACGGTGTTTTCGATGTATTTCAACTCATTTTTTTACGTTGGGTATTTCCAGTAAAGAGGGGCATGCTAATCAAAAAAGGAAGCAAAAAATCGAGCCTAGAGGAAGTCGCTGGGTTTCCTTTCGATGTGCTTGAGCGCAATTTTCATTTGAAAACATAACAAGACACAGTAAAAAGCGATGGGTTGCACGTGCGATGGTTTTGGCAGTTTGGTCGCAGCTGTTGCCTCTCCTTCATCTCAGTTCTCCTCCACGGCAAATGTGCTGGGGAAGGAAGAGGTGCCGCCCACTCTAGGCGCCGTTTCCGTTTCTCGCTACACGCTTTATTATTATTCTAATACACAAAAATGTAAAAGCCTCGTATGAAGTGGGTGAATGCAACTGGGCGGGGTGATGGAAGTCTATAAGGAACCCATTGTTGAAAGAAGGAAGGGAGAGAAAAATGACAAGCATTGAATAATTTATTTGCTTTGCAGATTTGCAGCCGGAATTTCGAGTATCACCGCAACCAGTTCGAGCTATCCAGGGGGAAACGGCAGTTTTGGAGTGCGAACCTCCCCGCGGAGTTCCGGAGCCTATTGTGCGATGGAGAAAGAATGGGCAATTTTTAGACATCTCCTCGTCTAATGCCAGGTAATTACGTTTCGAGGGCCAGCATCCAGTGAGTTTTAGAGACCTTAAAGCACTGACGTGAGATAAGGAAAGAGGAAATGAGAGTGGCGCGAAATGTTGCTTGATGAGGTACTCCACAGTTGAAAAAGATTCCCTAGTGTTCCGTTCTTTTTTTTTTCCTTAAAAAACTAAAAGTGGAAAAAGGGTGCTGGGTTGCCCTTGCACAAAAGCTGCCGAGAAAATAAATAGAACAGAAAAGGCATAGACGCTTTTCGTACGAGGAAGCCGTATGAAAGCTACTTGAACTAATGTGCTCCTTATCGTTGCGTAGATTACGAGTTGAAGAAGGTGGTAACCTTGTCATCACCCGAGTTGGTCCCAACGACGAAGGCCGGTACCAGTGCTCGGCGCAGAATGTGGCTGGTACAAGAGAAACTAATCCTGTTCAGCTTTCCGTACATGGTATGGGCCAAATGATAGTCATTGGACTCATACTTACAACTGAGTGGGATTGTGATGCAAATTTTACGTTGTTCTCCTTTTCAGTGAAGCCGCAAATCGTCCACCCACCCGCGGACATCACAGCCGTGGTCGGTAGCGATGTTACGTTCGAATGCGGAGCGATTGGGGATCCTTCGCCGCATGTCGTCTGGCGTCGAATGGACGGCTCTCTACCGGCTGGGAGAGCGCGGTTAACCGAGTCCAAAGCCGGGCTTCGCATTGAACGAGTGACGTTAGCGGATGAGGGAAAGTATGTGTGCGAGCTCGAGAATTTGGTGGGCACCGCTGCAGCTTCAGCCACTTTAACCGTCACAGGTAAACGCAATATTCTAAATTCTGCTTTCTTTAGTGAAACAGAAGAAAAACATGTGCTTTTAGCTCACAAAAACAAAAACTGTAATTGCCGAACCGCTTTTGAAAGATTCCTTTATTTCGTTTGTTTAGTGCCGCCTACTTTGAGTCCAATGCCGCCAAGAGAAGTACGAGTCGAGCCAGGCCACACTGCTTATTTACATTGCGGAGCGGAAGGAGCGCCGGAACCTCTGTTGTACTGGAGTCGTGAAAATCATACACATCCCTACATAGTGCCGGCAGAATCCAACAGAGGCAAATGGACAGTCCTTTCAAATGGAACCCTCCAGATCCAGGTAAAAATTCCTATTCTTCTTTCACCATTACCTAAAGAAGCATTTCTTGAATTTTTTATGTATTTGTATTTTATGTACAACTCGAGGCGTATTGAAACATACGTTAACTGATAATACTCTTTGGCGTTGATTACTTGTGTATTTATTTCAATTATAGTCTCAACGTTCAACTTATCAAATAAAACAATATACTAAACGCAACGTCTCTTATTAGAATGCAAACAGCGAGGATGCTGGGGTATGGTCCTGTGCTGCCATCAATTCTGCTGGGGGCGTTGTCTATCGAACTCGTCTGGAAGTCGCTGCGCCATTGTCTCAGCCACCGGTAGTGATCGAGTCAGGACCCGCAAATCAAACACTCCCTTTGCGCTCGCAGGCCACGATGGTATGCAAAATCGAAGGTCACAGCGTACGGTGGACCAAAGATGGCTCACCTCTTACGACCAGTGCTCCTCGCGTAACGATTCTCAACTCTGGCGTTCTCAAAATTGAAGGTACTTTGTTGCGAGGCTCTCCTGCGTGCACACCCATTATAACATTTTCCTTGTTACAGATCTTCAGTCAAGTGATGCTGGCATGTATACATGTTGGGCGGGTTCTGACACGCAAGCTACTGCATGGTCAGCTCAGCTGAATGTCGAAAGCCCAACAAATCCGAACGTGGTTTTCATGCGAAGTCCGTCCGATCCTATGGCATTGCCAGGTTCTCCCTCGCAACCTCGGCTGATAAACCGAACCACGACCAGTGTAACTATTTCTTGGCAAAGCAGCACTCGCATGGGTGCGTCGCCATTGCAAGGCTACATCGTAGAAGTTTATTCGCCACATGATACAACGATAGCGTCCGGTGTCGGTTGGCACTGGCGTGGACAAGCGGACGCTGGCGGCAATTCGGGCCAGGGTGTCTGGAAAGTACTTACTCGTAAATTTATGGGCGATGTCTTTACCATGCACAACTTGCAGCCGGGGTCGGCTTATGTTTTTCTCGTCCGCGCCGAGAACTCGCACGGGTTGTCACTACCAAGTCCGGTGTCACCCTGGTTCTCTACCTTGCGAGAAGGCGCAGGTGAGAGCGAAGAAATGGCTCAAGTGCGTGAGCTGTTGGATTCACACGTGGTTCGTCTGCAACAAGCCAAAGCCGTCAACAGCACGACGGTACGATTATCGTGGGAAGTTTTGGACGGTGATATGGACGTGGAAGGTTTCCATGTCTGGTATTGCGAGAACCTGTCAGCTACTAGGGCTAGATTAGAAGAGTCGGCACCTAAAGTCAGATCTAAGTACGCGTTGCCCTCAACGCCTTTCAACGCCGAAGACATTAAGGGCAATTTCAGTCAATTCCTGTTGGCCACGGTCCTCAATCCCCGTCTGACAGCCTACACCGTGACGAATCTCAAGCCCTTCACCGAGTATTTATTTTTCCTAGTCCCTTACTTGCAAGGGATTGAAGGAAGGCCATCCAATAACTTGGAAGAAATGACAGCGGAAGATGCCCCTTCGGGACCGCCGGCGACTTTGATCGTGCGACAAATTAACGTCACCAGCGCTCTGGTGCAATGGACTCCTCCCGCATGGCAGCACCGTAACGGAATCATCAAAGGCTATCAGGTAAAGTTGTCCTCGCATTCCTGTGAGTTGGCCTTTCGTCTCGCGTGTGGCTCGGAATGTTTCATCTAATTTTCATCGGAAGAATTTAGGCTAATAATAACCTTTGATTCTACGTCTAGATTTATGTCTCGGCCGACGGAGGGGAACAGTCATTAGCTAACTTGACCTTACCAGCCTCGTCGACCTCGGTGGTAGTGGGTGGGTTAATGATCGGAACGCAATATATTATGCGTGCAGCAGCGTGGACGAAAACGGGTCTTGGACCGGCTACAGCCCCAGTGTCGTTGAGAATGGAAGCCGTTTTACCACCCATGGGAGTTGGTGCCGGCATTGGCGGAGAACCTGGCGAAGGAATAACGTCAGACTTGACCGAAGTGGTGCAAGAAACATGGTTTATTCTGCTTATCGGCGGACTATTGCTTTGCGTTTTGGTTCTCCTCGTGACTGGCTTAATCATGCGGCGGAGAATGGCACGAAAGAAAGCCCTGGGACACCTAACAGGTATTGATGAAGAATGTAATCAGTGTTGTAGCTTGTACTAATACGCTCCATTTTTTTTCCCCGTGCAACAATAGCTACGCTTCACAAAACCGACGACATTTCACATGTGAATATTAATGGTCGAGACCTGTTTTGGTCGCGGGGCTGGCAGCCAACGGATTGTGGCAAGGATCCCAAAATGCTTCACTCGGCACTATCGACGCCAACGGCTCCTGAATACGCTGAGTTAACGAACGGACCCTTAAGCACATTTTTTCCTCGGAAAGATATGAATTCTGAGCCACCCGCTGCCTACGCTACCACAACCCTCGTAAGCTCTATGCAGCGAGCACCGGCTGGTAGTATGGTAAGTATTATTTCAACCTTGCTACGCAGCTCTATTTCGGAAGCATGTGTCTAACGAAGCACTTGCTCTTTGCAGGATAGTCGCAAATATACAGCTTTGTCCACCAGTGGAATGTTGCGATTGGATTCGCGAAATTCAGGATCCGATGATTCCAACCCCAGGAGGCCCAAAACAACAGAACCCGCATTCCAGTTGCAAGGAGAAGCAGGACAACCATTATTGGACAATAGTCCCATTTCTGATTCGAGCAGTTATACCACTGGTGAGTCACCACCACAAAATTGTTTACGAAAGGCTCTGTTTACTTAAGAGTTTCATTTTTGTAGACGAAAATGGTGTCCGTATCAAAGGAAAGAAACGAGGAGGAAATCGCACCAAGCGCGATAATGGCGTCAATGGTGGTATGGTACCAAATTGGTCGGAGCTTTTGCCCCCACCACCGTCGCACCCTCCGCCGCCTGGCACATGGAATGAGCGGAATATGCCTCAGCAGCAACAGGTAAATGAGCAATGGCTGTGGTGGATGGTAAATGCTAAAGCTAAAACGTTGGCGTTCTCGTTCTGTAGGTGAATGGAAGTTCCTTGAAGGGCGTTCAAGGGTGGCGAATTCAAGGCAGCCCTGCCTTCCCTAAGCGTCCTTCCGCTTCAGAATTGCCTTTTGGCAACAAAGCGCCTTCTCATCCCCAGCTGGTATGGAGCGGTCGTAATGGCGTAGATAGTCGCAGTTCTGGAAGCAGTTCACGCGGGAGTTCATCGCGAGGAGGTGTCGGAAACAATGGCACAGGGGTCGTAGTCAACCATGGAGACGAAATGGGCCGAGCAGCGCGTTTGAGCAAATCTAAATTGACGGAGTACGCGCCGGGATACTACCGCGGTAGTGAGAACGGCAGCCAAAACCCTTGCCAAGACAATAACTCCAGTTCTGGCTGCTCAATGGATCGTGGCATTCAATCTTCATTGCCCAGTTTGGTCCAAGACAGTGTCCAGCGATTCAGACGGCCCAGTGGAGGTAGCTTTCTAGCCCCTTTTTCTGTTTTAGAAGGGATTTTTATAGATCTGTATTTCAGATGAACAACAAGATTCTGACACTGAGGCAGGACCGGAGTACAGCGACTTGGAGAGTTATTATGGTGGCTCCAATGCGTATTTTTCAATACCTTGCGGAGACGCGGCGTTAGCGTATACGAATCCATTACACCCAACTTACCCCATTCATCCTAATGCTGCCGGGTGGAGCTCAAGTCAAGGTCCAGGGACCCGACCAGCTGACGGTGAACGTGGGAGCGATTCCGGTTCACAGTGTGAAAGCGACGTAGGATCGCCTACGTACTCCGATGCTCAGTATGCTGCTCCTGGGTCAAGGAGCAATGATCCTATGAGTTGCTCGCAGATGAGCCAAATGTTGGGAAATAGAACGCACAAGACCACGCCTACGGGGACAGGGTACTAGTCGGAAATCAATTATTGAAGGTGTGTTGTTGTGAAGGTTCCGAAGTGCAAGTTTTAACTATTGTTTCTTTAGCAGGTGTCAGTTTCAGGAAGAATGAACGTTGGTTGCATATTGCGTGTATCTCCAGTGAATCTGTGATGAAGAAAGTCGGAATTGTTTCTCGTGCTGGAAACTTGTGAAGCGCACGCAATATATAGAAAGTGTGCCCCGCCTCTGCGCTAAATCCTCGTCTCTCAGTGCCATAAGCTTCGTTATTTGCAATGCAAGGCAGTCATTATCGTTTCGGTTGAAACATTCTCTTGGACGCAATGAACACGAATTGTGAAACGGAGGATAAACTCCCATGTGCTATTTGTTACTCGAGGATACTCATTTGCCCAGCAATAGTTACAAGAGAACTTCATTTTTTCGTCCGAAATGGAGGGTAAAGTGGGAGCAACTTTGTGTCAAATAACGGACGGCTCACGTTTACTGAAGTTTACGCTTTAGGGAACATTTGCGGAGATTTTTTAAACGGATGGATACATATCAGGAGGGAACGTGATGGTAAAAGAAAGGAGGGAATGTCGGGGGATAAAAAAGCGAAATTTTCCAAGCATGAATTCTCTCTCCCCGATTTGATCATTTCTAATTGTCCGTTTTCTTTTTGGGTATCATCCTCTTCCCTTAGCCATTCGGTGGTATGTTATTTTTGTAAGTCAGAAAGTGCGGGGCGGTCAAAAACGTGACAACACCACGAAACGCGCTTGTACACAACTGGTTATATGTAAAGTCATGTCAATGTACATATCATCACTACATGTTTATGATTTTGATCCTACGTCTTCACGTTTTATTGCAAATTTCAAGCGAGTGGTCATTACCGCTAGAACAGAAGAGGATAAAATTATTTACATTTTCGATTTTCTGTTTCTGACGGCGTTTTCCTTTGGCGCTTTTCTTACTCCGAGAAGCCTAATACAGCAAATAAAGGTGCTCACGCTTCTCCAGGTAAGTAAATCATACTCTGGAGTCGCCACGGGAAATAATGTAAGGAAGCGGGGGCGCAGCCAGGAATTTTTTTCGGGGGGAGGGGGGGCGTGTGTGTTTTTCGGGGGGACAACGCTGTAAATAAAAAGTATTCTATTTTATTCAATTTTATTTTATATCCTTTTACTGCTTAACTTAGGATTTTGTATCTTAGTTTTTCTAAACAGGTTGCAATGTTTCCTGTTAAACTGTGTCTTTAATTGCAGGCGGTGCTAAGTACGTACCACAAGGCCTTAGTTTGATGGTGTCACTGACGGATACAAAATACTTTTATACCGTCAACATCCCAGCTATCACTGGTAAGAAAGCAAACAGCCTGTATGACCAGAAAAATAATCTACGAAATGTCAGGTTTGACCCTGTCAATCATCGGCTGCATGGCGCTTTGGCATCTAGACTGCGCAGCCAAGCCGAAATTATGAGACGAATATGGCCTGGAGCAAAATATTGTGGTGCTCCAACGTATTGAGTGCGATAACAATATTAAATCACGGCCCTTCTAGTGCTCCAATACCATCCACAAAATGCGTGTTTTAAATTTCCAACTATGATTCGAGAGTTACCATACACGAAACGCACAATAAAATTATCTTTTTTTCTTTTTGCGTTAAGAGTTCTTTCAGAGCTAAGCTTTGTGTTTGTTGCCCGCACAGGCCTCTTATGTGGCTAATGACACCTATTAGTATTACGTTATCACTTCCGGCTAAGTTAACCCTTAAGGGACTAATATAAAGCTTCGTTTTGTCTTGACGTAAACGACTCAGAAGACAGGAAAAGGAGAATAATAGTTAGGGCACCGACTCATTGACCGGACACTTTACGTATTTGTCGGGCATTTCGACAGAAATTAGTTACTGCACACACACCCTTTGTCGAATTGGCTAGTAGTCAAGCGTAAAAGGTGCCCGCTAACAAATACGAGCAAAAACTGGAGATCTACATATTGGCTTCCATGACTAAGGCTGCGTGGAAATGCTTTATTACTATGTTTGTCCCTTGAATACAGCCTTGCAACATGTGTCAGGCGTCAAAGAACTCGAACATTTCGCTGCTGTCAGGATTCTTGATCTCAGCAGAAGCTTATATCGGCCCATTGCTCGTCAGGAGTCCGGGGAGTACAAGTACGTCTCTTCAGAGCCCAAGAGCTTACTACGTGATTTGTTCTTAGAATTTCAAGAAACTGAATAACGCCTATACTGAAGAACTTGGAAGGAGATTTCGAGCTCTCAAGCTAAAGTGTAGTCACGAGTTTCTTAAACAATTTAAGCAATTACGTGAAATGTATCTTTTGTCCATTTCAAGAAAGATGACAGTTCTGCTATTCCTTTCAACTTACTTAAACACAGCATTAGCCGGGTGCATTTTAGGTCCCAGTGACTTGTTTCAATTAGCGCTGCGAAATGACACGATTCTCTCGGTCATGAACGACACTCATGCACAACTTCGTCTCCTCCGCTGAAATGGTCATCGCGAAAGGCTCCAGCTGATAGATTATCTGTCCGAAACTCACGCTCTCAATGGCGGCAATTTTCTGGCTTTCGTAAACGCGGGTAAATTGCTGACAATTAACTGGACGCAAGGTAAGTTCTCCATTCAACTTAAGGCGACTTTTCTATTCGGAATGATTTCATCTCTCTTTGACTTGCGTGAGACAGCGACTCAAACAGCCTCCGTTAACGGCCTTTTCGACGGCCTCAAAACTTAGTGAGTATATTAAGCAACGCTTCGTCGAACCTGTGCACGCAGCACTGCAGAATCTGTCTGCAATATTCAGTTTTTCTATCGGAATATTCAGACCTAATCAAACCCAGTTTCACTACACTGGGTTCGATATCCCTATAACATTTTTTTTCTTTTACATTTTAAAAAGCGAAATTTCGGAGCTCTAAAGCAGATTTGCTGGAGTCAGATGTAGCGATCAGGGCCGTATAAAATTAACATTTGGGAGGGAGGAACTCCTACGCTCCCTGGGCACGGGTGTGGTAGCGATTCGTTCATAACATACAGCATTTAACTTCTGTTTTATCCATCGACTCGCGAAATCGGTCAAGCCCTGTCTCAAATTTCTTCGTGCTTTTCTCGAAAGCTCTTTGCCTTTTCCTTCGTTCTTTCTCCCACTGCCTCCCCTTTCCCGAGCATACAGGTGAAGGTAGGAGCATGTTCCTCAAGAAATGTTCGGCGAAAGAAATGTTCATTCTTTTATAAATCTTTTAAAAATCACCAAAACCTCCAAAAACCACATGAAATAAGGGCATAGAATTTCAAGCAGAACGTTATTAAAGCTGAAAGTAAAAGTTAAAAAAGTAAACGCACATCTGAGGGCGTACACACAGAATTCGTATGGAATAAAAACGCAAATCAAAGCAGTAAAATCGATTTAGCCGATTCGGACAGGTTTGGCAATCTTATATTCGATAGCGGCTTACATGCAGGGTATTTTGGAACGCCTACCGTGCGCATGACCTTCTACCGCGACTGAACATCTATTTTCAAGTTCATCTCTGTTCAAGGACACATTCTGGGGTCTGCCGTCACTGCTGCGTTGATGGCCACTGGAAGACCTTCAAACAAGCGGCGAGGTGGGGGAGCGCTGGGTCAAGATCTCTACATCCTACAGAACTACTTGAGCCCCACCCCCTATCGTCGGTAGCACGTCACCCTGCAGAAAGATAGTCAGTCTAGATCCATTGTTGACTGGTTAACAAAAAATTTCCTTGTACAGTTTCGTTCCAGTTGCCCGTCTGAGTCTTGCTCCTGTGTAGTTAATAAGTAATGTGCTGCGTTAGGATGCGTAAGTTCCTTCTCGGTCAGCTTAGAGATTGAGCGCGTTCTGGCACCAAGGACAGGCTGTAACACGGTGTTCAAAGCAAGTGTTCCCACTGGCCGATGATCAACCCAATGCTCACCGGCTGAACGTGAGCTATGGTGTCGCGGGTTGGAGAGAGCAGGACCCTACATAATGTACAGTTAAGCTACGGTCTTCACTCCAAATTGTTTAACAGTGATTACTCGTTTGGGTGGTACAGGAGGGCCAACTTTGCGCGGGGATTCTGCGGAATTTGCGGCTTCTTCGTAGATCCGGTATACGGCCCGCGGGACCTCGTGGCATTCCAGTAGCTCTTTGACGGCACGGGTCTTGTCCTCCTTCAAAGCCAGCTCATTCTAATTGCAAGAAATTAGGGTGATAGCAATTTTTTAAATGTGGGGTGCCTTTTGCGAAGTATATCCGCTTACCTGCATTTACAGTTGCTTGTCCTCCCACCGCTGCTGCAGTTCTTTGGAGATACGTTCTCGCACCAGTTGAATTCTGGTTTTCATCTTGCTCTTCATGCGTACTTTCTCTAATTCCCCTTGGTTCAGAAGTGCTTCTTTTTCGGCCAGCTTCTCTTCTAACGCAATCACGTATCGCTCCAAATCCGAAATCCGCTTTTGAGCCCTGATAAATTTTACATAAACTTAGTTTGGATGATTTTTGTAAGCACACACTCAATTCGCCTACATGGTGTTCTGAGCTTTGACCGTGATAATGTCATTTTCCATTGACTGGACACGAGAACGGTGGACGGATACTTCATTGCCCAGCCTCTTGTTTTCCTCACGAAGTAAAGTTAACTTAGTTTCGGTCTGTACTGGCGCGCTTCTAAAAGCTTTTTCTATAGAAAAATGAAATATATCAATCAAATACATAAATTGTGCTTTTCCAGTAGGGTTTTCGAAGCTTACGTTTTTTGCGTAGTTCTTTCACTCTCGCACTTCGCTCGTGAAGCCTGGTTTCAAGGAACGTCATAACACGAGGAATGAGAACTTCGTCAGTGGCAGACTGCAACTCCACTGGTGGAAAGGGTGCGGTTTGTAAAGCACTGTATAAAAGATAATTAATTAGAAAAGTTAAGGGACCCATCTTAAAAAAAAAAAAAATACGTAAGAACGTGCGCGATGTCAAAGTCCGAAGCAGCTAACTCTTTCCCTTGTTGCTCAAGAAGTTTAGTGGCTTCCGTGAGTACCTTTGTTATAAACAAATGAGTACAATATTAGTACGGAAATCCAGCTGAAATGTAAAATATTAAACAATTAAAATGAAATAAGAATCTACCCTATTAGCTTTCCTTCGGCCAGGAATAAGACCAATCTCATAGCGTGGGGTTTGAAATGGTGGAGGAGGAGGTGCTCTTACGATTTGCACTTCCTGAGTCATCTCCGCGAACCTCATGACCAACTAAAAAAAGAACAATGTGAGAAATTAAAGTACAACCTGTAGCTATAAAACTTTACAATAGTTTCATCGTAGTCATCAGCTCGCGGGTTGACACAAACGATCATCCTCACGCGACCGTTTCCGTCGAAGTACGTTTTGAATAAGTGGGTAATCTTCGAGTCACGGTACGGCACCATCTTGCTTGTGCCCCTTTGTTGGTTTTCACGCAAGGTCTCCATGCACGTGCGCAAAGTCATAAGGGTGTTGTTGATACTTCCTAAATAAAGGTAACGGCGCAGTCAAATATAGCAACCAACTAAGCATAGCAAATTTCATGCACCTGTTTCTCGCAGTCTCTCCCCTGAATTTTCGGTACGGTTGGTTCTCTCACTGCATGCTAAATCCACCAAAGAAAGTTGGGAAACTACCAAACATTGCTTGTCCTGGAGGACAGAGCGTCCTTGGTTATCGAAAGGAGCAGCGACGAGACGGACGTTGTAGACCGAATGAGAGCAGGACGATTCAGCGTTAAGGGCTGTATGTGCAACTCGGCGTCGCTTGGCACCCCGACTCAGCAATTCCAAAGCTTCAGCGGTGTTTTTCACTTCAATTTCATTAACCACATGCACGTACATGCGCCTGAAACCGTCTTCGCGTAATATTCTGGATTGTAGTTGCCTAAAGCACATACATCGATCTAGTTTTCCTGAAATAAAAACTAAATTAGTTTTTTTTTTTTTTTTTTTTTTTTTTTTACTTGGGCTTTAATGGATCTATCGGTGTTTCATCAAGAAGATCGAAGACCATATTGTTGTACACTTCTGTGTATGAAACGAAAATGGCATATTGACAGTCTTCGTCGACTTTAGTGATTTTGCTCGTGTCTATCGCTCTTACGCTGTCACTGTCTGCAAGTCTTCTGAAAATAAATAAATAAAGTAAGTAATGCACTTTCAAAGAGGCATTTCCACAAATTGCGGACCAATTTACCTGCGTGGTTTTCTGCAGTTTTTAGCGTTATTCTCACGATCAATCATAACATCAGCTTCCGACTGAATGTTAAAGTGGTTCATCTTGTCTGGCTTGATGATACATTTACTGGTCTGAAGGTTTCCGACAGAATTGAACAGAACGTCTAGACATCGTGGTACAATACCGCCGTCCGATGATATGGTGTGTGTCTTGCCAGAACCGGTGACACCGTAGGCAAAAAGGAGACCATTTTTTCCCTGGATTAAGTCTTCCACTAAGGGATACGCCACAGCATCGAAAACTTTGAAACATCGAAAATTCCAGAGAAGGAACTTTTGGTTGTTCAGTTGCAAACAGAACATTTTCTAAGCAAAAGGGTTTTGCAATTATTCATTGATTAGCTATTGACTAAAAATTAATTTTCTAAACTCGGGCTTCGCGTCAAGAAATGTTCTCCCGTAAAGGCTCACACGTTCCTTTACGCCATTACCCTTCAATGGGGTAATTCTGAACTCATGCTGTAACGTCGAGAGTATGGGAAACCATAGGCCATCTACTGCTTCTCAACTACGCAAAAGAAAAGAAAAAGGAAACAAAAAAAAAAAAAATAGGCGTTGGGTTAGATTCAGCGATGAATAGGCGTTCTTAATGACACCATCAATAAATTCGGTTGTAAGATATGGACTCCTAACCAAAATGGTATGCAAAATTAGACAACTGACTTTATTTGACGATCCATGCCGTTGAAACTGCGCCACCATAAAGCACTTATTTTACATAAAAGTGAAAAATCGAGATTTATTTGCCAAACAGAAATGCGAATCTATCACATAGAATTTGCGTCATGGTAACGGATTTGTGCCACAATCCTTAATTTGCAAAAGTGCAACATTGCAAAATTCATTGCACATTTAATTTGCTAACTTGAAGTCGAACAAATCTCCACAACGACGCACATTCCTAACGGATGATCCAGAGCCAAGGCCGTACTCAGAGAGCGGTATAGGGGGTTTGAATCCCCTCCTGAAATTTTTTTTTACTTTTTTTTTAAATAATGGAGAATGTAGGAAAATACAAAATGTCCAAAAGAACTGCGTATGGTAAAACCCCTCCCGAACCTTCCCCGCCCCTCCCGAGCCAAAACCATGGACACGTTCCCGTCCAGAGCTGATCAGCTCGATCAAAATACGGACGGCGCTGCTATTGCGGAAATTTTTGGAAAGGCCTGCACTAGGAGCAGTCAGTGATCCACACTTGCTTAACAGGTGGCGTAAGCGAATGCAATGACTGCCTTTGCCAGCGTGGTCTTAAATCAAGTAACAACAAGACAGCTGTTGTAAAGTATTCGGCCTACTTAAAACAGCCAATTCTTGACTCACTAGTTGACGCTTTCAAAATGAGTTCAGCCAGGTAAGTTGTATCTTGAATGTCTCTAGTTTTAATAATTAATTGAATTTTTTTCTAGTTCCGAAAAAGTTTTTTTTCAATACTACATTGGCGTCGGATGCAAAACTCCCGTATAAAATGTAAGCAAATTTTCTGAAGTACCTGGCCGGTGCCTATTACCTTATCTAAGTTCGAAACAATGGAAAACCTATCGGAAAGTATTCAGTACTTCGTCGAACAGTTGCTTCCTAACGCGACTGTCGCAAAGTTTGGGAGTGATCCGGTATTTATCAGAGAAATTTTTCAGTGGTCCAAGTTCTGTGAGAACCAGGGGCGCAGCCAGGAATATTTTTCGGGGTGGGGGGCAACTTTTTCTTGATGCTGCCACTGAGCTTACTTGCACACAAGAAAATTATTTTTTGGGGGGCCCGCCCCCCCTTTTCGCTGCGCCCCTGTAAAGAAGTACCAAACAGGTGTGCTATCTTTAGTCAGAACGTTCTGCAATTCTTCGGTGTTTGAAAAAAAGGTACTTCGAAATAAGAGTTCGGGAGATGTCGAATTTGTTTTATCGATCAACTCAGCGAATGCTACACCTTAATTTTACGTAGTTTCGTCACGAAAATGCGGGTCAACAGGTACACCAAAAAATTATGTAACCTTTGGCGGAAGAATTCGGGATAACTGCAATTATCGTTAGTTTTCTGTTTTCGCTGCACTGCATATTGCCATTTGTTTACGCTCTATCCTACTAAAAAGACACACAACCCTTAAGCTCCATTTTCTCAGTGTAACATTTACTTCACGATTTGCGATATGTCTGAAAAGTTATATAAGCGAAATGCCTCTGCACATTGATTTTATCGAAGCACCGGAGAGCCGGAGATGTTACTACAACGTTCAGTAATTCGAGGTTCGTTCTTTAGAGCGTCCGCTTGGGAACTATGGCAACAGTACAAAATTTACTCTAAGCATATCTGTGTAACTCTATGTTCATTGATCATGTTCATTTACTTAAGTAAAAAGGTCCGTATTTAAATTAGATTGAAAAGATATTTAATATTGCGTATCATGTGTAGATCGCGATTCCGAATAATACAAAGCTGCAGTGCCTTTCGTGGAACAAAGAAGATGGGTATTTGGCTTGTGGAGGAGACGACGGCCTTTTGAAAGTTCTTCGGCTAGACAGCAGTAAAGCTTTAAATATTGACAAACTCATATGTGTTACTTGAAATTGCATAGGACAAGACGGTGGCAGTGCGAAAGGCCTAGCTGCCCAAACAAATTTATCCATGAATCAGACTCTGGAAGGTCACAATGGAACCGTTCAAGTAGTTGTATGGAATGAGATCCATGAAAAACTCACCACCAGCGACCAAAATGGCCTCATTATCGTTTGGATGCTTTATAAAGTAGGTTAATAGCCCGTTATGTACTTATTAACTTACCTGAATTCATAGGGATCGTGGTTCGAGGAAATGATTAACAACAGGAACAGGTCCGTGGTTACTAGCATGGCATGGAATGCAGATGGTCAGAAAATTTGCATCGTTTACGAAGACGGAGCAGTTATTGTTGGTGCCGTTGACGGAAATCGTCTGTGGGGTAGGGACCTCAAAGGGGTTAATCTCCTAAGCGTGGAATGGTCACCCGATGGCAAGCTTCTTCTTTTTGCTCTACGTAGTGGCGAAGTGCACGTTTACGATTACACGGGACTCTTCGTGGTACGGATAAATAAAACATGAATAAAACACCTGTGTTCCAAGAAATTACTGTATTTTTTTTCGTTCTAGTCCAAAGTTCCGATTGCGTGTTTAGAAGGGACCAATGGAACATCGCCTGTCATTGTCGGATTTGAATGGTATAACGGCAGAAATGGTCATTTGATTCCAAACGCCCCTACTTTAGCAATAGCTTACCAAATAGGTCGCATTCAAATAATGAAAAACGAGCGAGATGAGGGTAAATTGCATCACTAATCAAATAATGTCTAGTGCAAGTGTGCTAAAATTGATACATTTCTTAGACCCAGTCATCATAGACTGTGATATTCAGATCTCTAAAATCCAGTGGAATCATAACGGTAGTGTGTTGGCTGTAGCTGGATGTTCTTTAACTCGTGTGGGAACGGAGAAAGAGGCACAGTGCATGGTCCAGTTCTATTCGCCGTTGGGTGATCTACTCCACTGCCTAAGATTGCCAGGGCAAAACATCTCAGCATGCGCCTGGGAGAGACTTTCACTGAGAATCGCTTTAGCTGTCGATTCCTACATTTATTTTGCCAATATTCGACCCAGTTATATGTACTGTTATTTTGCCAACACTTTGGTCTATGCCTTTCAGAAGAAAGACCGCATGGAGACGTTTATTATGTTTTGGGACACGAGAAATAACGAAGTAATTTCCTCAAATATTCTTCAGTGGACTTCATCCAATATACTCCACTTGCAACTTAGCGTTATGTAAAACCCGTGAAACAGCTTTTGGCCCTGGCTACTTTCGGGGATCATTGTGTGTTGGCCACGAAGCTTGACGACGGCTCTGGACAATACGGTTTGATATTATGTAACGCGCTAGGGACGCCGGTGGATAGTAATTCGCGTGTCTGCTTGTAGTTAATAGTATGATTAATTTTCCACTTTTCTAGGTAAATATGTTGACTTAGAGCCGAGTTATGTAGCTATAACTGCGTCCCATGTTTTTGCTGCGTCGAAAAGTCATTTTTATGTGTGGCATTTCAGAACTCCCAAGTCTCGCACTGGAGAATTTTCAAGTACCCTAACAACTACGTTCTATGTGTTTTTATTAATTACTAAGCAATTTTGAAGTGATGAAACGAGAATTGAAGGAGAAGGTTTACTTTATTGACGCCACGAATGATGAAGATCCAACTACCAAGGAAGAAGTAAATTGATTTGTATAGATTAGTATACGGATTGTAATAGCTCATATGCAGACGAAAGACGCGATTTGCTGCATGTCGGCATCCGACAAAGTACTAGTTATTGCAAGGGAGTCTGGCACAATCCAGGCATATCAACTGCCGCGTTTAGCCTACATTGGGAAAAGTGTACTGCCAGTGAAACCTCAACGATTGGCGCTCAACTGCACATCGTCGTAAAAGACATGTTTCTGAGCTATCACTATTTATGTTTCATGTGATTTTCTTTTCGACAGGAAACTATCCATAATTGACATTAGTGGACTGCTTAACATCTTCGAGATTGAGAATTTGGATCCGTGTTCTTCGCATTTGGGATCCGTTATCCAGTACTTAAAAGCTTACTTTTTTTCACCTAACTACTCGAATTTTCAGATTTGAGCGACGAGATGTGTGGGATATGTGTTGGGCCACTGATAATGCTGACTTGTTGGCCATAATGGAGAAGACTCGTATGTATGTACTCCGTAAGCTTGATCCCGAAGAACCTGTAGTCAGCTCTGGATACATTTGCCAGTTCAAGGTAAATTTTTCTGTAGACATATTTTTTGTCAAAGTGTATTTTACATCAGACACGATGTCTCTCCAATTTTTAGGACTTGGAAATTCAGGCTGTGCAGCTGGACGAAATTTTGAAAACCCCAGAAACCCCGCAGACTGAGTTTATGCAGCTAATGGAAACGAAGTCGTTGCGTGATACACGCAGTTTACTGGCTCAAGTTGGAATTAAGGAAGCAACAACTTATGTTGAGGAAAACACACATCCTAGGTTATGGTGAGTTTAAAAGTTGTTCAATTACAATAACGGTAAGCACTACACTTGTAACTTTCAGGCGCTTGCTTGCTGAGGCATCCCTACAACCTTTGGATTTAAACTCTGCCGAAAGTGCTTTCGTGCGTTGTGCAGATTACCCTGGGGTTAAGTTAGTTCAGCGTTTAAGGTCCCTAACTTCGGATGTTCTTAAGACTGCGGAGGTGGCTGCTTACTTTGGAGATTATGAACAAGCTGAGAAACTCTACTTGGAAGCTGACAGAAGGTGAATTCTTATGTTCTTGTTTGTCTAGGCCTTCTTTTAGCCCAGTTTTTTTTTTTTTTTTTTTTTTTTTTTACCATTAGGGATTTAGCAATTGAGTTGCACAAAAAGCTTGGAGACTGGATTAGGGTTATGGAATTGCAGAAAGGATCGCATTCCGTGAGTGATAAGGAGGCTGAAGAGGCCTATAACTCGTTGGGTGATTATCACGCAGATCGTTTGCAATGGTAAGCAGGTTCAAATTGCGACCTCAAATTTGAAAATTGTGGACGTTTAGGGAAGAGGCCGCCAAATTTTATGAAATGGCAAAGAACAACAAGCGGCTAGTTGATTGCTATTATCGGCTTGAGGAATTTGGGTGCTTAGAAAAGTTGGTAGAGACACTACCTGAAAATGACGAATTGTTGCCTACTATTGGCTCTATGTTAGCTTCAGTGGGTATGTGTGACCAAGCTGTTGCTGCATATGTGAAAGTAGGTTTAAAGTCTTACATACACCTTGATAAATATCGATTTGCTCAGTGTAATAGAATAAAACAGGCTGTCGATGCCTGTATTATGCTAAATCAGTGGCATTCTGCAGTACAACTAGCTAAGAAATACGAAGTCAAAGATGTGTCGAGCTTATTGTCTTCTTACGCTCAAAAATTGATGGATGAAGACAAAAAATTCGAGGCTGTCGAATTGTTTCGTAAAGCAAACAAGTTCTTGGATGCAGCAGTTCTGCTTTATAAAGTGATTCAGTGTATTTTAAAATCCAACATCTAGCCTAAAAAGGGCTTTGTGATAGTTGGCGGATGAAGAAGTGGCAAAGAAAACTTCCCTAATGGCTATTAAGAAGATGTTTGTAGCTGCTGCGTTGCTGGTCGAGGAGCATCGCATCTTCAAAAAATCTTCAGCGGGTTAGCTACATCTCGTATCAATGGTCAACCATAACGAGCGTAATTCTTTCAGGATCTCAACGTGGTTTTTCCGGCCTGTCCTTTGGAGACAGTTACGCCAAAGCCGCTAGGCATATTGAAGCCCCGTGGCGTGGAGCGGAAGCATTTCATTTCTTATTAATGGCACAAAGGCAGCTTTATGAAGGTAAAACAGTGGAAAAGTCTGTAAACTGTGGATAGGGGAATATTGGAAAAAAATATTCGTTATATTCTAAGGTTCTGTTGACGCTGCCATGAAAACGGCGCTGAAGTTGATGGAGTATGAAGATTTGGTTCCGGAGGAGACTGCATGTTGCGTTTTAGCGTTAGCTAGTTGTGCCAACCGTTGTTTCGCACAATGCTCCAAAGCATTTGTACGTTTAGAAGCATTGGACAACGCCACAGAAACAACGGTAATTTTACTTGTATTAGGAAAAAAGTTCTAATATTAAAAGCGCAATTACAGGGGGAAGCTTATAGTAAGCTGGCTGTTGATATCTTCATGAAGTATGCACCCAAGAATTTGAACAAGGGTACGAGGATGGAATGCCCTTCTTGTCGAACTTCTATGCCCGATTGGTATATATTATTTTGAAAGCTTATTAAATACTAATAGCAACGTTTTTCAGGAGTACATCTTGTGTTCAGTGTCAGACAAAGTTTCATACTTGTGTGGCCAGTGGAAGGCCACTAACCGACATTACCATGACGTGGACATGTCGCACATGCCACCATTACGTATCCGAACAAGATATTATTATCCGACTTACTTGTCCCCTATGCCATGCACCGGTGCAATAGTTATAGTGGCCTTGCTTTCCATGTATCTCGCATTTGACCGTGATCTCAGTCAAACCCGTCCGTCCACCCAGTGTTCAAGTACTTTGTCCTTGCGTGCGTGAAGATATGTTGCAAATTTTTAAGTACCGGCACGCATAATCTCCACACAGCATTTACAACATAGTAATGATATAAGACTCCGATAAAAATTTATAAGTATTTTAACATTCTGCACAAATTTCGTATCTTCTTTAAGGGCACTTTATATCTGAAAAAAATTTCTTGCACATATCGATTATTCTCGTGCGTTAAAAATTGCATAAATGTCAGTACTAATATTGACTATATTTTACTATATGCGTATTCGTATTCAGTACAGAATAAGTGAGTGAAACTGAAATGAATAGCGGAAAAAAATTCTGCTAAATTTTATTCCGACAAACCTACAGTAATGCGTTTCAGCAATTTTTCAGTGACTTTTCTAAGTTACACTTTAACTGTTATATGAGTTTTTCACCAACCTTTCAATTTCTGATGCAAAGAAAAAATAAGATAAAAGGAGAAAATATACTATCCAATAATTAAGTAATTTTTGTCGTACATTACCAAACATTCTTTGCGTACTTTCGACTTACGTGGAAAGGAAGCCACACGGAAACAGAAACCGTAAAGAGCTTCCCCTTTTAGGTGGAAAAGAGTGCATATCTGAGTAAAAAAAAATATTACATTTATTAATCATATAACGTAAATCACTGCGCAGTGCAATTGTCTCAAGAATTCTCGTTTCGCTGTGTCAGTCGCTGGCCGTTGTCACGTAGTTTGAATATCCCGCTGTTATGCTTACCTTACGTCAACGTTGACGCAGTTAGGTAGCAGCGCCCATATAACAACTGCGCTGAACGGTTATTTTGCGTACTGGCTCGCGTGTGTGTTGCGCCCGTATGGAAGATAACTTTCTTGGCGAGTTGGGCCTCCCGGTAAAACAGTGTGTATCAATTTTAGTCGCCATAAAATGGAAAACTATTTGACTGTAAGTATATTCTTAATGCATTCTAACTTTTGTTTGAAACGATCGCTTGGATGTACGGCCTAATCTGTGTATATCTTTACCGTGAATTTTAAACTTCCACCCCTCCAGTTTCTTACTATCATAAATATTAACAAGTGAAGGACTACGTAATTACCTGTAAAGTATAGGAGTATTGCTGAATGTATTGATTAATTGAAGTGAAAGTCAAAGTAAAAAAGAAAATTAAGTTTTTTCTTTGCGACGGACACAAGAAGATTACAAATGACCACGTCATTCAGGCTAACGTCACTAATTATTTGTCCTGATACATCTTAAGAAAAACTTGTTATCGTAGTACTATTCAACCTGTCGCTTATTTCCAGGAACCAACCATGTACACCGTAAAGGGCATTGCCATCCTCGATAATGACGGGAAGCGAATTTTGGCGAAGTATTACGATTCCACTATTTTCCCTACTGCTAAAGAACAGAAAGCCTTCGAAAAGAACTTGTTTAACAAAACCCACCGGGCAAATGCAGAGATTATTATGTTGGACGGTTTGACTTGTGTTTACCGGAGTAATGTTGACCTATTCTTCTATGTCATGGGCAGTTCTCAAGAGAATGAAGTAACAAAAACTTTCAGTGTGTTTGGAATAAAATGTTCATTGAGTCTGTTCTTGCGACAGTTAATTCTGATGAGCGTCTTGAACTGCTTATACGAATCCATTAGCCAGATTTTACGGAAAAACGTGGAGAAACGGGCGTTATTGGACAACATGGATATCGCTATGCTCGCTCTGGATGAAATCTGTGATGGAGGCATTATCTTGGAAGCTGACCCGTCGTCAGTAGTTTGGCGAGTGGCTTTGCGAAACGATGATGTTCCTTTGGGAGAACAAACCGTTGCGCAGGTAAAAACCATTAGCCATTAATGAAAAAGTTCGTAAAAAAGCGTGTTGAAAAAATCTCCCCTTCTTAATAACTCCCATCCGGGTCTATGGAACTTCGTTTGGCTATTAACTCCACTCAGGTCCAGAAGAAGCTCTCTGCTACAGGTGTAGTAAGTGTGACTCCTGGAGTGTGCATTAAAAGCGACACAGCACATTTTCTTTTGCCGTTTTGCTTGCTTTTTCCACGTTTTATTATAGTATTCCTTGTGCATTTCACAGGCGTGTTTTACCTTGTTAGGAAAATTAATTAGCAGAGCTTGCTAATGATGTAATATTTGGCTTGCATTTGTACAGGTTCTGCAATCCGCAAAAGAGCAGCTGAAATGGTCGCTTCTGAAATGAGAGTCTTGGGTATTGACTGGAGTCCTAAAACCACCACGACCAATACCCCGTAGACCAAACGGAAGGAAGAATGCGGGCCGTATATTTAGCTCGACACATTTTTTGCAAGATGGGGGACCTAATGCGTTGGAAAGTCTTACTTGTGTAATTCAATGCAGTGCTTTATGATTTATTTCGAAATTTTGTTCGACACGGGAACGTTTATACAACATGTTATGCGAATAAAACAGTAGGGCGACATGCCTGGCTCAAATTTCCCGCGCATATGCTTTCAACGCGCTAAGTCGACTAAAGGTAGGTTTAGATACGACACAGATGGGGGGAAAATTAGGTTGAACGGAGAATTATAAATTTCTGCTATATTTATTAAAGAAAATGTAACAATACGGTGAGTTTTGTCACATTTTTCTTTTGGAGAGCTTGGCAATGCCGTGCCACGTTGAATAGAGCGCAGGAGGGAGGAGTCTGCGTTCTCTACTGTGCTTAGCTTGAACTCCTTTGTGGTAGTAAAAGACCAGGGCCGCCATTTTGCCCATGTTCCGTGCGACCCAACCCGAAGATTTTGGGGTGATAAATATCCATTTTTGCCACAAAGGTGGCCTTCTCTGCATTACGGCAAGTGTAATCATCAACATGGCGTACTAAAATAAGAACGGTCGACAAGTTATCGGCCCGTTCTAGGGCTGGTAAATCCTCCAGATTTTGTGTTTTTGGTGTGGTTTGAGTTAGTAGTTCTAGTGTGGTGCGAGTGTCGGCCATGGCCAGCAAGCTGTCATTTCGAGCCAGGGCGCTGGACGCCAGCAAACCTATGCCGGTTTACATGGCCGAGGAAATCCCAGATTTGCCAGATTTTACTGCAATTAATCGGGCTGTGCCCCAAATGCCAACTGGGATGGAGAAAGAGGAAGAAACGGTAAGAAATTGCATCAATTTAAGGAACGGGTTGACGCATCTAAGATGGCGGCAGGGCCTTGTCTTACGCTGCTTCGCTGATTGGCTGACACTGGTCGGCCATATTAATCACGTGAACGTCCGTTTTGGCGCCCAACTTCAAATGAAATTAACTCTCCCGATGACCTTCTTTAGGAACACCATTTACAAAGAGCAATTGTGACGGGACTTATTATTCCGACACCTGAAGTGTTTACCATCGATGATACCGCCAGATTTGAAAAGATGTATCCGCCGGATTATAAAATGCCTCGTCAGCTCATTCACATGCAGCGTAAGTATAAAACCGAGATCCGAAACTTATGATGAAACCTGAATCGGTCTCCTGTATTACAAAAAAAATCATGTGTGGTTTCAGCGTTTACCATGGAGCAGGATATTCCTGACTATGACATGGATTCGGAAGATGAGCGGTGGATGAATACTCAAGGCAAAAAACTGGACCTTACACCTAATCAGGTGGGTCGTCTGGCTCTTGGGAATTTATTTCATTTTTTTTTTTTTATATCTTGGTGACTTCTTGTTCACAGTTTGAAGAAATGATGGATCGGCTGGAAAAGAGTAGTGGCCAAACTGTGGTGACCATCGCTGAAGCCAAAGCCTTGCTCAAACTCGATGACGATCTTACCATTGCAGTCTACGACTACTGGCTAAATAAACGGCTCACGAAAGTAAAGATAATCAAATAGTTTTTTTAAAAATAAATGTAACCTTTTTTTCTCTTTTATCGCGATAGCAACATCCTTTGATCTTGCACGTCAAAACCGAAAAGCGAGATGCATCTTCTACCCACAATCCTTACGTTGCGTTTCGGAGACGAACGGAGAAAATGCAGACTAGGAAAAACAGGAAAAACGATGAAGTTTCCTACGAGAAGATGCTCAAGCTGAGACGCGACTTAAGTCGGGCAGTTACTTTACTAGAAATGGTCAAGCGGAGAGAACAGGCGAAAAAAGAACTTTTGCTTTTAGGAGTAGACATTTTCCAAAAAAGGTATACTGTCACAGTTAAATATTATTGAAAAACTATTGAAGATGTCAGAGATTTATTGTTATTCTTATTTGTTTAGATATCACATGGGTGATTTCAGTGGCCAAGTATTTCAAGAAGTATCTTCGTTACCTAAACCCCGTCCAGTTGTTACGCCATTAGCTCTTTCCCAATATTCTAATTTGTGGGGAATTAGGACGCAGTCGCCCAAGGTAAGTTTTCATTACCTAACACTTAAGCACCCGATTCAATTCCGTGCTTTGACAGTACGAGGTGGGAAGAGAAACACTTATTTTCCTACGCCTAAAGAAAACCCAAACGGTCGATTAAGAACTTTCACTTTGTTTTATAGGAAGAGGCGCCTGTCAAGCGAGACAAAAGACAGTACAAGAAAAGACGTCATAAAACCTCGACTTCGTCAACTTCCCGCCATGCCTATTTTCACGGTTTCACAGCCGCCTCGGGCGGAGCGGGAAGCGACCGAGATATGTCAAGAGCAGCCGCTCCTCGTGTACCCCATCTGCATGGGGATTTTGTCGTTTCTTCGGAGGATGAAGGAAGTGGTGTACCAGTTTCACAATCCGAGGCTGAAGAGGAAACAGATGTCCCCGGAGATGGGCCGTTCGCGTTCAAGCGAATGCGTGGCTGTACTTACCAAGCTGTAAGCTCTTCGTACACACTTCCTGTGTATTTACTTCTCTCATTTTTCATTTTATTAATTTTATTTTGTTTTAGGCTAAACTTTTGTCTCTTTGTTTTGTTTGTGTTTCTTTTCAGTCTCATGCATTGTAATAAATCTTAGTAAAGCATTTGTAGTTCTTGCGCTTTAAATCTATTGCGATGTTCTTCTCTATAGCGACTATTCGTAGCGTATTGTTTATTTGTTTTTCCTTTGGGAGTGTTGAAAACTGCTTCAGCATATGATAGGCATATTGTATTGTTGAGACAAAAGTTATGATTTTTTATATTAACTATCGTTTGTTCATTTCTTAGCCGGTTTCATCACCACCAAGTAGTACTTGGCCCTGGTCAGCTCCTGAAGAAGGGGGGAAAGGAGATACAAGTTTTCGCTTCACGTTGGGGTCAGTATCGCAACCGTTTCCACGGTGTGTGGGTTTTGTTCGGCGTCGGATAGGACGCGGTGGCCGCGTACTGCTGGATCGGGCGCCCACACAGTTGGATCCTTATTGGAAGGACTTGGACTCGGAAGATAAGTCACGGTGGTCACCAGATTTCCTAGAAGATATCGAGAAAAACTGGAGACATTTCAGACCGCGGTACCCCTCACCTCCTTCAAGTCCACCCCCGCCACCTTCAGGGCTTCTGGCCGAGATCAATCAAGATGATTGGCTCCCCAGCTCTGTGGCGGTGGGGGTAGAAGGTGACGAAAACTCATATTTGACTTTTCCCCTCTTGCCTGACGCTGCGTCGTTGGATTCCGCGGCCTTGTCAGGCGACCCTGCTCAGTGTAACCTGCTGGATTACGAATTGCCGCTCTCTTGGTGGAATTCTGCGCCTGGCAATGACACTCCGGGAGAGTCGTCGAACGCTAGTAGTAGTAGTACTAAAGGCAGTAAAGTGTCGCCTTCGGTGACGACACCGAGTTGCTCTGATTGGACAGGGGATCATACCACCCTGATTTATACGGGTGATAGTGACGTACGGAGCGGAGTTCACGTTCACAGTGAACCTTCCAAGTGTGTGGACAGGAGTGAATGTTCTAAACTTTTAGGGCTGGGAGACAGTGACGTAGATTCCCAGTCAGATGGATTGCATGCGGTGAACAGTAGCCAAGACAACAAAAAAGAGCATAAAGATGGTCTCATCACGACGAGCCTCATCAACGGCCCTACGACGGAACGTAAGTGGGCACCGTCTTGTAAACCATTAGCGCAGTACTAATCTATTTGTAATAAAAGCTCGATGTTCCATTTTTAGGCACAGTGTTTTAAATACCTTTTATTCTGGACAAACATGAAAAACTGTTCTCCTGGTTTTATGTTTCTAAAACCTGTCATTCCCTTTTTTATTAAAAAAAGCATTTCAAATGCAGACTTTGTGGCTATGTTAATTCTGTAGTGTAAGGAAATCCCCTTAAAGGTCAACTAATGTATTGATTGGTAGGTCGTAATAACGACAAAAGCCACGCCTCGGGGCCTTACTCGCTGCCGGGATTGTTTACCAAAACTCCTTTACCTTTCACGGACAGGTAGCAAGAGTGAACAGATCACAAGCACACAGATCGTTAAAATAAATACACTATTCTAGTCAAGACCAAGTCCAACCCAGTCCGGCTGCTGGTACGACTGCGGTTGAAGGAAGCCACTCCCATTCAACCACTCTGCAGCAAACGCTGGTATTAGGCGCTGATGATACATTCCCCATGGAAGTCACGTGACACCTGTCGAGCCCAGGCAGGGGTTGAAATCATTTGTCCCAAAAGAACAGGCGACAGAGATGTGTGGGAGAACCAACGACTACACGGGAAAAAAGGGCAATGATTGAGTGGATTCACAAACTTCTTTGTTCTTCTCCCCCTTCTTTCTTTGGCGTTTGTTGGTAGAAGTTAAAAAAAGGGAAAAAGAAGCAAGAAAACGGCTTGTCAAGCCACGTCGTATTAGTTGCGTTACAGCTGCCGTGAACGTTTTTTCCCTTCTTTTTGCCGGTCTGTGTCTTGAAATCTTTTCGTTTGCGTTCGGTCAAATTTTCTTCCAACTTCCTATGGAAGTTTGGTGTCCCTGTTAGCTTATGAGGGTTTGTAATGATTGCTAATAACAAAATGGAGAAAAAAAAAACAATCACAATGTACCCCACCTCCACAGCAAGGAAAGGGGCCATAGAGCAAAGTTTGGTGGCTGAATTGAGCTAATCGAGGGGATTTTTTTCTTTAATAAATGGCTTTTTTAATGAAAGAGTTGACTTATTTATATTTTGCTTCGAATAAAACTATACACCCTACTATCCAACAGGTGAAAGAACACGTTTGTAGCGTTTCGCGACATATATTTTGATGTTGTGGCCTGCGCCTTCGTCGTAAAATTCTTTTTATTGGTCGTTGCAGTTTTGGTAAGTAGTAAACGAATTAGTCACAGGTAACTTAATATTGTGCTATGTTTTGTGCTATTGTTATTATACACGATTTCCAGTGCAAGTAAAAGTATTAACTACAATATTAGTACACTTATTGGTATTAGTAGTAACACAAATTTACAGTTCGAGGAAACATACAGAAGCGCCGCATAAGTTTTTTGCAAGGAAAAACTATCACTGGATAAAAACTGAAGTGAAAAAGCTGGATTCCCATTTTACAGGTGGTCATTTTTGTTTTGAAGCCGTTGAGAGACGGATGAGACAATTATAATGTCCATCAAATAAATAGTAAAGACTTGTGGACGAAAGCAACGTAACAGCACATCATCTTAGTGTTTCGTGCATCAGTTTTATGTTAGCGTTGACATAAACTTAGTTGGCAATGTTTTGATGTATTTTATTTCTTTGTTTTGCTATTTTAGTGCGACCGTAGACATTCGCTAGGTGATGGTTCGCTTTCGTGACATTACAAATATAATAATATATCTACATGTAACACCAGCATATAACGTGGCATTCTACATTACGTGTAGAAATGCACAAAAGTATTTTTATGAATTATCTTATTTTTCCCATTTGTGATCATGAAAAGCCGTTAAACGATTATGACGTTTAAATGGCCATGAATGGATCACGCGTTTACGCACCGCCAGCAGGGCCCGATTAAGTGGTCGGGGGGCCTGGGGCAAAATTTTGGCGGGGGGCCCTTTAAGCCTTTATGAGTGTCAAAAAAATGAAATCCGGCATTGCGACATG